>VXAV01005553.1:176329-208508 GCA_013399715.1 Alectura lathami | reverse complement strand
CACCGGTGCTGGGCCACGGCTGGGGCCTCGCCCAGGTGCGTGGGGATGGAGCCGCGGCCCTGGCTCCTTCGTGTTTGCAGGTTTTAAGCAGTTCTTGTGGCAAACAGCACTTCGGCGGTGGCGGTTGCTAGTCCTGGGCTTACTGGATGCGTCCTTGACCTGTCTGATCTGCTGCTGCGTGGTATTTTGTATGACTGTGTCTGGCCTGTAGCGTAGCATTGCACTGCAACCATGATTTTCATAATGGGAATCAAGGAGGGCTTGCTAGAAGTATGTGTGCTTCTGAATCTACTTAGTGCATTTAGTGTCACTTCATCCAAGAGTTCAAAGCAGGTAGGCTCGAGTCTTTTTTCTTAAAAAAACAAACAAAAAAAAAAAAACTCTGAAGAAGTTTTAAGGAAATTGTGAAGCTGGCTTTTCTTGTTTAGAGCAGGCTGGTTTCTGCCTTAGCGCTCAGGCAGTGCTGTTCTTCTTTCCTGCTGTGTTTTTATTCCTGAAGCACTGCAGCATGCTTTCTTCAGCTTCCGAACCTCCCTGCCCTCCGCGAGGGGCAGCCAGCAGCGGGTCCCTGTCTCCTACAGCACGGCTCTGCGCTGAGCTGCGCCTGGTGGAGCTCCGCGCTCACGCAGCGCCCACTGGGCGTCCAGGTTGCAAACCGTGCCGCCGTGCAGCCAGGCCTCAGCCTCGGGCACTGTGTTTTTGGTTCGGGCGCTGGGCTGCAGCATTCAGCGAGGGATGAACAGCCACCGTTGTCTTCCCACGTACAGCTGGCTGGGTTCTTGTCTCTTTGTTAACGCAGAACACGCAAGCCAAGTGTCAAGCCTCCCCAGCCGTACTGAGTTTTTTTTTGTCCAAAATGCAATTGAAATAAGCTTGGTCCCCCTTCCTTCAGTGCCGCAGGAGGACTCTGAGCTCCCATGCTGAGAAGGGTGACCACCACCTGGATTGCTGCAGCACAACAGGGCTGTAACACTGGGGAGAGGGGCAGAGAGAAAAATGTTCCAGACCACAGAATTCACAGAAAATAGACGATGCCAAATAACCAAAGGTTATTTGGTCTAAAAGACATTGAATGCTGTGTCCGCTAACTATGGAACTGTATTTCATAGCACAAACGTACCTGTTTTACATATGAAGGTAAGAAACAGTGAATATTTAAGGAAAGGTACCAGAGGTGGTCTATGTCAAAAACATTATTGAGGGTAGGTAATAAAAGAAAGTCTTAGGACATTGTTTAGACAGGACAAGCTACAGTCAACCTATTTGTATTAATGAAGTCAGGCTAGCTTGTAAACTATTGACTCTGCAGTCATTAAGCCATGCATTGATTTTCTTTACTGCAGTGAATAATAACTGTTACTGGTTTTTTTTATATATTTTTTTTCCCAGGTAGCAATTCACCTCGATTGTTATTTAGCTGTTTCCTTCTTTACTCTACTTCTTTCCTTAGAATAGGTCGTGACAAAACTATTCTGTATTGCGAAGCCTCTGCAGAGGGTAGGGTCTCGCTGACACAGCAGTGACTTCACAGCTGCTTATTTCATCCTGGTGATACAAAGTGCCTGATCTTAACTGATTGCAAAAAGAAACCAATTTTTTGTCCCATGTGTAAAAAAACAACAACAAAAAAAATACCAACTTTTCTAGTTTTCTGATTGTTTTGACATCCCTTTAAATTACTGTTTATCTGCCAGCATGTAACAGTTTTGGTAGCCAAACTGTTAATAGCCCTGGCTTTCATCAGGTGTATCAAGCAATGTCAAAAGGTCTGGAGGGCTCTTTTGGGGATTGTTTAGCTTGCTTTATGCATAGGCAGGTATGAAATCTAAAATTACTGAGCTGTAAGGAGGGGATTCTTTCTCTGTTGTCTGTCTCTTGTTAACTCCTCCTTTGTCCATTTCCTCTCCTCATTGCCTCTTCTGTGGCTTAGGTTACAAAGGACTGTGAGGACAAAAATAGCTTCACATACAAGATTAAACTCTCAGGGGAGGGAGATGGGAATGACATAACGTGTGGTGCCTGGAACATCACTTAAAACACTCTGAAGTCAGTCTGCTTGGCCACCGCTGCTTGCCCTGTGTATGCACAGGCTGCGCTGACAGACCAACTGAACTGTACAGGTGGAAGGATCCAGCACTGCTTGGTATGAACTCTGACAAAACTGTCAGCAGCCTCTCCAGGCTGCATGCAGGGCTCCCAAGCTGAAGGGAGTTAAACGCAGGACTTAGCCTAAACATGTTCGTGTGCAGCTGATCACTTCCACGACCATGCGTTCACGTTAACCTTGTGCCAGTCCAGTATTTGTGCCTGGTCACTGTCTGAGGAAGCATATTTTGACAGCAGATTTCTCCGGAATGTCCAAATCTGTGCAGTCATCGTTTCTAACTTATTTTAGTTCTGCAGGATGGAAAATTCCGCAAGACAATTGCTCTAGTACTGTTCAGTATTTGCTAGCCCTTGCATGAAGCCTCTGACCTCTGTTGCCTCATCAGTCATCTGCTATCTCCACCTACCCTCCTTGTTTTGAAACTTCCTCGTTTTGAAAGTGGAACAGCCTCCTCCTGCCTGGCCTCCTGCTCCAGCTGTGCAGGGGCTGTAACGGCACTGGGTGGACATCTGGGAAACAGCTGCTGGTCCTGCCTGCTTGTCTCACGTGTGGGGAAACTTCATCTCCTGCCTCCTCCCAGCCACTGGAAACCCCACAAAAAGAAAACACTGTGCTAATGCACGAAAATGGATAAGGCTTCAGAATTCCTGTTTCCCGTTGTAACAAATCACACCAGTGTTCGCAGTCTGCGGCATTGTGTGAGGCACTGTGCTGCCTAGGTCATGGCATTAAGGGCGGTAAGGTGATTAGCCCGAGGACAACGTGGCCATTAGTTGGTTTATTCATCATGGGTGCATCGCCGCTGGAGATCCTGCCTCCGTTGTTATCAACTGGGGTGTGTTACCAGGACATGTTAGCGATTTAGCTACTGCAGCCAAGTGAAAACTGGGAATCAGTGGCAGGGTGGGGAGTGGGGGGAAGGATCCCTGCCCGTTCTGCCTCCCAAATGCTTGTTTGCACGCCGTACAAAAGTACATCTCCTCTGGGAGAGGCTGTGCACTGTGCTTAGGAGCTCACTGGTGGGCTGAGTGCAGAGTGCTCAGCTGGTCCAAAGCATGAGCACAGCCGACAGGTGCGTGTTTGTGCTGCGCGGGACAACATGCAGCAGTACCTGTGGCTTGTGCACAGCTCGCTATACGCCTGCCTGATGTCGTGGGTGGGAAAGCAGCCCTGCATTTGCTTGGAGTACACCTAGATCTCGTTCTACAACTTTAATTTTTAACTAGGCATGTTCCAGAGGATGAAGGTGATTAGCTGTAATTCTGAAATTTGGCCCTAATACTTAGCACCAGTTTAGGAGCACTTTTCCGAACTAAGAAAGCTGTACAGCTCATGCCTGTGGCTGAGTGATTTGCCCGTGGTTGTGTGTGCTTTCTCAGCTACAAAATGAAGCGTCATACTGAGCATGCCTAAGCATGGCAATACAGAGTGAAGTTGGAAATGTTTTTCTGAAGAAATGGCTTTTGAAGTGCTCTTAGTCATATACCAGTGGTGCGTTTGAGTCACACGGGGTAGAAATGGGTTTGTATGTTTACCTTCAACTGTGCTTGCATTGGACTACACTGGACGAGTTATGGAAGTTCTGTCAGCGTAGATGGAGAAGTTGCTGTTTGTCCACTACCTCTTTTATTCTCCTCTGCTCCCTCTCCCCAAGACTTTCCCTTCCTTTATTATCAAATCAGGAACTGCATGAGCTGGCTAGGCCTAGAGGTCCCAGTCAGAGCTGTCTGCTGGAACAATGAGGTGGTGTAACTGAACAGTGGTCCTTTGCTGTCTTCACAGTATGGAGAAAACTGCAGGAGTAAGATGTACCCGCCTTCAGGACCAACGTAAGTAATCTGATTGGGCTTGTCTAATAAATTACAAAAAGTAGCGATTTGCAAGCATCAGCAGTTTGTTTTGTTGTGACTTGTTCACATTACAGAAAATACTTATTACAGTCACAAGTGAAAAGCACATACTTTGTCAGATGCATTTTCAAGGCCTTTGTTAAATTTGCACTGTTACTTTTTCTTTTAGGTTCAAAGGGAACATACCCACATATGTCATAAATCTTGATTTGCCTCCCAGCAAAAGATGGGATGAGCTGATGCGTGACAAAAAGACACAGGTATGAACAGCAGAGTGTACCTTTCAGCTGAGCATACAAACAACAGGCGCTGTTTGTTTCGGTTGTGGAAGAGGGCTGGAAGGAGTAACTGCTGAAATTCTCTTTGAGGGTGAAAGTTTCTAGTTCAGTTTTTTGGTATGGCTCTAGGGTGTAAAGGTAGTCCGACTGGTCTGCCTTCTGTTCAATGCTTGAACTAGCAGAATCAAGTATGAGGGGACCCAGAGGTATGAAAATGGTGCGGCAAAAAGCAGACTTGCGTTTGTAAAACCTCTTCAGTCGTGAGGTAATGCAGCATGAGGACGGAGGAGCGCACCAAAGTGACAGCCTCAGGAACAGAAGTGAAACTGAGGCAGCATCCCTCCTCCTCATCCATGCTTCTCCGAAAGCATGGGGTGAGATGAGGAAACGGCAGAGGAGGGGAGATGAAGGACATGTTGCCCTTTCTAGGGGTGTTGGCTGCAGCAATGGGGTTTCCACAGGATAAATAACCTTCAAAATACTCAGGTCTGTTTCAGGCCACGTAGAACAGCTGTTCTGCTGAGGGCTGCTGAAAATTCAATCCAGTAAAGCATAATTTCCCTGAAAGGCTAGGGCTTTTTGCTGTATCACTGCTGACTTTGACCTTTCAACTCTGAAAGCTAGACAAATTCTGCTTATGGTGTAATTTTTTAAAGTCTCACTTGTAAGGGAGCTTTGGAAAATTCAGGTTGCATCTTAAAAGATAAAACCCTTCAGCATTTATTTACTTTGGAGTGGATCCCGTGCAGTGGGCCTCTGTCTTTGTGGCCATTCTCATGTCGCAAATGAAGCTTTTTCTGCTGTCCCTTCCTAAGGCAGTTACCTGGTCTTCCTGGCTTCAAAAGTATCCATGCTTAAGCTAAGAACCTTAATTAAATTTTTAAAGATAGAACAGTGCAGAGTTTTAAAATGTGATCACAGGAGCAGAAGACAAGGATGGCTTTTTTTCCTGTAACTCTTTTTTTCTGATAGAGGGACACTGATCTAGATGGTTATTTGATAAAGCTTGAAAAGTGACCTTTAAATAGGCAGTTGGATGTGTTTTCCTCAGCAACAATATCACGTTTGGCACTTTCTGTAAAGATATGGGTGGGGTTTTTTTTCAGTAAAATGTTGTTTTGAAAAGTCTGTGATGCAAAGAATTGTGTTAGTGTTCTAGCAATGCTTATGCCAAAGATCTTCTATTCAATAAAGCCCTTGTTCCTTTCAGGTGAAGGCCGTAGTCCAGAATATAAAAGATATAGCAAACGCCTTCTTCCCCAGCGGCAAAATTGTTGACTTCGTGGATCACAAAATAGTGAGTTTTTCCAGTTTCATTGTTTTGCTCCTGTATGCTCTGACTACCAGAATCGAAATGCTCCTAAATTTGACAATTAAGAACTTGACATACGGTAATTCTTCCTCCTTGATTATTCAGAATAAAAATGTTATTTTGAAGAGTTAAATTACTCTGAAACTGTCGAACCTAAAATACACCTCTTCTTCTGAGAAGGTGGAGTCAGGGTTAGTTGTGTTGGGGATGCTGCTATTCACTCGATCACTGTTGCAAAATACGTTACTGGAATTCTGTTTGCCACGTTCAGCTCCTTCTAAAAATCAGAAGAAAACCAGCTTGTGAAACCTGTAATCGATTTCTGATTACAGAGACAGTACAGAGACAATTGCTGCTAACAATAATTAGATACTGTGCTAATCTCCCCTGCTCACATCAATGTTGTGATAGTGTTTGCTTTCTGTGTGTACTTTTCTTCCAAGTACTCCACAAACATCCTCTGGTTCTACAGACTGCAGAGGAATTAAATATTCAGTTTTCCAGTGCTAAGAAGGATGTACCTGTTGGGGAGAGGTTTCTGTCAAGCAGCATGACTTACATAATCAACTTACAAAATTTTCCTTTCAGTCTCACCTGACGGAAACACTTCCTTATCCTTTCAATGAAGAGCTCCGGGGAATTGCAAATTCATCTGGAATTCCTTTGGGTAATAGTTTCCAACACTTTATTAACAGAGTGGAAAACTAGGAATCTAGCTTCATTTCAACTGAGTATGTTTAACAATTTGCAGTATAGTTGTATTCAGCTGTGACTTAAAAAATATGTTATTAATTAAGCAGATGAAGGAATAAATTCCATCCCATACTGAATCAAACCAGTATTTTAGAAGAGAATGGCAATAAATCACATAACCCTTTCATAAGGCTGGGCCTTCTCCGTGTAGCTGTCGCTTCTCACTCCTGAGCTTTGGGAACTGAAAGGAGTTTTGGCTTCTGTGCACCCAAAATGTGGGGGATTCCCTGGTTCTTTCTGGTTTCCCGTTCAGCCGTGTGTCTGCTGTCAATATACCAAGGCAGGGCTCGGTCTCATGCTGTGCTTACATTCCCTTGTGATCCTTACCGCGTCTTCCTGCCTTTGTTCTGCACCCCCTGAAAAGAAATGTAGTTCCAGGCAGGCATGGGAAAACTGGTGCATATAGCAGCTTATTTCTTGAAAGTGAGTTTTATAGCTTGTTTTGAAGTTTCTGGAGAGGGCTGGAAGCTCTTGGTTTTGCTGAACTGGTCATTTCAGAGGTCAAATGTGATTAAAAAGAAATTCTTAAAGTGAATACTACAGAATGCGGAACTTTGCAGTAGGGTTTTTTCTGATTTTTTTTTTCTTGTTTTTGGCAAAAGTTTCAAATGACTTTTTTTTTCTTTTGTTCTAGGGGAGATTGTTATTTTTAACATCTTCTATGAAATTTTTACCGTGTGTACATCCATAGTGGTGGAAGATAACAAAGGTAATCCACCCCAGAGAGACTATTTCATTTTCTAAATCAGTTCTGCAGCTTTTGTCTGCATCTGTTCTGACGTAGGAAACTTCTGAAGGATTCTCGAGAGGCTTACAGAAGTCTCACTGCTAGAGAAAGCTGGAGGTATTACTGTTGCCTTAAGAATGTGGAGAGTATCTAAGGCTGAGATGGACAGCAAATTTAAAAGTTGGTTGATTTCAATTATGGTAAAACATTTCTCTAGGTAATAAGGGGGGGAAAAAAAAACGTTTTTCTGTGCTTAAAAAAGAATACTTATACAATGGCATTTTCCCATTTATGTGCATTTTCTATATTTTCTAAGCTGATATTTGTCTCTTTCTTTAGAAGATTTGATATGAATACATTTATTTATTCATTCTTCTTAATGTAGGGAAGTTGTATCACGCCAGAAACTTGGATTTTGGACTTTTTCTTGGGTAAGTACCTAAACTTGTGCTTTTGGGTTTAAAAAGGAAAAAGAGAGAAACTAGAAAGTCAGCTGAGCTAGAAGATTCTAAAAGCCTTCTCTGAGTGTAAATGAATTGGGTGTTGTTAAAAATGGTGACAAGCAACTCTGTGTTGCATATCGTGGAAGCAAGGCTAAAACAAACAAAAGAGTTCTGCTGCTCGTATGTCGAACTGCCTCGTGCTGCGAGGAATGACTCTGCACAACAACTGTGGTCAGGGCTGCTCAGTGCTGCCTCAGCTCCAGTGAAATCCATCTCACTCCTCTAGCAAAGAGCAGTCCGTGTAGCCTTACATCAGAGGCACAGAGTATCTGGTTCTTCAAGTGACAGGACATAAGCAGCAGTTGTGGTGTGTGCAGTGAAATGTGGGTTGGTTTGGGGTGCATCTGTTTGTCTTTCTTCCAAGTTATTCCCCTGGCCACTGTGCAGTGCTCCACTGGCATTTCCCATCACTCCTCATGTCTGCCCAGAAGCCAGTGGTCTGTATTCCACTGACCTGGCGTTATTATTTGATGAGACACAACCTCTCTTGACCCGCACTGGATTCTCTTTTAGTTCTCACTTTGTACCTCATGGTTCGGTATTCCATTTTCCAAATGTATTTATATTCCCATATTCATTTACTTCTATTTTCCGACTGTATTTTGTAAGGTCACTTACCCAGATAGCTGCTGATGCTCAGATGGAATTTGCATGTTCATCTTCATTTGACTCCTCACCTGCCTAGCAAAAAGTCAGATACTGACCACAGTGGCTGCACCTGTCCCTTGATTAGGCTTGTGCTGAACTTCTCCCATTTGTCAGAAAGACTGGGAACATGCTCCCTGAAAATGAAGGCAGCTTTTCAAAGCTGTTCCCAGAACTTGGATTGTTTCCACAGAATTGAACTGTCTAGAAGTGTTCTTAGCACCTCCTCACACACAGACTGCTCTGGCCTTTCTTACAAACTGGGATTCACAGAATCGCAAGGTCAGAGCACAGGCATCGCTCACAGGAAACTGTGACTGCAAGTTTTAAAAGACACTGAGGGAGAGGAGTGACAAATGCTGCACCATCTTCCGCAGGTGGGATGTTAAAAATAGCTCCTGGACTGTAACTCAGGAACTGAAGCATACGGTGGTGACCTTGGACTTCCAGAGAAACAACAAAACAGTATTTAGGTCTACAAATTTTGCGGGATATATAGGCATGGTGTCTGGTGTCAAACCTGTAAGTATGGGGGAGGCTTGTCCATTTGTTAATAATGCTTCAGACTTTCCTCTAAGATGCACATTTTTCTGCTTTAATTCTCTGTCCTGGGATGTTTTGATTCATGAGCTCTTAATTGCTGTAGTGCACAGTGCAGATATTTGAAAAAGGCTAAAAGGAAACAGAGCTGCACTGCTCCTTGTGAAAGGAGATTGCCTAAATGAAATGTTTGGGCAATTCCTAAAAAATATGTTGAATCCTGAATGCACAAATGGGAGTGAATATGAAGTGCTGAAGTGGTTGTTTCTTTTTAGCAAATGGAAGGATACTGCTGTGATCCCAGAGGTGAAACCACCTTTTGTGATGTTTTGGTTCTCTCTCTCCAATCCTTCTTGGACAAGCGGGCCTGCACATTAATAGGCACCTGAAGGCTAGACCTTAAAAACTAGCAGCAGGGAACTTTAGCAGGGTCTGCAGCTTACCACAGCTCCTCCTCTTCTACGTGCTCTGCTCGCATTCTTTACTAATGTTGGCTCTTTTCGCAGTAGAGCATTTCTGGCACACATCCCTGCATTGTATCGATTTATTCTTATCTTCCGATCTCAGTAAATTGATAGGACTCCATTCTGAAAATGATTCACTGTTGCTGAATTCCACTTTCCTTTGAACATTCTTCTCCACGTGGGCTTGATCTTGCAGCTCCTTACTCAGTGGAGAGTAACGCAGTGAACAAGAAGCTCAGTTAGCATGTAAACTGCAGTGTTGCCTTTCGCTTATTACTGACGTTACTGGGCCGGTGATGGATGAGGCTGATTTGTTTAATGCTTTTCAGGATTTGTTCACTCTGACAATGAATGAGCGTTTCAGTCTTGATGGTGGCTACATTGGTGAGTAATGCTCATTTTGTTCATTATTTCAGTACCAGTTTCCCAGACCTCAGACACACCAGTTACCTTTAATAAACAGTCACACAAACCGTGAAAAGATTCCAGATGAACAGGTTAAAACACAGTTCAGGCTGTGAAAGTTGAAATAGTACGAATGAAACTTCTGGAGGAAAAAAAAAAAGTTATTGTAACCAGTGATATTTTGCAGGTATCTTTGAGTGGTTTCTTGGTAGAAGAGATGGTATGTGGATGGGCTTTCTTACAAGATCTGTACTAGAGAACGCTACAAGGTATTGCTTTTTTTCCCCCTGTAAAGGTTTCATTACTTTCACCTCTTTTGCTCCCAACTAGCATGAATACTGTAGACACATGCCTAGATACTATCTAATGGTACAGATGCCTTTCTAGAAGCCTTAACATTGAATAGTTCTGGTTCTTTTATGGTACTCTGGCAGTGGGAAAGCATAGCATGGCACATTACTTCCTTTAAATTTTTTAAATTGTTTTCTGAGACTTTTTTTTTCCTAATCAAGACACTGCCACCTGAATGTGTAGCAGCATTCTGCATCGAAACACATCCAACAGGTAGTAAGTAGTGTGATAGGAAGTGAACAGGAACAAAGATCCCACACAGTGAATTAGGTGGAATGTAACACAAGTACAGCGCATCGTCATCATTCTCTCCATTTTTAGTGGAGGGAATGTGCAAAGAACACTCTCAGACTTTAAAGTCACCAGACTTTAAGTAGAAACTGACTGGAGAATACATACACATACTTAAATGTATTCTTTCAGTGTGATGCAGTCTCTCATGTGATACATGAAAGGTGAAGAAAGGAGTAACTAGCCAAACTATTCTTGGGTCTGTGAAACTTCTTCAGCACTTGGACTATCAAACACTGTAAATGGTTCAACACTACTCTGTTATCTACAGTTACCAGGATGCCAAAGACAAACTGGCAAAAACAAGACTGCTGGCTCCAGCTTACTTTATACTGGGTGGAAAAAATTCTGGAGAAGGTTGTGTGATCACCCGTTCCAGGACAGCTGCCCTGGATATCTGGGAGTGAGTATGCTCGACCTGACCCTGGACTCCTCTTTCCAGAAGAGGACAGGCTCACCCCATAACTGTGTTATGTTTTTCCTGACTTTTATTGTGCAAGAACTCAGTTCTCTAGAATCGTTGAAATATAGCTAGCCATGTAAGCTAGCCAAAAAAAATCTGGGTTTATATTTAGAGTCTGTCCTAAGAGAAGCAGAACACTAGTGTGTACCTCTTTTCCAGCCTTGATATCAAAAAGGGCACGTGGTATGTGTTAGAAACAAACTACGATCGCTGGAAGCCTCCGCTCGTCTTGGACAATCGTAGAACACCTGCAATGAAGTGCTTGAACCAGACATCACAGGAGGTAAACATCCCTGGAATATATCTCATCTTGCTGTTTGGAAACCCTCAACTTAAGCTGCAGTACGGATCTGAGCGGATCCAGGAGCAATCTAGGGCGTCTGCAAGCCCAGCTGTAACAATGGAAGCAGCTAATGGCTTGGTGACAATTTCTCTACACTTGTGGGTGGCACAGTGCTAGGTGGCTTTTCACATTAATGTATTTTTAGTTTTAGGCTTTCTCTTTATCTTGGTGAGTTTCCTACAGGCATTTTCTGCTGCTGAATATGCAGGGGATAAACTTAGAGATACTCTGAGAAAAGTTTCCTGAGCTGTTTTATCACTAGTAGAATTCAAGCGCACTGTCAGGCAGCAAACACTGACTCTCAGATGTCCCATGCAGTACAGAGATCTAGTCTGCACGTGTCTTTGCGGTGTTTATGTATTCCTAAAGCTTTTTCTTCCTGAGTAAGCAGTCAAAACCAGTTGCAGTTGGCAGCATTTACAGAGTGTCAGGTAACAGGTGGATGTCCGTTAACGTCATTGTATTCCTTTCTTTCAGAACATCTCCTTACCAACTATTTATGATGTTCTCTCTACGAAGCCTGTCCTCAATAAGGTAATGCTTCTATTTCTGCAGAAAGTTGAGAGCAGGGGGGTAAAGGGGACGACAGACCAGGAAGCACTACATTTCTGAGGAGAAGGTTGCAGTGGTACATTCAGGTTTTGCCATAGTGCCAGCTTGTGTGAGGGCTGAGTTCCTGCTGTAAATGAAGCTTAAGGTATTACAGGTGAAGCTAGAATTTAAATGTTAAAAATAAATCTAGTCTGCTTTCTAAATCCTTTAATGGCAGCCTTTCACAAAACTTTGGCAGGCTCAGTCTGAAAGGAAGCTATTAAGCAACAGGTTCTCTCATCCTGATCCCAGCTAAAACTGGGTCGTAACGAGAGCAGCATAGCTCTGCTGGAAAGACAGAGCAAAAAGGAGAAAGGGCATGGGGACGGACCAGAAGGTCCCCACGCCCGTATGATTGTGCTTCACTTGAGAATGGCAGTAGAATGCATCCTTCTAAAGGGACATCTCAGTTCTGCCTCCCATTCCCCCCATATATGTTCGCAGTGCTGAGCGGTAGATTTTTGAGGGTAAGTTGCTAGGTGAAAATAAGCAAGTACAAACAAAAAAATTCCCAGTTACTTTGGAATACACGTTTTCCAAAGGCCCTGCTTTAAAGCCCTGAGTAGCCTTCGCCCTTTCCTTATTTATAGTTGGCCCTGGTTTGAGGCCGTTTGCACTACAGACCCCTGCAGAATCCTTCTAGTCTCATTAACCCGTAGTACGTGCCTTCACCTTCAGCATGAATCAAGTTAATATACATCATCCTTTAGGCGTACTACAGGCATGTCCTTCTTGCCACACAAGATGTTTTAGTCTTGAAGTTTGGTGTGGTTTTTGTTTGTTTTGGTGTTTGTGGGTTTTCTTTAAAAAAAGACTGAAGTGTTAAGGAGGACTTTTTCAATGAAGACGTTACCATGCTGAGTGAAAGCAGCATTCCTGGCTGAGGGCACAAGCTACACCTGCATGTTGTTGATTTGTTACACAGATCTAGAGATTAGACTCGCGGTTGGCTAAGTCAGATAAGTGCACATCCTAGCTGGACTGTTCAGCTGCTATCAGAGATGTGTGGGTTTTTTTTGTTTTGTTTTGTTTTTTCCCCTCAGCAATTCCTCTAATGAGGCTTTCTTTCTCCTTCCTCCCTCCTGCTTACTATTAGCTGACAGTGTGCACAACCCTGATGGAGGTGGATAAGGGCCACACAGAGACCTACCTGCGGGAATGCCCTGATCCCTGTAGCCCCTGGTAATCCTGCACCCTTCCTGTGCTGGAAACTGCTTGGCTGAATTGGAGGCCCTCCAAGGAGAAACACTTCTGGAAAAAACATTCCTCAGCCTAACTCCTTTCTTTAGAAATGCAATGCTTATATAGAAAAGTCAATGAGCTTCTAACAGCGGAGGACCCTGTCTTGCATTGGACTTCCTTGCTTTCTGCTCAGCAGTTCTGCTGGCAAGCAATGTCTACTAACGTATATCTGGTTTGATTTCAGCAATTTCTACAAAAGGAGTTCAGCAGTTAGCTCTGGATCTTGTCAGTGGTGACAGTAGTCTTGTTTTGGTTTGGGGATTGTTTTGGCTGGGTTTGTTTTTTGTTGTTAATTGAAGTATTTGTAAAGCACAAACGAGTTAAAAGGGCACCTACCAAGCACGAAGAGTTGTGTATTAAGGGATTATCTGTGATAGCATAGTTCTGTTCTTCTTTCCTAATCACTCAAGATGAATAGCTGCTGTTCTAGGTCCAATACAAAGCTATGTCTAAGATGCCCTGTTATAAAATAACCTACCAGGAAGTTGTATTCTAGTCCAGAAGCAAGTTCCTGTGGAAATATCTGAAACTAGATCTGAGCCTAAAATGTCTGTTCACTGATTTGTGTATCTTTAGCTGAAGTTCTTTCTTGGCCTGTTAACAGATACATATATTTTTAATACAGATTTTTCTGTTGTTTAAAAAAATAAATACTAAAAATAAATATGAAGACAATAAATACTCTGAAGAACTTCTTTCTTAGACCAAAGTACTTCCTTGATTTCATACCTCAGTGGAAGTCACCAGGCATACGACATGTCACAGGGCAGAAAGGACATTCACTTCGCAACAGACTGATTGTAGCCATGTCTGAAAAGTGTCTTTCGGTCGGTCTGTCTGTCTGTCTGTCTGCCATCTGCCAGTTAGTTACTACCATAGGTAACCAACTACTCGAACTGGATGAGCTGAATTTTGGAGGGTGTTTTTGGTTTTGTTTTGGAGAGGTGGGGAGGGAGAAAGCCAAGTCAGACACTGTCATCGGCCGAAACCTGAATCAAGTAAAGGTCACTCAGAAACAGGGAGAAGTACAGGCATCTTCACATCCTAGGCAGCAGACAGCACAGAAGACAATAGTTGTATATGTCAGTAGATCAGTGCTAGGCCTAGTTATAAAACACAGTGCCAGCTCTTGTTTTGTAACACACAAAGAGAAGGCACTGGAGAGTAAGCGTCGGGGCCGGTACGTGTGTTGGTTCACTGGGAGTACGTCAGCCACCCTAGGGAAGGGGTGCTGTTCGTACTTCAGCTGATAGCACAGCCATGGCTACACCTGGCACTGGTGTAAGGGAAGCGTTTGCTGTCTCTGGTTTCTGCAGACTGGCTTCCACAAGGTGTTCTGCCTAAAACATGTCAGTGATGGCATCACTCATGGCTGGGTCCTTGAAAACCAGGATATTCAGAACAGGGGAAGTTTGGAACAGTGGACAGTGTTAGTTCTCTGCTCCATACAGTAGTCTACCATAAGATTTTTTCGAAAAAGTAATTGCAAACACTAAGTCTACAGAAGAGGAAACAAGTTGTTGCCCATAAATCTATGGCTGGTTAGGTTTTGTTTAGTATTGTTTTCATTTCTTCAGGAAATAGTTAATGCTAACCTTTAGTCATCCCTTGTTTCAGCAACCGGGTTACCAGCTGACAGCAGAGTCAGTTCTAATAAGCTTTCCCTCCATCAACAGTAGAAGAAGCAGAGACAAAATGAATGCTATTTGCCAAATAACTTCAGCAGCTGCTCTGTTACGAAATACGGCTTCTGGTTGAAGAAAACGGGGCACTAACACCCTCAGCTGTAGAAAAATGGCTGTAGTTAGTACAGCGAGCAGCAATTCAAAGGGATGTAAAGCACTGGCACGTTGATACCATCCAGAAATCAACATCCTGCTATTTACACTGATCTTAAGAACAAAAGGGCTATACTAGTTGGGTATCTAATTTTTTTTGTTCAACTCCAGTAAGCAAGCAGAAATGTGTTAGCATGATTGTACTACCAGAGTCTACTTTTAATCTAAATCATGACTACTGCAGCATTGGAAGCTAAAATCACGTTCTAGACTAAGGAAAAAATAACATGTAGTGTAATATGCAGTTCCTCGGTCAGATGACTCATGTGAAACAAACCAAGTGTTGAAGTCTGTGCCGTGAAGGACAAGCCACAATTCTGCTGGGTTCACACCTTAATCTGGTAGGGGGATGTTGAGATTGATTTGGAATTAGTTGCGTAAGAGACATAATCAAATTACTTTGTCATGTAAAAATAAGTGGTAAGTTTACTTCCTTAATTAGTCCTGTCCCACTTTAGAGTATGTGGAGCAAGGCAGTGCAGGCTATTTACAGTCATTAACTAATGTGCTTTTGGTATGTCCTTGTGCAAGAGAATCCACATTTCCACAGTGGAAATTGCTTTACAATTGCAGAAGCATAGCTAAATCCCGCGGAGGCCTGTCCGGAGCCTGAATGTATATGTCTGCTATTGACAAAAATAATCAAAGCTATTAAAAAAAAAAAAATGCAAGCAAATATGTTGTACTATGTCTGCCTTAATGTAGAAAGAGATGAATGTTATTAATTGCTTATTGGTTTAACCTTCACCTGCTGATGTTGAAAGCACTTGTTCTAAAGGTTTTCTCAAGCCAGAGAAAAAGTTAAATTTGTTCATTACAAGCAAAGACATTATTTTAGCATACATTTACTGCATCTCCCTTGTTTCAGCTGCCCTAGATGTTGCAATGGAAGCTAAGGCATTTTCACTCAAGAAAGAAGTAGCTTTTTAAAAAAAAAAAAAAAAAAGAAAGAAATTGATGGATATGTTTTTTCATATTCATTAGCAGTACATTTATAGTTGAAGTACCTCCCAACCACTGAAAGCGTGCTCTGATTTTTTTCGTCAGCTTGTGTCTTCCCCAGGTCAGTAAGCAACTATATATATTTTTTCTTTCAAGTTTAAATAAGGTTCTGCTTAGAAATGAGTAATTGTATTTGCTTGAGTTTCTGCTTCTGTTTGAGGAGAAGCATATATTTCATCCAAAGAGAACAAAAGATTCAAACAGCTTTCCTAGCTCTGTTGTGCTTAGATATAAAACTCCAGAGCTGTGCCCACAGATGGCATGGAGAGTACCTGCAAGGAAAGAGCAAGATTAAACAGATGAATTGGAGCAAGCAGGCATGATGGGGAGAGCACTGGCGGAGCAGCAGAGACCTCTAAGCAGGCACCAGAACCCCATAGTACTCCTCCTCTGCAGCATGCAGACACCGGCCTGCCTTTCACGCAGCCATGTCCTCAGGCCACAGCTGGGAGAAGAAAGAGACAAACCTGACCAAAAATGCTCAACAGCTGGGATTTCACCTGGCAGCAGAAAGCAAATGACCTGTTTATGCTGAGGATCAGCAGCGGCTCTGGTTTTGGAGGACCAGCAGCACCATTGAGAAAGGAACACCCGGGCTCTCAGAGCAGCTAAACCCTCCCCTCCTTTGCACCAGAAGAACGAGATTCGCCAGAAAGAGTAATGCTCAATGAGAGCAGTCACAGAAACCACAGCGTGCCTTGGGAAGGAAATCTCCAGATAATTCTGCCTTTACAGAAAGCTCCCTTTGGCTGTTAAAAGTCTGGAAGCACAACATGTAAATGGGCCAACTGCTGTGATCAAGAAGCAGGCAGACCACACAGCTGATCCCTCTAAGTCTGCCTACGAGTTCTTCAGAGCACTGCATCTTGCAGTATCAAGGATTTTAAAGGTCTTTGGCAGCTCGGTCTGCTCCCACACTGTTACTTAAAAGAGACGATGTTAATTACAAGGAGTTGCCCTGCTTGCATTCTGAGTACCGGGAGCTCTGGGCTCAGGCCCTTTTCCACTCCACAGTGGATCAGCTCTGGATTAATATTAACTGTATATGGGACAACCTCAGTCTAATTTGTTTTGCAAAGTTCTCTTAGCTCAAAGGTTATGTGGGAGCAACAGAGGAGTCCCAGTGGTAATCCCTGCCTCTGATGGGTATTCTGTATTTAAGGTAACTCCAGTCAGTAGGTTGGCTCAGGGTTTCCCACTGTTAGAGTTTCGTATTTCTCTTTGCTAAGCTTAATTTTTGCCATTAGGCAGATAGAATCATAGAGTGGCTTGGGTGGGAAGGGACCTTAAAGCTTATCTGGCTCCAAAGCCCTGCCATGGGCAGGGTTCCCAACCACTAGATCAGGAACCCAGTGTAGAAAAAAATTCATCCCCAACCAAAATGTGCTTCCTCACCTGCAACAGGTGTGCTGTCACCACGTTTCAACTATTTATACGCTGAGAGACAGCGGATCTAAACTGGACTGTACTCAAAGCGAAAACACATGTCCTCACAAGCAACCATTCTTTAGACTTAGAAGCAAGATGAGTTATACTGAAAGAACACTAAGACTGTGAAGCAAGCTGCCCAGGAGCCAACAAGAGTAGCAGCATGGCAGCCACTTGTTCTATTTCCTTTCTGGGGGGACTCAGTCTCTTTGCTTGATCCCAAACTTCTTTTTCCAGAAATTCCTTCCTTTGTTCACTGCATGACATGGGCTGTGGTGAACGAGGATGGCAAAAAAAGATGAAAAACAGCTTTGTTCTAGTCTTCAAGACAGTAAATAAGATAATGCTTTGTGAGAGGAAGGATGGAGTTAGAGACAGGCAAGGCCAAGTGCCTACGGGAACAGCTGAATTCTCTCCCTGCAGAGGCAACCCAGCAGTCTGTGGTGTGTGGGGAGTACCCAGTCCGTGGTACCGATGGCTGTATCTTGGAAGTTCCTACCACAGTCAAGACTGAGGAAACCTTGACCTGAGGAAGTGAATCACACTGAGTATCACCAAACAGATCCTAAACGTTTCCATCTCGGTTGAAGCACTCAAAATTATCTGCCGGTGTGGGTTCCAAGTTCCATACCTCAGAGATCCATATATTACACAGGCATGATATCCTCCATCTTTCTGGGCATGGGGAAGATCACAACTTACACTACTCTGAGAAGAATAGAGCTTTAGAGCCCTCTGAGTTCATTTAGTTTGATACCAGCATGCCTTCAAGGATTGTGGATTCAAGGATTGGGTAATACGGGGACAGCACCATAGGAAAACCAGTAAGAAAATGAGTTATCTCAATGCAAGATTTGGATGGTTCACGAAGTAAACACAGTGAGTGTTGAAAATTAGCACCCGCTCTGTGGTGGCTGAGGCAGAGACTTTGTGAACGAGACAGCACAGTGAACGAGAGGTGATGGTGCAATGAATAGCTCTCCATGGCCAGGGCAGCAGATTCCCTGTTGGCCCTTAGCATCACCCTGGTGTTTTCTCATTTTGCAGCACGTGAAGGTACAAGCCAGCTAGCTAGTTTGTTTTTTAAACTGACGGAGAGTTGGGTACCAGCTGGCATGGAGAACACAGGGCAGACCAGAAGGTAGCTTCCACATGCCTTTCAGGAGAAAGGAGGAGCAGCACGTGTTGGGCCAAGAAAGGACACAAAAGCAACATAAAACAGCTCACATCTGATCAAGTTACATGCGACAACTTCCCACAAGGCCGCTTACACCAACCACAGCCAGGGAAAATGTCCTACGTTTGCTCCATGAGGGTCTTGGTTATACCCTTGCTCCACAAGGCAGCAACCCATTCATTCTCTCCTTCAGCATCTGATCAGGATCCTTATTTACTTCCCCCACCTAATGCTGCTCCGTTGCCTGCCTGCCTCCTTTCCCTCAAGCCCAAATCACTTAGGACAAACGTCACCGCCATCCAGATGGGTTTGAACCACAGCCAGACGGCGTCGCCTATCCCTGTCTCAAGCTGCTGCTTTCAGTAACGTCTTTGTTGCACAACAACTGAACAGCACCAATCCTGCTTCCCACGGTCCTCACTGCCAGGGCCACATGCAGTCAGGAACACTTCAAACACTTTATTATGATTATTATTTTGCTTACAATTTTTGCCCCTCCCCTGAGTGTGCCGAATCCCAGCCGCCACCCAAGCAGGCTCATGGCTGAGCAGTGCCCCTGCTGCGAGGCTGACCTCTGCTACCTTCGGGCTGGCTGTCCTCACAAAACAAGCCCTTGTTACCTGCCACAGCGTGCTCAGGGTTTCCTGTTTCTGAAAGCAGTGCCGCCAGCCAGACCACAGCACTCCTTAATTGAGGAAGCTGGCCCGTGTTTTCTTGCGCTGTGTCCACACCTCCACGCGCAGGCCGAGCACTGTCACACGAATAAAGCAGTGAGGTTACAGAGCACTTTCCCTGCTGAAAACATTTACTTAGTGAGGAAACCCACAGGCATTGCTCATTGTAAACCTTTCCCACAGATTAAAATCAACAAGCAGGCAGGTTTGCAACTCTGCATTTGTCAATGTACCATCCTAAGAAAGGAGTAGGCTCAGGAAGCACCCTTCGGAAGAGGGCATTCCTGCTCCACGGCTCTGCGCGAACAGTTCAAATTTGCAGTTGCGTGCTTATGCCAATTACACTTGTGTGTATCAACCAGATCATTTCTTATTTAATGGAAAAAAAAAAAGAGTTGTAGTAGGATTTTTTCCCAGCATAAGACAAGAAAGTGATCCCTGATGCTACAGCAGGGCTCATCTCGGGCATTTTCACGTCACCAGATCCTACAGCTTCTAAACTGCAGCCTCCTACAGGCCCAGACCTATTTTCAGATCTAAATTCTTGCTGCAGCTGATGAATTACGAGTTTTCCCTTCTGGCACTGAGTAATTCCAGAGGCGCTGCCTCCTGCTGGTGACACGACCCACCCCATGCAGGCAAACCCCTGCGCCTTTGGGGCCCTCCATGGCCACGGAGGCCCCATGCACCAGGGCAAGGTGGGAAATCCGAGCCCAGCACCAAAAAGCAGTGACAAATGCATCGCACTTGACGTGTTCCACGTGGTTCTGACTTGTCTTCTAGAGGAATACAATGAAAAAAATGCTTCTTGTTTCCTTTAAACACATGAACCACCTAAAAAGATGAACATGCAAAAAGCCAAAAGCTGAACACAAGTTCAGTTTTTTCTAAAAATATTCGTTTTCACAGGTTTGGTTGCTTATGAAAGCTTCTACGCACAAGCTATGTAAACTACCCATGCTACAGATTTGTTTTGCAACACCAAAAAGCTAATTCTCGTGTTATCCTTAGTCTCCTAAAGTCATGCTAATGCAAACACTAATTAGAGATTGCAGCCACCTGCAATTTCAGCCCTGATCTGTTGCAGGTGTGCTTCATTGAAACATCATTACGGTACAAGGTGTATGAGCAACTAAATCCTTTCTGTTCCTAATGAAATGTGATTTGGGAACTCTTGCTCCAGCTGGGTGATAATTAGGGCTTATCACTGGTAGGTCTAGGAAAAGGCTGGGAAATACTTAAGCTTGTTGTGCACTTACTTTGAGCTCTTTGAAAGGAAGTGAGTCTTGTATAGCAGCAACCTGAAGATTTCTGTATATACAAGAAAGGTAACAATAAGATTTCTAATGTAGCTGTAAATAATGTGGTTACATGATGTCTGACAAGAGACTAATAAATCTTTTTGGTTTGGCATTTTTAAGGTGTAACTCCTGATAATGAGATACATAGCTTGTCTGCTCAGACAGCTCATGTAAAATGTTAATGAAGCAACTGGCTTTGGATCAGCCTTGTAGAACTTGCTCTATGTGATGTCTGTTAACTGGAAATTCTGCTTTTGATAGTGGCTTGTTCACACAATTGGCAACTTTGTGTAGGCTCTCCAAAACAGTGGGATGGTCCAAAAGGCAGTTCCCATCCTTATGTATGGTGCAAATGAAGTGGTGTATTTTCTCTCCTGGATGAAGGTTATAATAGTTCCATATTTACCATAATAGCTTTGGCATCTAAAATACTGAGTAATACTAAAAATAACAAATATATCAAAAAGGTAAATCCCACACTCATAAAAATAAGTACTTTGAAAGCAGCTAAAAGTAGAAGCTAGGCAATGATTTGTAAGGTATCTGTCAATAAATACTATCAACTGAAAAAAAAGAATTTTTTAAAAAGTATAAGTATATACTTTATATATATATAAGTATACTTATAAGTATATACTTATATATATATACTTATAAGTATAAGTAGCAAAATACCTGTCCCCTTAACAGAGGGAGGCCAACTCAGCTCTGGTGCAGGTCCTGCTGAAAGTTTCTCTGTAGAGAGATGCTTCTTCTGTCGCTTCCTTTCCTTAACAAAGGTGGTCCCAGGCTCTTCCTGAAGGAGAGCTGTGGTCCGTGAGCTGAGAACTACAACAACTTTTAAACACCAGCAGTTCTCCTGGACTAACCAACAGGGACTGGAAAACATAGAATCATAGCATCATAGAATAGCTTGGGTTGGCAGGGACCTCTAAGATCAACATAACCTCAGATGCAACAAGGCACTGTAGAGAATCCTTCCTCCCCATGTCTGTTCTGATTTAAAATACTTCCTATTCTACTTGCTTCTTTTTGCAGCTTAAAGGAACACTGCAAGATAGGTTTGTATTTTCCATATATGTTGTTTATTCAGGGGAAATTCAGCCATTTTTGTAAAAAGAAAGCCATTTCCTTTTACATTCAATCAGAGGTTTGCATATCTAAATATCTACTGCAAATGGACAGTGGATTTTTTTTTTTTTTGCTGAAAAAAAGCTTTTCCATCTTCTCCCAGCATATATTCACAACGTTTACGTTACATATGGTTGGCAGTGGCTTTTCTGTTTGTGCATGCTGGGGCTTGTTGCGGGGATGTCGGATTTTACAATTTTTTGGTTTTGTTTTTTGGGGTAGTGATGGTGTTTTTTTTCCCCCAACTGTTTACGTGTTTGTAAGACTCCAGACTTGAAGAGCTCTTAAGATCACGGTGCTTGGAAGCACTTCAGTGCAATCCAGACCTTTCGGCACTTCAGAGATGCCAGTATACAATACAAGTCTGGCATAAGGAGCTGTAAGAATTCATAGGCCAGCAAACCTCAAGCTCACAGCTCAGGTCTGACTTCTTTACTGATGTTATCTACTTCTCCTGCTCATTTTGAAATTATTTTAATTCTTTAATTTGACTTAGGTTAAGAAAAAGTCATGAGACCTGCTGCTGACAGTTCTTTAAGTGTTGTTCTGCCTCATGGTAGTCAAGGAGCAGATACAGTTGTGGTTCTGTTATTCCATTGTAGAGCTGAATTCTAACTGGCATTTTTTAATTTTTTCTAAATAAATAATCCACACAGTGGGCATCTCAGGCCTTTCTGAGATGCTAGCCCAGAGTAATGCCCCCAGGGCCCCCACAAGGCTGGTACTATGTCCCACCCAGGTGCTGGGAGACTGCATGCCCCACTCTTTGGTGGGGTGGGCCCTAGTTACAGAAATGGCTGATGGCCAAATAAATCATTAGCACATTCTTCTCTGGAAGAAGTCTGATGTTCTGCGCTCCAGAAATCCTGTGTTTCATGCTCACCTGTCTCTAGGGTTATAAGAGAGCAGGCATGGGAGTCCAGCCTATAGCCCTGGGTCAAAAGCACTAAATCTAAGGTGTCCTGTGCACTAGCAGCTTCTCTGCTGTCTGTAGCTTCCTGACTCCTTCTTGACAGGAAGATCATTTCTTCTGCATATCCTTATCCTGACTTTAAAGGAAAGTAAGAAAGCCTACTCAGCTCCAAGAGCAAAGAGGCCTTGCTACAGGTGGGGAAATGAAAATTGCCTGCTGAGTGCAGCTAGTCAAGTGTGAGGATAGCTGCTGAGCTCAGGAACCTGTTATCTACTAGGTCTGTGTATGGTTTTATATGGCAGAAAATATAGCGGTAACTTCAGGTTTCCATCAAGGAGAGAGGTGGAGATGGGCTTACAGTCAAAGTACTTGGCTAGAGTTTGTCCCTGCCCTGGTGCAGATGCACCTGCACTCAGGTACACAGACAGTGACATGCTGCTGTTAGAACTTAACAGGCAGCTAGAGCAGGATTTGGTTCCAGGAGACTCAGATTGACAAAAGATAAAGGTCATGTGCTTTCCCACCTGGGATAGGGAGTATCTGTCCAGTCAGGCCATCAGCTACGCTGCCCTGTGAGTTATATGGACTGGTCAGCTGGGCCTCCTCAGAGGACAAGAACAAAGGGGAAGGGAAAGAGTATGGGAGGGGAAGAAAAAATTGTATTTTTTTCATAAAAACATCAGAATAACAGAAACATTCTTCTTACAGACCAAGGACGGCTGGGGGAACTGACACTCCCAAAGCCTGTCTCCTTACTAAGGTTAAATTCAACACACTGGAACAAAAGAATAAGTTGGATGAAACCTTTGGAAGCTGCCTGGTCCAGCCCCTGCTCATGGCACAGCTAACCACAAAGCCAGGCTCCTCAGGCTCCTGCGCCATTGAAGCATGGGGGTTCAATCTCCTTTCTGAATAGTCTATTCCAGTGCTCCCTGCTCTTGTGGGAAATTTAGGTCAGGGTGGTGCTATTTCCTTCTGGGTTTCTAGCCTCAGACCAGAAGGACTGTATTCCATTTAATGAAAAGATAGTGTCTGCCCTATGAGATGTAAATTTAATTATGGCTTAACTACTAGGCTAGGGCAAACAGTGTTTGCTTTATAACCAGGGTTGATGTTGAAGGCTACCTGCAAGCTCTGTGTAGCAGTGCAGTCACCTGGGATTGAGCAGGATGTCCCTCAGCAGTGGATGCCAAGTGCTGGCACAACATGCTGTCCCAGCACCCACCCACCCACTTTCTGACCCAGTGGATCAGGCAGGCTCAGCCCTGAACACCATGCTGACTGAGGGCAGCACCAGGCAGAATCGAGCACCCTCTTCTAGGCCTTTGCTTGACCACCACAGCCAGCAGGGAAAACAAAACACAAAAGGCACACTAAGAGGTGCTCAGACACCTGTTTCTGGCTTTGTCACAAAAGGAGATAGTCACATCTATTGCATGTTGTCATGACTTGCCTTGGGTGTGGAGCTGTAACTTCCATGGCATACGCTGTTTGCTTCAGATCTTACTTGGCTAGCTGTGAATGAAAATAGCTGCTTCAGGCAGGTCTAGACACGAAGACACTGTTTTCTGTGAAGATTACGATGAACTTGCTGTAACGTTTTCCTAGATAGCTTCTGTGGGCTTTTACACAAGAGGACACGAATACATCAGCTGTAATCGCTGTACGTGAAGGTTACCTACTGTGCGGCACCTACTGATACCGCTCCATCCCTGTGTAGAGCTTCAGGATTTTATACTGATCTATTCAGTGAAGAGTTGCAGAAGAGCAAATGGCAGTAACTCCAAGAAAGGTTTACTGCAGCTCACCTCCATCTTGTTTGTTGTACAACACTTCTTCTCTCTCTGACAGCTCAGCTCCTGATGGAAGAGCAAAACATTTCCACAGAAGTCCCGGCAGCCCTAAAGCGCCTGGCCAAATATGTGGTGCGTGGTTTCTACGGGGTGGAGCACTCCTTGGCCCTGGATTTACTCATCTACTACCCCTGCGTGAAAGAGGATGACCTATTACAGCTGCTCAAGTACGAGCACAAACAACTGCGCGGCGTCCTCAACACCCTCAAGGCAGACAAGCTTGTGAAGCTGCGCATGCGGGTTGAAACGGCGCCCGATGGGAAGAGCACAAGGCACAACTACTACTACATCAATTACAAGGTGCTGGTGAATGTGGTAAAGTACAAACTGGACCACATACGCCAGAAGATAGCAGCGGATGAGCGGGATTCAGCTACCAGGCCCTCCTTTAAATGTCCATCTTGTTTCAGCATGTACACAGACCTGGAAGTCAATAAGCTCTTTGATGGATTTACAGGTGTGTTGGGTTAAATTGCTTACTTGCCTTTACCTTGAAGAGTAACTGTGATAACATGAAGCTGGCTGCCATGGAGGCTTTGCAATGAAAGTATGTTTGCTAGGGTTTACTTGTTTGGTGCGGGACTAGAGCCTGGGGCAGGAGAAGAAGCTGGGAGGTGAGGGTAAGAGAAAAAGCTCTCTTTGCAGAACAGGCCAAGCAAGGGGAACCATTAATCTTGAGTATAAGACCTGGGGTTGGGAAATCAGACTAAGTCTGAAGCCTAAGGCTTCAACATTGCTAGGAATGGGACATTTAAGCTGAGTCAAGATTACTCAGCTGTTTCTGAGTCCTATTTCCTCACATGGAAACAAATACTGTACTCATCTTACTCCGTTCTGAATTAATCTTTGTGTTCAGTCCTCCTGACGGAGGAGTTGGATGGGATGGTGAAACAGTTTGCAGCCCCTTGCTGTAACAACCCAATGTGGACTGGCAGCAGTAAGGAGGTCTTCTGTCACTCCTGGACGGGAAGCAGAAGATCGGGCTTCTCAACACACCCACAGCAGAAGTGGCATCAGAGTCCAGGGGTTTCTCTTCTCTAAAATCAAAGTAGCTAAATAAAGAGCACTTGTTCAACATGAGTTAAAATGGCATCGTACTGCAATATGCTACTCTGGATGTGGCTGCTATGCTAACATCTGGGTCATGGTATCTAGAATGGATGCCAGAGCCAGGGGTCACTATAAAGCGACCAACCTGAGATTTCAAACGTGAAGTTAGCATGCCATCAGCAACTCATCGCTTTGCTCTCAGCATAGGGACTGTGACAAGCTACTGAAATGCAAATCTGAAGGCTGGTAATTACAACAAAATCTGTTAATTCTTTTTGAGCCATAAATATAGGTTTTAGCATGTTTTGACCCAGTCTTTTGATCGTGAGAACTCTGATCTATAACCAACAAATGCTACTGATGCTTGCAAATGTCTTTTCATATGTTCATAAGCTAAGGAAATGATGAGATCAGAAAAGGCGAAAAACGGAACAACACCTTTAGCTAATGGTATGCCATGTCAAGACAACTGAAGTTTCCCCCAGTATGGGTATTTTTCTCCTGCAGAGCAAGCATGTGGATATTGGTCTTCCTCAAAAAAAAAAAAAAAAAAAGGCAGCCTGTCTTCAGAATTTGAGTTCCTTTGGATGAAGTGAACAAACGCAAAAATTCTCATGAATGACAGAGTATTTTGGAAACTGTCCAGGCCATGAATTTCTCAGCAAGTTACTGTTAATCTTTTGCATTCTATGAACATAAGAATTTCCCATGTTGGTAATGTTGCAGAGAGTTTCCGCTGCACCTACTGCAACACTGAAGTAGAGGAAGATGCCTCAGCACTTCCTAAGCAGAATGCTCAAAACTTGCTAGCAAAGTTCAACGAGCAGATTGAACCTCTCTTTGCACTACTGCGTGAGACAGAAGATATTGTTCTGCCATATGACTTGCTGGAGCCTCAGCCAACAGAAATCCCAGAATTATCCGAAAGGTATAAACATAACTCCCCATCTCCTAACTAATACAAACCCACCCAACAACTTTCTACTTGTAAGATCTTTGAAATACCTAACCAACAGGCTACTTTATTTGATTTGGCTTTGGTCAGTACTGACTACTGTATGTGACTGTAAATGTAACAAACTTAATGAAGAAGCCTGTATTATCTATGGCATTCTAAACTGTTAGGCATTTATAGCTTTGTTACCTTATTTGTGTTCAGGAGTAATTTTCCAGACCTCTCTTTTGGCCAATATTGTTCACAGCCCTTTCTATGAGAAGGTAATGTTACTCTGTTGGTATGTTTCACCCAGACATGCATTACTATGCAAAAAAATACAAGTTCGGAATCATTTGCCCCTGTTATGAGGTAATGGGGAATTAAAATAGTTTAAAAAAAGAACTTGTTAAAGCTTTGACTGGGAACTGGGGGCTTGCTGGTATTTAATCCCTCCAAAATGGCTAACATTTCCTTCAGCTCTGACCAGAAGGCATGTCCAAGTGTTCCAGAACCCTGCCGCAGACCTGCAAAATGGGCCACCAGAAGTTCCTCTTCTGGCAATCTGTATACTCAAAAATTGGTCATTGATGTCCAAGATTCTGAGCCCCAGAGGAAAAAGAGAAAAGAATCACCTAAAAAGCAACCAATCTGGATGTCACAGAGCACGGTGGAAGGAGCAACAACAGCCACCACCAATGCCGGTAAGTTTTGAGCATTGGTAAATACTGCAATTCAGCATCTTTACTGCAATAAAATACAGCCTTCCTATTGAAAACGTAGTGAAGTTGGCTTATAATACACAATAACATTTCAGTTCTGGTCTAGTGGCTATCAAAATTAAGTTTCTGAAAACTAGAGTGGTTTTAGATAGTATTCCTAAAGTCACAAGTTAAGCACCAGGTCCTGAAATGTTCTCGCTCTAACCATGCAGTAACATTGGTATTAATTTCTAAGTGGAAAGTTCTTGGAAATGCCTGCATTTTAGAAAATTCTAAAGAATGTTTAAAAAAAACAGTAGGAAAGAGTACCCACATAAGATTTCTGTGGTAACTAAAACTGATAGCTCTAATGTATTGCATATTAGGAATAAATGCTTCTGAAGAACCTGCAGAAAGTATGAAAAAAACTGTCACTGAGAATGAAATCATCAAGACTCTTCTGATCCACGAAACCAAGTCATTGTCCAGCACAGACCATGCTCCTGCTGTCAAAAGCAAACCACCTGAATCAGACAGTGGCACTAGTGCACCTAAAAATGCCAGCCACTCCAGAACAGCAGTAACAGAAGGAGCAGGATGCAACGCTGAGGAGGAACAGGAAGGACTAGATCCTATGTTAATGGTAGCTGGTCAGCCTTACTCATATGGTGAAATCAGTGAAAATCCAGAGCTTGTGGCTCTCATGACAAATGAAGAGAAAGAAGCTTATATAAAAGTAGGACAAGAAATATTCCAGACTGTCTTTGAATAACTGCTAGTGTAGTGAATATGCAAGCCTGTTCAGAGAAAGGAAAGTTTTCTCCTGAATTGAGGCAAAGTTAGTTTGATAGTTTAGCTTTTGATCTTAAATTTACCACTGATGGGTTAAGTTTTGTTTGAACTCCTGTTAAAGTTTAGTTTCACTACTTGTAGTAGGTAACTACAGTTCAAAACACTAGCACTGCAGCAAAAGCAACCCAGAGTTGGTATAGGTTTCCTGTTGTCGTAATGGTTAGACTTTGTGAGTACTGCAACCAGTAACTTTGGAGTGTGAATTGTTTCAGAATACAACTGAACAGAATGATCTAATAAAGTTTCCAAAGCAATGTCACAGTCTCTTAAATTCATTATTACGCTGTCCTCCTAGAAGAAGCAAAAGTGCGTCAAATTCTAGCGTGGTTTGGTTTCACTCGGTATCAGTGCATTCTGTTGCTTTGTAGGTCATTCACTGCACAGTAGTAACAAATGTTAGACAGCAATTTCCCTTTAAGTGGAGAGCTGCTACTAAATGTTGTCAGCTACAGAAGGAAGTCAGCTCTGGTATGCTAACTTTCACCTTAAAAGTAACCTGAGTGCTTTGACCTTATTGCTCTATACACCTGTTCCTCAAGTGATGAACAGTGCCATGGAATGCAGAATCTTGACCAGTTTCAGGGAAACAGCTGTCCCCATTTCATTGCTTGTTTCCTTACAGAAGGCTGTACAGCAGGTGTGATCTGCAAGACTGCTGTTTAGTGACCACAACAGTTGCTTTCCGCCTTTTCCCCCCAACATGCCTATATTGGGCAGACTACTGTAATGTTCATTTTGGTCCAGATTGCTAAGCAAGCAGTTGATCAAGCAGAAAGCTGTGCTTGAGACCCTGCTTCCCATGTCCTATTCATATTCTTCTGCACTCTATTTAAAGCAAGATCCTTTCTACTACCACTGAAGAAATACATTCTACTTGAACTGAACTATGTAAGAGCAGAAGGACTGTCATCAGAGATTAGATACAGCTTAAAATGGTGTATTTGCTGAAGGAGTTAAATGTGGAATAATGAAAGGAGAATATAAGGGTACAAACTGAACGAGAAGAGGTTCTGTTTGAAGGAAAACCTTTCCTGTGAGGGTGACTGAGGGCTGGAACAGGATGCCTACAGGCTGTAGCATCTCCCACCCTGGAGACTGGAAAGCTGTCTGCACACAGTCCTAGGTGGCCCTGCTTGAGCATGGGGGTTGAACAAGATGATCAGCAATGGCACCTTTTAACTTTGGCCATTTGGGGATTCTGTGAAGAAAGGGTGGAGAGAAAGCATGAACAAAGGAATACCAAAAGGTAGATGGGTTAGTATGAAGAGAACTGACTGAGTGACATACAGCAGTAGAAGTAGGAGACTGTCAGGTTTCACCCTTGTCACACAGTAACACAGCCAGCATTGAAAGAAACTATTTTCATGGTGGAAAATATCTCATCTTGTTTGAAAATACATAATGTTAATTATCTCACATGACTCATTAAATGTGGGGACTATCCTGAAGAACAGCTCATGCAACACATCGCTAGTGCATTGAACAGTGACACAATTACAGAGGCTGCTTCAGTTGTTCTTAGGCTGCTTCATACCCTCACCTCCACCAGCTTACTAACAAAAATGCTATTTTGCGGGTTGGAATATACTGTTTTTCAAATGGACATTTTGTAACTAAGATTTCCTTAAGCTCACAGAACCAATACAGCTATACAATCACCCCCTTCAAAGTGATACACTGGAAGTTACCCACACACCAGTAATTAGTATACAACAAAGAGACAAACTTTTAAAGATTTCTCAAGTTGGCCTGTTAGTTCTCATGGTGGACTACTATTGCATCTTTCTTTCCCCAACACATTATCATCTAGATTTCTATGATTACACTGTCTTTACCATCAACTTTATTCTCTTTTTTTTAGCATCTTTTCTATTTTTTGTCAGCTTCCTCAAATGCAAACAATTCCTCACTTACATCCATGGAATTTGAAACAGAGCACTTCATCCAGAAGCTGCAGTTAAAAACTTTACCTGTGCTGTGTTCTCCAGGCTGTATCAGTTCCCAAAGCTGTTAAGAGCAAGAGCCCACTGCATACGTAACTTTTCTTCTAAAGAAAGAGTTGTTCCCTGCTACGCCTACCACCTGCAGCAGTGACATCATTCCTGCTGGAGGGACCAGATCAGTATCCATTTCTCTATGAGTATTATGGTGTTTGTGTTAAGTCTACTCTTTACCTTATTTCTTTCAAAATGATGTTCAATCAATCCTTCACTACATTTAGATATTCCTTCCGTAGTTTTGACATCTACTATAGTAGATAACTATTCCTTGAACATGATTTTATGCTTCAACGTCACTTAAGATAATGATTTTATCTCACACTGCCAAACACTGTCTCATTTTCCAAAGTAACAATGGATTTCATGTGTATTTCTTCAGCTGCAGTTTAATTCCTTAGCAAAGACAGTGGCTCACCTGCACTACCGCTTTGTCTCAATAAGTGAATCCAATCACATACTGCTGGAATACAGCTTTTAGTGAAAAATTTTTTTATCACCACAGGTAGGCTAAATCCATTAACACACTATTCTTACACAGCGTTCTTGAATTCTTGCCCTGGGCTGGTTTGGGCTTATGCTGCTTCCTGAGCTTAAAGTTTTTATGGTTTAACATGTAAACCAAATGGTTGCCTCCACTAACCATAAATCTTGTTCCTATGCCCTCTTTGAGGTCTACTGATTCCTCTGTTAAGTTACTGATTAAAAGCTTTCATTTTGTTTCATTTTCACAGATTTGCATTGAGACAATATATTTCCCTTGTCCTCTGCATGCAGCAGCACCCTGAGTTTAAAGCCTGTAACTAAATTACCTTTGTATTTTAAAAGGTTGTAAGACAAGTTTGCTATTACAATCATACCTCTTCTCTCCAATCTGCCATTTTGAACTCCACTCATAAAACCTGAGGAGACTCAAACAAAAAAGAAAAAGGGAAATCACAGTAGAATCACACTTACTTTATTCAAACTTCAGCGTACTCTACTATCACTAAAATGTCTCCCATACCATATAGCTGTATTGTAACACTAACCAAAAGGAAGACAATCCTGAGTTTAAGATGACAATTGCTGTTTTGACAGCCTTGAGAAAAGCCTTGTCCCAGCCTACAGTAAATGGGATCTCCAAGTTGAAGCAGATAAGGAACTTACACTGGTAAGCTCCTTCTAGCTCAATTTTATGACTTGTAAGGCAACGATGAGATATGTACTGTACCTACAAGCCACCTTTGTAAAAGATGGAGAAACTTTGCGGGACAAGAGTTTTCCTGGGAAGAGAAATCGCCAGTGTTTCTCTGAACAGAGTAGCAAACTATAAGCAGGCCAACGCTTCAGTCAGTTAACTTCCAACAAATTCCTCTTATCATTTTAAAAGCCAGAGGAAAATTCTTCTGAAGACAAAACTTACAGACAAGTCCAACCTTTATTTAAAACTACAGTTTTGAACAGTTTTAAAATTACTAAACAAGTCACAATAAAAAAAGATTAAGACAGAAATAGAACAGTGCAGCAAAACTGAATAAAAGAAGATTCAGTTCTCGCTGTTCAAACTGCCACAGGCAGAAGTTAACATACCTATCCTACGAGGCAGCGTGTCAAAAACTATTTTACATTTTTATACACTTTCAGTATTTGTGAAATTAGTGCTCATCTCCCATATGCATTTGTATACACAGAGTTTAGATACGCAGGCATCTTCAGATCACTCTCATGCACTTTGAGCTCCAAAGGTTTCTGTAAAATAAAAGGTATACTCATTGTCCAGCAGCTACAAGGCATCACGCACAGCTCCAACCACATTTCAACTCCCTGTGAGGATCCAGTAGTCATACATTTGATGAGATATTCAATCCTCACCTCTCCTTCACAAGCACTTTGAACCACGGCCTACAGAAACAGCTACAGGTATCCTACATACACAGGTGAAGGAGCATCACTGAACCACATACTAGCAATTACAATTTAAAACATTAAAACCAAGCTTATATAACAAGAAATTTACATGCTTATAGTAAGTTTTAAAGTTATGCCATACATTTTAAATGTTAATTTTGACAACTTTTAGTCACAGAATCTAACAGGAATATAGAGAAGGGACATGGAAGGCAAAATACCTCCATACCAATACATTACTTTCCAATTCATGATAATAAAAGCGGATATTCTTTCAGCACCATTGAGATTTCTTACTTCAGTCAGTGATAATGAGACATGTAGATTCTTTTCCCAGTAAGTGGAGATGATTTAGAAAATAATCCCCACCTGGTTCTCTCAGCATCTGGGCATCCCCTACTAATTCTTGATCTTGGTCTCCACCTCCAGCCAGTAATTCATCAGACAAACTGTTGGTCTGGGCCTCCGAGGCTACTTTCTTCATTAAGTCTGCCTGCGTAACAGATAAAGCAAAACTCAGTTCTGGCTAATTCTTACGGCTGTTCTGATGAGCAAGGTATTAGGGCATGCACT
>VXAV01005553.1:112921-129180 GCA_013399715.1 Alectura lathami | reverse complement strand
CAGAATTAAAAGATTTAATACAGCAGTTTTTGCCATGCTTATGGGAGGTAATATGTATGTTTATTTAGTGTTAAAGTGAGGAACAACATTTTATTCTTTAAATACACTTTTGTCAAAAACACAGCAAAAGAGTAATTAACAGTCCTTGCATATTTTGTTTCACTTCCCTGCAAACTCTCCCAAGAGCAGCAACTCTTAATAAGATTTGTGTGGCCAGCCAGGTCTTGACTGGCCATGCTGAGGTCTATGACCTTTGCCACTTTTCAGTATTTGATGCGTCTGATAGGTCTGAGAAAGTCTTCAAGACCTTTCTCTTTTCCTTTTGTGCTTATAGGACTTGCATTTGTATACTCTTTAAGAGTCTTTTGTTTAATATGTTTATTCTTGTAAAATCATTCCGATGATGTGTAGCTTACAGACCTCTTGAATAACACAGATTTCTGACTCAATGCTGAATTTAATTCTTGCTCTGAATTTAGTCGTGTTTAACTGAACCACAGCCATAGCTTTCAGCCATCTATTCTTTTTTTAAAAGCTTCAAGTGATGGAGAATCTGCTTGTAGCCCTCGATAAATTGTCTGAATGCTTAATAAATTTAAAATACCATACCTTTTCCCACTTTGTCAGTTCAGAGCCGACCCACTGAGTCATATTGTGCTTTCATGAACTAAATCAGGAGTCACGCTATGAACACGTATGATACCTCCTTCCAAAAGTCATTAGCTATAGTAAGATTCCCAGAAGAAATGAATCGCTGATCACTTATTTTGCATGATTCTTAGTGTGGGCTGTTCATGAGAAGTTTATTTCAATTATTAAATGCTTGAAATTCAGAATTCAGTTAGGATGCAATGTGATTAGTAAAGAGAAATGCTGCTAGGTAAAGAGGTTCCAGGTAAGACACCAAAATTATCTAAAGGAAGTATTCAACAAGTGTTAGTTTTCAAAAGTAAATTGACAGTGTACTTGTATTTGTGGAGTGTAAAATTCCTTTGATTTCTTTTGGTCAGGATTTCCTGAAAAGTTCACTTTGTGCAGATGCATTCCTGTAAGTATAGTTATTCACTGAACTGTTCGGAAAGAGCCAGCATAACATGAGGAGAGTAAATNGCTCTAAAATGCTTATATAGAAAGTGAAATTGTCTCACCAAGACATTGAGATCATGCACTTCTGGGTGCCTTCCAATTTAGCTAAAAAATACCTACATCAAACAGGATTCTTTTTTCTTTCTTTCCTGTTCCACTTGGCTTTGTCTGTATTGTGGGCTCTTTTGTTCTGTTTGTTTGTTTGTTTTAAGCAGATTTCTTTTTATTATATCAGCTCTAACCTGCAACTTACAGTCTGAGAGTGTTACTGATCAGTCAAGTCAGCTAAGCTCTTTATAGCTCTGAAGCCTAGGAGATTTAGGTTCTGATTCAGGAAAGATGAATGTCATGCTGAGACCAATTTCTTGGACCACAGCAATAAAATAGATGAACAATTCTCTATTATTTTTGGTCTTTTTATTTCAGACGTGCTGTGGATTACCACCTCCTTCTTATGTTGCAATCGGCCTGGATAACCGCAGCTCCTCAGTAACGTTCCTGCCCACTGACTCATAGCAGATGTAAGCCTCAACACTACAGAACTTAACAGCAAAAACAATCACAGTCTGGGAAGGGCTCTGGAATTCTTTGCATCAACTTCAGAAGGTTTAACAGCTTTGAGTTCTTTCCAGAGGGTAAAGGTAAACATTTTACGTACCTACAATGGAAGAAGAAAGAATTGGGGGTAATTTCTATAGTTATGGATTAAAAGTAAGGTATTTTTGAAGGCCATATAACTGGTGAATGTTGCTAATGATGTCTGAATGTTGCTTCAGTAAGATCTGGCTATTTTGCTGTGATATCTAGTTTTGCTAATAAAACCCATATTCAGATCTGTGGATTCTAAGCTGGTAATAAAGTGTGGCTGTATGCATAAGGCTGCTTTCGAGGCCTAGGAGTGGATAGAGTCACGAATGATTGTCCGTTTATCAGGTAAGGAGATTGGCTTAATTCGTGTAGCACTACCTAACTGAAACAAGGCAAAGTTGTGCTTGAGTTTAATCATTAGAACAGGTTTGAATGTCAAGGCATTGGACGTCCTTTTGGCAGACAGATTATTCCTTCTCCTTGATTATTCTTGTATTTATCAACACGGTGATTCTTACTGGCACTGTGCGAACAGAAATTGGCATCTGAATTCCCTCTAGTTTGCTGTGTCCAGAATTCAGGAACAAGAAAATATGCTGAGAGTTCAGTGCTTTCCTAGCACAGGGTTGTGCTAATATCATCAAGTCTATGTGGTAGCTTTTTACTGAAAGACTCAGAAAAATATCAAATCGAGGGGAAATTTGAAAATTGGATTGATCATCTGAGTAGCCTGTAAAGAAAGCCCAGACACAGAAATACAAAAACCTTCAGAGTTACTTTTCTATAATTTTATTATGCAGCTATAGGAGAAATCTTTCCATACAGCCATGCACATTCCAGGTGTAATGTTTGACTATCTGAGTAATCTTATAAGAATAAAATGTCAAAGTTTCACGAGATTTGCCCTTAAACTTCAGTTATGCTAAAATTGAAAGCATCTAACTGTTAAGTGCATGAGTTTTCAAATAGAAAATGTCACAGAAAGTTTTTTCTCATTCTGTCATGATGTGTGATAATTAATCTGAGATTAAAGCTCTTCTGGGAAGGGGTTTCTGCTGCCGAAGTTTTTACTTTTATTTATTTGAACTGGTAAACAGCACAGGTGTTATAACATAAGCTTTGGAAGTCTCTCAGCACATGCTGTCTCTTTGGACTCACTAGCATCAGCAGCACAAAAATAGTTATGCATTTCTTTCCATCTGTGACATAGATTAAGTTTTCAATGTTTTTAGGTTTTTTTTTTTTTCAGTTTTTTTTTTTAATTAATATTTTTACTGCATTGTGTGTGAATGTTGTACTCTCTCCCCACAATTTTACTTATTTTCCCCTACGCTTTTACTTATTTTACCCTCCAGCTACATTTCTGGATAATGCATTTTAAATAGCTATATAACAACAAGGCTAAATATTTAACTGGATAGAGAAATTAGTTTGAGAAACTGACTTTGAAAGAATCTTCCTAGAGCAAGATTTCAGACACCCCTTGAACACAGCTTTAGCTTGACATAGCACCAGAAGATACATGTGCACTTGCAGAGAACTATTATCGAACAGGTTGTTCTTGAAACTTAGTGCAGAAATATGGAAAACTAAGCAATCAGTTAGCACCATTAATTCCCAGACTGAACCTGTTCATTCAGTTGGTGTACGCAAAGCACTTTGAACCTGTATGGGATTTGATCCTATTAGATGATATTTTTTTCTGATAACTTTTCTGGCTTCTCAGTGAATCTCCTGTGATTGCAACTGTGGGACCAGATAACTACGGGAATTTATATGCACTGAGAAACTGTCTCCTTCCAGAATCAGCACTATTCATTCTCATCAATCCTGTCTGGGTCTCTCTGCTGGGCAGTTACAAATGCAGAGGAATATCCTTAGGTTNGCTCCCGATGAGGTCAAACTATTTTGTGATGTTTAACAGCAACGATCTTTTTTTTTTTTTTTTTTTTTCTAAAGACAGTAGCACAAAGATATTGTTCTTCCCCCAAAACTTGTTCCCACTTCAGGCCCACCCTGCATTTTTTCTCCTGTGTCTTCTCTGTTTCAATGTCTTCCCTATTTCTAGGCAACAGGTCAGCCACATGGAGACCTCAGTTGCCTCCTGTTTATACGCCCCTTAATTCTCATATGATCGTAGTGAACTCAAACATACCTTGAGTGACCACATGATCAATAATGCATCTTGGCATTACTGTCCAACTTCCTTTCTTAAAAATAAAACTCTAGAATAAGAATATCTTGTGCAATAAATTTAAATCATCACCTTAGAATGTTATTTATGAGAGTGCTGAAAGTGATATTGACATCCTTGTCTTCCAAGCGCAGCCCTTACGAAGCTTCCCACGACAAGAACATGCTTTAGAAAGAGGCACCCTTTAAATAGAAAAGTGACTTCATCTGAAGGTGACAAACCAAACCAACTGCACAAACTCTACACTCTTCAGGTCTTCGTTCCTTTTGTGCAGCTTGCTTGCAGTAGCTCACTCTTGCTGGAAGAAACGTGGTCTGCCTTGATTTTGCCTGATAGTCTTCTGGGTTTTTTACTAACACAAATTGTTCTGAGCAGTATGAAAGATGTACTTGATAGCGGTTTTGTTTTGTTTGTTTGTTTTGTTTGTTTGTTTGTTTTTAATACAATTTTTGTGTTTATAAAGATGTATGATCCATATAAGACTGATGCATAATTCACAATCAATGAAATCACTGAATATTAAGACTAGTTGGAGGAGGATCAATGTGCTTTTATAGTGAAAATAACAGGGAATTCAGCAGAACAGTTAAAGAATTTCACAGTGAAAAAAAACATAATCCCTTCTCTCCTAGAAAAGGTATTGAAGATATGCATGGAGTAGGGACTGAAATTTCCAAAGACAGGTCGTTTGCAGCTTGTCCAGACAGCTAATGTGCTCTTTGGTCATTCCTCTCGCACAACGGACAATGTCATTGCAACAGGTGGCAACAGCTGCAATAGCCATAATTACTGCTGTCACAGGTGAAAATGCATGTTTAATCACGTCAACAAACTCTGAAATCCAAATTAATAACAAAAGTCAATGGCAGGCAATTCTTGCAAATACAGCCCAGCACCATACTACTTTTTTTTAAGCCTGAAATTCATAGGATTCTTCATTTTAAAAAATAGCAGAACATTTTGCACTGAATTATAGTAAAGTTTCTAGTTCAAATAATATAACATTTATTTAGTTAACACAAAGAAAATCTTACAAGTTACAATTCAGAAATTGTATGACATAGAAATAACAGATTTTCAAGTCACACTTTCTACGCATTAAACATTGTGTAAATAATCTACAGCGGATTTCTTTGGCATCCTTAGAGATACACATCAGGTTAGTATAGTGCTTTGCAGCTTAATGGTAGATTTTGCATAGGTATGTCCACAATTCTTTAAAAAAATTCCTTGTGAGCTAGCTATAACATGAATCAATGGGCACAGAGTACCCTCAACACCTTGCAGCTGCATCGGTGTAGTGCAAGAAGCTGTGTAACTTGATTCATGCAAATATACTGGGGCCTGTCAATTCCATGCTTTCAAGTCTGATGCTTTCAAACCAGCAACACTCAGAACTAGAACTAAAAAAATAATAATAATTTAAAAAATTATGCTTTCTTAAATAAAATAAGTGTAATTTAACATCCTTAGTATCTCACAGGTGGTGGAAGTGTGGAATTGGACAGGACTGTAATTTGTTCTCTTGCATAAAGTTTTTGGAATTAGAGAAAATGAAGTTGGTTTTGTCAGATTTTATAAGAACCTGAACACATTTCACATAAGTACCTTGGTTATCTTTGCGCAGTAAAAAGCATAGTCTGCAAAAGTTCCACTGGTGTTTCAAATTAATTTCTGTAGAAGTATGAGTGGAAATTTCCATAAAATTGATTCAGTAAGCACTTGCTGAAGTTGGATTATTAATCTCTACAATGTCCGTTATGCTTTGTCTAGCCACAAATGTTTTAACGTGTATTTAAGTGATTTAGTTTAACGAGTAGAAGCAGCAGAGTGGACACATGTTTCAGTTTAAACAGGAATTAGCTTACCCTAAATGAAAACATTGCAATTTTTTTTTATTATTATTCCTCTGTTGATAGCTTGCAGCAGTTTAAATATTCAATTTAAAATTTGTTTATGCATAATCTATGTAAATATTTTAGTAATAATAGGACTTGGTTTCTCGTCTGTGAACTGAAAAATATACATCTACATTCTGGAAAATTTGGAAGTTATTAGCTAATGTTTGCAAGGCAGTCAGATACGATGATGATTTTTTTTGTCATATAAAATAATTTTCATAAGAAGTAATAGGATTTAAATTACCATGGGTCAGACAGTACAAAATACACATAGCTGTCAGTTGACAGATGTGATCTTTGTCACCACTGGCATAAAAGCTGGTAACTATTACACATTTCTTTCAAAAATTACTCTATGACAGAAAAAAATGATTACCTCCATCCTTTTCTGGTACACAGAAGTTGCACAAGACATTTTCTTTACTTCAGGGACAACGGGACACTAACTAAATTCAGATTTTAATTACCTGAATGTAACACAGACCTTTCTCCCAACTGTAAAAGACCAACAAGGAATATTGTCCTGCTTTTCAAAGCATTTTAAAGGGCTATTTTGCTTTTGTCATTTTTTTTTTTTTTTTTTTTTTTTTTTTTTTACAGTAAATTTTGCCATTTTGTAACCTTGAATAACTGTCCTGAAATGCATGGAGACCTCTGATCCATGGCAGCTTAAAAGGACAGGTTTTGGTTTTACTGTTTTTTGGAGTTGTATTTGATCAGACTATTTTACAGATTGTAATGGAAACTAAACATACACTGTACTTGAGAAATATAGGGAGATAATTACAGGTTGGTTAGATTATTTCCAATAACATTTAAAGAGGTCAGGTGTAAATATTTAGCTTTTATGTCCACATTAACTGCTATTTCATTTGTTCCTTTTCACAGCTTCGAAAGAATGAAGATTCTGATAGTGATTGACTTTGTCCTTGCAGTTAGCTGGACAGATGCCATGGCGAGCTCTGTAAGTTCTACTCATTAAGTGTGTGTTTAAAGTTTCTTCTAAATAGTTCATGCCTTGTTCTCCGCAGTGTTCTCCGTAGTCCTTACAATGCATCTCAACTAGATCTGATGGGAGAACCTTTGATGAAAACTGGGAAAATAGCCTCTATCAATGTTCAGTGGAAACAAGTTTCTGATAAGGAAGGAGAAAAGGGTGCATAAATATACAATAGGGAATAAATAACTGGGCAACAGCATTGAAGAAAGTAATCCAGTCAGCTCGTCACTGGATCCAGCATGGAACAGGAGGCAATGGAATACTTTGGCTAAAAAGGTGTCGTATGATGCATTAACGTGAACACTGTAGAAGAGGCTCTGAAGGCATTTGGTGGTAATGCTAACCCAAAGTGGCACCTTCAGCCTCGAGTACCATACCTACAGAAAGGCAAAGCTCAGGAACTGCTAGCATGTGACGAGCTTGGTGGCTGCCCCAGTAGTATGCATGCAGAACGTTTCTATCCTTTTCTACCTGGCCCACTTGCCATGCAACTTCCTCTCAGGTAAGACCGACAGCTTCACTTGGTCACATGATAATATGCTGTAATTCACACTGAGAAACAGTGAGAAACAGAATTCTGCCTCTCCAACAGAAATACTAAAACGCACTTATTCCACCTCTTAAAATATCTGTAATTTCCCCAATCCTGTACCTGTCTTGGCTGTCCTTCCTAGTTTGATATTCAGAGCTTAACTGGCAGAGACCTTGGAGATTGAGTTGTTAACTCAGAATTGCGTCTGCGGAAGTGGTTGCTGAACATACAACTAGGTGAGCATAATTGCTGTTGGCTTACCCTATTTTATGCAAGCCTTTTGTTTAGATAAGTAGCTCTACAGGAAGCATCTGCCTCTGTAATCACCTTTGCTTACCAGAGGAAAAAAATTTGCTAATTTTTTATATAAACCTACTGAGAAAAAAGCATTACAATGAAATCAATTTGCTTTCTTCTGATTTTTCAGTTTGGATATTATGAGCTGTGGTTGACTTTAACTAAGAATTGGGAATATTCTGAAATTCATCTCTAAGTTTTCACATTTTAATCTCATTAAAATACTGATTTCATCTGAGATTTTCTGAGGAGGAAAAAACACCTCAAGTAAAGTTTTTGTATTTTTATAGTTTTCTTAAATTATTCTGCATCTAATTTCTAACATCAGTTTTAATGAAAGGACACTGGCTGCTAAATAATTCACACAATGATGAAATAAAATGGAGATTGTGAATGCACATTAATGGCTTAAATATGGGACCACATGTCCAAGAGCAGAGCTGTCAGCAACTGTTAGATAATTGCTTCTCAATGTGTAGTACAAACAGTTCCTTCACTGAAAGGAGATAACAGGTTATGCTCAGTCTGGTTTCAATTAGTGGGCTCTACTGTCCACTGGAGACAGCCACAATCAAATTCACATTTTTTAGAGTATTTCACAGTTTCACTATTTCACAGTTTTACTTTTATCCATATCTAGCAAAAAGAATAGCGGCAAGTTACAGGCCTTTACAGACCTTTTATGGTGGTATATGAAGTAGTAACACACTGAAGGCAGATGCCAAAAGTTTTTCAAGGGAGTACTCTTAAGTAAGATGGGATTCTAGGGACTTTAGGTCACTGGCTGCTTTTTTTTTTGTTCCTTCCAAAAATTTTAGTATTTGGTAAATTTTGCCTCTCCTCTTTACATCTCCTCGTTGTGGTCAAGCATCTTAACAGCTTCTCAGGACACAGTAGCAAGCAGTTGGAGCCTGCAGACAAATTTGCTGTCAAAGCTGGCAGACACGGGCAGCCCAGAGGTAGCCAAACTGCCTAGGCCTGCCATATGTATATTCCCCATTTTTTTATTCTACCATGTATATTAGATTGCAGTTAAGCAAGCATCTGGACTTGGGGGTACTGGTGGATGACAAGCTGAATATGAGCCAGCAGTGTGCCCTCACAGACCAGAAAGCCAACCGCATCCTGGACTGCATCAAGAGAAGCGCGGCAGCAGGTCAAGGGAGGTGATCCTGCCCCTCTACTCCCCACTGGTGAGACCCCACCTGGAGTGCTGCATCCAGATGGGGAGTCCTCACTACAGGAGACATGGGCCTGTTGGAGCGCGTCCAGAGGGGGGACACAAAAATGATCCAAGGGATGGAACACCTCCCCTGTGAGGGCAGACTGAGAGAGTTGGAGCTGTTCAGCCTGGAGAAGAGAAGGCTCTGGGGAGACCTGATAGTGGCCTTCCAGTATCTGAAGGGGGGCTACAAGAAAGAAGGGGACAGACTCTTTAGCAGGGTCTGTTGTGATAGGACTAGGGGAAATGGTTTCAAATTGAGAGAGGGGAGAGTTAGACTGGATGTAAGGAAAAAGTTTTTTACACTAAGAGTGGTGAAGCACTGGCACAGGTTGCCCAGAGAGGTGGTGGATGCCCTGTCCCTGGAGACCTTCAAGGTCAGGCTGGACAGGGCTCTGAGCAACCTGATCCAGCTGTAGGTGTCCCTGTTCACCGCAGGGGAGTTGGACTGGATGGCCTTTAAAGGTCCTTTCCAACTCAAACAATTCTATGATTCTATATGATTCTGATCCAATGCAGAAATACTTACAGCAAAGGCCTATATTCAGGATTGTTCTGCAAAGTCAGCATGCATGATCAAAACATTTTTTCAATGAGAGTGGACATTACAGTCGAATGAAACGTAATGGCTAGGAACCATTTTAATAAAATGTGGGCATACATTCTTTTATCTTCAAATATTCTTTTGAAGTTTATCAAGTTCTTTTGTCTGTGTTGAAAGGGAATTGCATCCTCTGCATTCGAAAAGCAAAGGGACTTGGACATCAGCAACACTTTCTTCTATCAGAATTAACATCATAACCATGACACAGTTTATATGGATGTTTCTTGACAGTAGAAGAAGTTTCTTTGCCTTATAACTAGTACCACAAACTAATTATGAAAAAGTCCACATGTAATAAAAACAAAATGAAGTTTCTTATTGATACTATTAGTTTAATTCACAAGGTCTGTTCTTGGAGCTGTGGTGAATTACGAATGGTACTGCACGGAAGTCAGCCCAACCAGAACCATGTTTCTGCTGCATAGAAATGTGCAGAATGGTATCAGCTTTTCAGACAGAAAAAGAAAAATCACTGCAGCAAGAAAGTTACAAGAAACATTGATGGTAGTGTTCATGGAAAATAAATGAAGCCTGAGCATGATGCAAATGGAAGTAGGCTGATGCCAGTGGAGCTGCACATTGGTATGCTACTTCAGATCTCCTGTAGGTCCTTCAGTGTGATAGGGCACTGTTCTAAGGTATCAGCTCTTCCATATGGATGGCAAGTGTGACAGGTCTACATCCTTAGCTCATGTAAATAATGTTGCCCTACGAATGAGGCTGTACCAAATTAGAACTACGGCATATCTGATCTTGCATATCAGATTTCCAAAAGATTGCCCTCTGATTTTGCTTTTACAGTGCCAGTTGTGCTCTCGTGCAAGCACCATAGCTACTAAACTGTTTGCTCATATAAAATTGCAGACCCAGTGTTACCGATACAAAACCTCCTGTCACAGTGGTAAAATGTATCACAAAACCTCAAAGGTTTTTTCCTCCATAGTGAAATCAATTTTGCTTAACATCTGTTTGAAACTGTGCTGGCTGTTCTAATTTAAGCTCCCTAGATTGGACTACTTTACCATAGCCATTAATCTAAAACCAATTATTGCTCTGTGTACCTTCAGCATGTCAGAATTTGGAACAGTTATTCTAGCTCTCTTGTGTCATATGTCAGTATCTGCATCAAGGTCAACTGAGTAGGAGGTATCACCATATCAGCATCACCATGTTCCTCCTCCTCTGCACGGCAAAATGAGGTGTACAAGTCACAGCACAATACGGACTTTAAGTTTTAAGCTCTTATTTTTCATGCATATTTGCATTTTATTAGGGGCTATTTGTTTTAGCATGCCAAAAAGAGCTTGAAACAATATTTATGTTGGTGATGTTAAAATTCTCAAAAGAAGTGGAAGAAGTATCAGTGTGGACTAATTCTTTAAAACTGGAAATTTTAGAACCTTCACAATGTTAGTAGTAGACCTGTCTGGATACTAAGCCTCTGCATGTGATGAAGTGACAAAGAATAAGCAATCTTTATGACAGGGTCTGTACTGTCGTGTTTTTCCTGAGACCCCTCTGCATGTTTCCAGTGAGAGCTGGTAGCAGAGTCACTAAGGAGAAGGTCTCTTTGCACAGCACGTGTGGTTGGGCACTGTAATATACCAAATCATTTCAAACAGAGGTAACAATTAGGGTGGAATCAATATAAGTATCTATAGGGAATTGTGACCAAAATGTTTTATTCTTGTTAAATTTTATTCTTTTTTCTTCTTCATATGTTAAACTTGACAAAAAATACTGGTTTTACAATAGGATGTGGTTTCTTCTCTAGGATCTACAGAATTGTTTTCAAGAGCAGATACGACTTCAAGCCCAGGTGAGACTCCTGGAACATCGTGTGAAACAGCAGCAGTTAAAAATTATACAGCTTTTGGAGCAGAAAGAGATACAGTATAGAGAGAGAGGAGAAGAAAACAGTGTCATTGACTTGGGAGGAAAAAGACAGTATTCAGGTTAGAAATGAAGCTATTCTTTTCATTTCCTTTCATTGTAATGATACGCAGAAGCTGTAGCACAATCATGCCCATTGATGCATTGTTTTATAGTTCACAGAAAACTGTTTGTTTAAAACACAGTGTTCAGTGGTTACCTAGGCCTGCTGTCCTGGGGAAAAACTGCTCCCCTCATGTGGTATAAATCAAATCAGGATTGAAGCAATTTATTGATTTATTGATAGTGCATAATTAAAAAACAGTCAGTAAACAGTGCATTCGGAATCAGTATCAGCAACACAACAGATAACAGACAATAACAGATGTTTACAGAATCTTAGTAAACTGTTACAGATTTTTAAACATCCTTCTTTAGCTAATCTCAAAAGGTTCTAACCCACGGGGTGTAGAACTATGGGTCAGTTCACATCCACACATTCACAGGGTTGCATGCACACATCCGCTCCAACAGAGGTGGGTGACCCACGCCTCCTCTGGACGTGTGGGTTCCCCAGTTCACATACACCTCCTGGATATGGAGATCTGGGTGCAGTGCTTTACATGTACCATCCTGCTGCCTTCAGTCTGCTGATCCACGTGTCAGTGAGGAACCATCCTAGAAGTTCACACACAAACACTTGAGGTCGAGGATCCTACTTCCTGTACCCTGTGTTGTCAATCCCCTAGCCTGAGTGCAGGCTTCTCGTGGTGTCCATTAGGAAGGATTAGGTCTAGAGCTAGGTCCTGATCTTGGCAGAGCAACTACTTGAAGTGTGAAATCTGGTTTAACTCGTCAGTTACCTAGATTTCCTACCCCCAACTATTTAGGTTTATTTACACATTTCAAGCTGACTCCTTTTCTCAGAAATAGCTCGGTAATTTCCCAGTTGCTGTTTAATCTGGCTGATGGTCATCGTCAGAAATTTCACCATCGTCAACTTACAGTTTAGCATCAGGTTAGAGGCAACCATCGTCTCAGAAGAGATAGTTTCAGATGTGGTGCACACACGCACTGTACACTCACACTCTTGTCATGTCAGCAGTTGTTATCTTGCTCGTGTTACCAAGATGGGGGTTGTGCAGATGCCCTGACATCTATGGTAACTCAGAAGAAGGCTGTGCTTGCTACAAAGAGCTATACCTTTAAAGTAGTCTGGGAAATCCACCTAGAGTAGAATATGGTAAGCTGTTTTGCTTTTAATTTCTATTTCTTTCAAACGTGATGTCATGATGGAAATATATTACACAGGAGCTGTATGATCTACTTTGTTGGTTCCTGGATAGATTTTAGGATGACATTTTTTACAGCTGTCTCAGAGTCTTTTCTTTCTCAGCTGCAAGCAGAAGTAATTTTCAAGTTGATGTTTCTCTCAGTGTAGAAAGCGAATTGTTTACATGAATACTATAAATAAAAAACAACACCTAACCATAAGATACTGTTACAGATAACAAAAACAAAACTATTGCAATAGATAGTTCTGTTCCTCCTAAGTTGAAACCATTTGCAGACTACAGTGGTTACAGGGAAAATCTGGCTTTTGTGACAATGCACAATGAAAAGAACTCGCTTCTGTTACAAAAAGACAAATCGTGCTAAAGAAAAGTAGGTACAGCATCACTGGAATCCTGAAGATTTTAAGCATTCCCAACAAATAAATTCCTAGTAATTATCTACTAAAGGTAATTAAACTGTTGTGTTGTAGAATGTACTTGGCCTAGTAACTCTTAGCTACCTTCAGAATGATTTAGCTTAATATAGCTAAGGCAGGTGAACAAACTGACCTGGAAGGCCTCGGAGGAAGGAGAGATTAGGAAGTGCTACTACCATAAAACTACAGTGCTCTTCCAAGAGAACATTTTAAAAGCTGATGTGGTTAAACATTGGTAGGAGTACTCAGCACTCTGTAGGAGAATTCAGCGTACACTTACTGATCCTTCTGCTTTTAAGATGTATAACTGCCAATGCTAACAGCGTGTGACTGTCTTACGTCAAATAGCTCGAAGAATACTAAAATATCTTTGGTTGTGTTATCAGTCAAGATGGTCTCCGTCATAACATTACTTTTACTCCTTTAATATTGTAGTGTTTTGTAATTGCTAGCCCCAAATGAATGTCTGAATCTTGCTTGAAAGCTGATAGCTTGATTCCACCTGCAGAATAGCTTAAAAAAAGCATTTTTGAAATCAATTTAAAGATAACAGGAATCAAGAAGTAGTATGTTAGAGACCTTTTATTGTACAAGGGACAGCAATATCCCAACATATAAGTTCTTCAAATTCTGCTAATTAAGTATTTCATGGGGAAATAGGATGTCTGTGCAAAATAGGAAAGATAATGGAAAGAATGGACACAAGATCAACAATTTAATGAGTTAAGTGGAAGATGCTCAACATCTAAGTCCAAACCCCAAATTCATAAAGACACTCAAAATCAAACATGTGGCATGTACGATCCTCTTGCTTAATACAAAAGGTGTGTGAGTTCCAACCTGTAAGGTCCCTGAGGCGTCCATATTTACACACATAAGCCTGCCATAGTGATGTCTGGACCTCACCCTTTATGTTACAACACTGTGTCTGACTTAGATTCAGCTTCAGACGTCACAGCTTTGAAAATACTGGTTTTAAGTTGGTTTTGTACCCTCAGCAGCACTCTGATGGTGATCTGATCCCTCTGCAGTGGGAGAAGGCAAAGTGTGTTAGCTTGTCATAGCTGGAGCAAGGCCTAAACTCTTCTAAAATATTTAAAACAAACAAACAAACAAACAAACAAAAAAAAAAAATCCAAACCAATAGTTGGACTGAAAATACACTTTGGGGGTCTGATTCTTGGATGATGTTGATTTCTTAGTTGTCCAGTGCTGGAGAGTCTAAACTTCTATAATTTTTAATAGCCTTGTTTGAATATAATTCTACTGTTTATGCTTCTGGAAGAAATCACAACATATAACAAAGCAAAGCATCACATATTATAAAGCACCGTTAAAATAATATTACAAGCAGTTGCAAGTCAAAGACTTTAAATTTTATCTATATATTTGTTTACATATTCAGCATCCTAGAAGACTCTTTTTTACTATTGTGCCTGACTCACTTGTTACTGAAAAAAAAAACTGTTAAAACTACATTTATCTGAAAGGTCTTTGTTCTTTCTTAGTGTATACCTCAATTTATTTTCCTAAAATGCGTTTTTGAATAACAGAAACAGTTCCAGTTTCTGTTGACTTTTTTTCCTTGTTATTTTTTCACTTCCCTTATAGCTTGCTAAGTGTTTTTCCATGTTGACACTACATTATTTCATTCAAGCTGCTGTAACATTTTTAAGTCAATAGATCTGGATAATTTGGAGTTATATATTGAGGGAGGAATTCCATAGTATGTATACTTGCTTAAAATTAAAATGAACTTAAGTATTTTGCTAGCCTACTAAAAAAATAATGTACACAGGAAAATGTAGTTTCAGTAATCCAGTCAAACATTCTCGGCAAAGACATGTTAGTTGTTATTTAAGTAATATTTTTTTCCTGGCCTAGATACTTGTTTTCATTATGAACTGTTTATGTGTAATCTTCACTGATGCTTTCACTAAGAAGAAATGTACTAGTTCCTAAAGTTCCAAACTGGCCTGGAAGTTCAGCCAACATGTCCTTAAAGAATTCAGGGAAAATCTTGCATTAATCAACTCCACTTTTGCCAGGAAAAACAGAAATGTTGAAAATTATACATCTGTGCTGTATGACTGCTTGATGGTAGATTACACATAAACAAAGAACTCCTTTCATTTCTTCAGTCCTAGAGGAAAAAAAAAGATAAGATTGTGCAATTACATTACTGTTACATTTTCATGAGCTCTGAATTCTGTCATTGCTTTACATGGCAATTAGTCATTAAAACCAGTGCTGACCAGACTGAAGAATGGCATCAAGCCAAAGTGGTATCGTTTCAGACACACACAGCACTTTTTGCGGGATAGTCTTCTGTATTTATTTGGACCTGTTTGGTACAAGGGGCAGAAGTACCAGGTCCACCAATTGTTTCCTTTTTCTAACAGTGGTGATTCCATACTCTCATATTTGGCAGTTTTCCTGTGGGCTTTCTGGGTTACTGAGTGGTTTATATGTAGAGAAATTATATGATTGTAACGGGATTCTAATACGGATGATAGCATTGTAAATTAGAAGTGGCGCCACCTAAACCAGAGGAATTATTTTGCTAGTCAAATGAAGACAGAAATAATTGATGAATAAAGATTCTTTTATAGAAATGTCAAAATAATTATAGCTCAATAAAGTTTTAAAGCAACAGAAATACAAGAAAATGCCAAAAAGCCATAGAAATGTATTTGTGGAGGTATTTGCTTTCTATTAGCCTGTTTCATATGCGACTTTCACCTGACTTGACTTGATTTCTTTTATTGACTTTTCTGGTTTTTCCAGTAAGTACAGAACTAAACAAACTGTATCCAATGGCTGTTTTGTGAACAGATTGTGCAGAGATCTACAATGATGGCCACAAACAAAGTGGATTTTATAAGATGAAGCCAATCCAGAGTCCTAATGAATTCCTGGCCTTCTGTGACATGTCTGAAGGGGGTGGTTGGACTGTATTTCAGAGACGTTCTGATGGCAGCCAGAATTTCGATAGGTAGGTACTAGACATGGTCATTAAAATGGGAAACAAAGTGGAGAAACATGAAACCAGATGGACCTGAGTTAAACATTAACTTTAGAATTGTATGAAGAAACTTTTATCTCAGATAAAAGGAAGGAACAATTATTCCGTGGGACAGCCTCCAAGTGAGATATCACTTTTGACTCTGTCACAGACTGCATGCATGATCCAGATCAACTCTCTTAGGTCAAATCAACAAAGTATTTAAGTAAGATCTAATTTAAAACTTT
>VXAV01005553.1:56736-89263 GCA_013399715.1 Alectura lathami | reverse complement strand
ATTTTTTTTTTTTTTTTTTAATAAACTTCAGGTCTTAGCATTGAGCCGAGATCTAACATGCCAAGTTACTAAGTAACGTGCCAAGTAATCTCACCAGTCTGGCAAAATAGTTAGTGTTGCTTGCAATAGGAACTGTGGAATGCAGTTTAGGTGATGATAAGGGATTGTTTTAGGTGATTTGATGCATATATAAAATATATTCGTAAAATGCAATATGTTGAATGTTTGTATTAGATGTTAAAGCATGCCACGACTGTCTTATGACAGGAGACGTCTTGCAGTTGGATGTTGAGGTACTCTGTGAGTTGCAGTGCCACATGATCAAGCAGAAATTGCTGAAGTGATTGCCTAGAAGTCCCTGTCTCTCTTTAGGGCATCTATTCTCTTAATTCGCTGTCATAATATATCCTGATTCTCTCTTAAATCGGGAAAATCGAGCACTTTCAAAGTTGGCTGTATCCCCTGAATTCAGGGGCTTTCCTGGCAGGTTTCTGGACTGCTCAGGCTGTGCAGGAGCAGGCCTGAAGCGGGGTGAGGGTAATGCTCTGTTCTGCTTGGCTTGGTATCTTGCGAAAGGAGAAACAAGACTCGGTGCTACTTCAGTGTTTACAAAGTGTAGCTGGCTGTTGGAGTTTCTTCTAAACATTCTCACTTTTATGAGAACACTCAAGTTCTTTTTGAGGGAATACTTCCAACCGTGGAGTTTTTCCCTTTTCCAGCTCATGCAAGAGGATGTTTTTAGACTCAGCAGTTGTTCTGATAAAGGCATGGGAAAAGTTAAGTTGTTTACTGCCTTCACATTTTCTGTCACTAAGATTATTCTGCAAAATACAATTGGCTGTGCATAGTTATATTGGGGGGGAAAAAAGTGTACAGTTTCCTAGTTTTCTTTGTCCTCCAAGTGGCAAGTTAGTATTAGTAACAAATTTTATCAACTTTCTAAATTAGTTTTTTTGTAGTACCAAAAAGTTATTTCAGAATGTAACTTTCCACTGGACAGTATGATTTGCCTTATTTTCCCTGTTTCTAGCACCTGTGTTAACTCATTAACTCATGTTTTGTTTCATTGTCCTTTCCTTCCCTTGGATGAATTGCTTTGATCCTTAATTATTCTGGTACTTCTCCACTTCAGCTGCTTCCCTCAAACTGCTTCAGTTCACGTTCTGCTTAAGCTGCTGCATCAGGAAGACCTCACGCTGCTGTTAGTGCGGGGCTGTGCTGTGGTCTGTGTGTCACTCGCTCCTATCAGCTCTCCAGTCTGTTTTCATTCCTCTTCAGTTTGGTTCCTCTGGGTCCGCCATTTGGTTTGACTTATTGTTTTTATTTTATTTTATTTATAAAATTTGTTAGCTCTTCCAGGTTACTGAAATCTAGATACCAAGTTGCCAATGTGCTTTTAGCAATCTTCAAATATTTACAGAGGTTTTGTAATTTTCTTTTTTTTTTTTTGAACGTTCCTCAAAACCTTATTAAAAGTGAGGGTTATCTCACAGATGAGGATACACGCTACCATGCATGTACAGGAGGGAGTACATGCCCAGGAGAGAGCAGTTAGGAGTTCTGTGGGGAAATGAAACCAGTGCACTTAACATCTTGGCTGCTAGTGTTTTATAACCCACAGTGGGTGGTGGTGAGCTGGCTCGGGCTGCAGGTCCTGCTGAACATGCACGTGGCTGTTGCCTTTCTGCATGGAGCAGCAGTGGCCATGAGCTGCACGGCAAACTTACTGCGGTGGGGTGGAGCAATCAGAATGTGTGTGGTACATCACCTCGTTCTGAGGGCTGGTATCCTCTTAATGGCTGTTAATAGTTTTTGTTGCCGCTTTCTGTGCTACCTCTAACAGGAAGAAACAAGAAAACCTTGCTTCTAGTGCCAGTTTCCTTGCTGTGTTTGACCTGTTCACATCAATGAAGAAATTGGAGACCTCTTAAAAACAAAAACAGGGCTATGGAAGGAGGAAGAGGGGAATGCTATGAAGAAGTCTGTAACTTGTTAAGTAACTTTCTCCTCTGATCTCTTGGCAATGTGTGAGGTCCATATTGTGTCCTGGACTTGATAGATTTGTTTGATGGCATCTTTGAGGTGTTAATGGAGTGACCTTTGAAATGGTTCTCCTTTTTCCTTTGTTGGGATCAACTGCAACAGCAAATCTACACGGCTGGCCAGAAAAATGCTTCAAAAGAAGTCATTACTTTCCTGAATGGCTGATGGTACTCTTGAATGAGTGTATTTGGTATGGGGGGAATATTGCAGACTCCTCTTCCACCTCATTTCATCTCCTCTTTGAGTTAGTGCTGAGGCTACTGGAGAGAGATGCTGATCATATCATGCTGGGGTCATATCCCTAGCATTGAATTGCAGCAGACTGAATGATCTTGTCTGAAAAATATAGAAAATATGAGGATTTAGCTGCACCATCATACCAGGGGAACAAAGAATCTGTATGTCAATGGATTGGTTGCTAGAATTGTTGTAAATGGTATGGACAGGTAAATGAACTGTCTGGAAACAAGTTGGCCTGTGGATTTGCCCATCAGCTATGGTCTGTGTGCCTGTTATCAACATAAACACGATGTGCCCCTTTTATTTTACTTGGTGTTTACCCATGTGCTCCCCATGAGTCGAGTGCTGCTCTCATTTGAGGAAATCAAAGCTAAGATAGCCGCATCATTTCAAAGCCACGAGGTGAGACCAGCTGAAAAGCAGAGGTCTAGACTTTGTTCAAGGAAAGAAATGAGTTGAACTGGAGTGAGCAACAAGTTATTTGTGGTATGATAGGCAGGGGATGTTCCAGAACTCAGTTACGGTGGTACTCAGCTGCAGGTTTTGGTGTTACTGCACTCTTTCAGATGAAACACAAGCAGAGTATTGTGGAAACACAAGCATAGTATTGTGGAAATTGGTCTAAAGCAAGCTGTTGGTGCCCCTTGCCTTGAAAATTATGCGAGTCTTCTCATTCATCCTGTCGCTCTGCAGAGCTGCATGAAGACTGTAGCTCTGCGTATAGGTGCTGTGCAGATCCTTGAATGTGAGCTCCTGCCATCAGAAGTGCTCAGATGCTCACTTTGACTGTAGCTGCCTCCCCTGTGACCTGCCTGCCCTTTCATCCTGTTGAAGCTCAGATCGGTCAAATGTCCTTAGAACCGCTTTTAGCTTGGTGAGGAAATCTCCCAGCTTTCTGCGAGAAGTTGAGGGGGAACTTGACTTCTTGGTTGTTGATCTGTGGGTAAATGGTGAGAAACTGGAAAACTGCTTTATGGATATAAGTGCAAATAGCATGGTGAATGATAATCCTGCAGAAAAGTGGAATATATAAAAACAGCAAATTTAGATTTTGTCTGTGCAAGCTTTTATGCAAAACTTCTCACCTAAGCCATGTTAAGTGTTTTTCAGTAAGGTTTTCAGGCTGTGAAGCAGTAGCTGCACACACAGCATGTAGGTACTTGTAAACTAGGTGTCCAGTTCTAGGGAAGTACAAAGAATAGCTTGATTGGAATGTGTAAAAATTGGACGTGCTTTTCACTTAAACTTGTTTTGTTACTTTTGACCTTTTATTCTATATTGTGTAGTGTCACTTCTGCATAGTTGCAGTATTCCTTACTGTAGTGTTCTTGTGTCTGTTTTGGCCTTAGGGACATGGTTTAGTGGGCATACTGGTGTTGGGTTGACAGTTGGACATGCTGATCTTTAGAGGTCTTTCCCAGCCTTGGTGATTCTTTGATTAAAAGACAGCTTATGGCCAAGTCACAAACCATGAACGTGTGGAAGTAACTGAAGTACATATTCCTCTTGGGAGATGCTGGTGCATAAACAAAATGAGTATGTAATGAGTGTTCCGATATTAGGATTGTTTGTATCACCATTAAAACAGTAAATGAACATTTATGTTACGAATCATCAAAAACCCTCCTTAATGTCAGGATGCTGTCCTGTTCTTCACTATCAGTGATATTGCACTGATTCTGCTCATACCTGAGTACTGCTGTCTGGGTTTAGCAAGCTTAAAAGTTTCACTTTTCAGAACACATCTTCAAATAAGTCATCTTCTGTCAACTAAATTTGTGTGGTTTTTTTTTTTGTTTCCCCCCAGAATTGGGAGTAATTAAATGTGATTAAAAACCAACCTGTTCCATCTTGATTTGCCAGCCTGGATGTCTGAAAGCTGATTTGTGTTGGTGGAGCAGTTGGCAGTTAAAGATGCTAAAGCTGAAATAAAACCCAAACCCACTAGGCTGAGAGGACAGACTGTGTGAACAACTAATTCTTGCAGCAATGGGCATGCAGTAGTAAGGTCTCCGCTTTGCGGAATGTGAAGCAAACTCTGACGTATGGCCTTGCATCTTCATTACTGGAATTATTTGTGACTGACATAGAGAGCTTGGTGAGCTAGTCTAAGAAATGAGCACTGATGGTATCCTCATACTGCTATTCTGCACAGAAATCTGAACTGGCTTCTTGAAAGCTTTTGTGGAGACCGGATGACTGGTTGGTGTGCTTGACAAAGACTCCCCTGCTGTCTCTAATGTTGTGTGTACTTCTTGGTGTAAGGTCCAGTGCAGTTTGCTACAGGTGCTCCTGTTCTGTCCTTGTAGATAGGATGGCGGTGTTTCATCCACGCTTGAGTGTGGCTTCATGATTCTTTCTGAGAGGCTTGGCAGCTTTCACTTGTGCAAACATGCTGGTGTTAATCCGTTATTGTAGGCTTTTATTGTCTTTTTCCCTTCTCAGTTACTGCTTTGGGGAGAAGGAGAAGAGGAAAATGGACGTGTCTTTGCCTGCTTCTTTCCAGCTTTTGGGCAGCAGTCATCCAGGCTGTGTGTGGCTGCTGTGCCTAGAGCAGTCACACAGCACAACGTGTGTACATTATAATTTCTGACTCATGGCTGGAGCTCTTGATGTCCTGTGGATTCTTCATTATCCCTGACTGTCTGGGCATAGGAAGAGTTCCCCACTGATGCTGTCTCCACTGAGTCTATCTTGGCTGAGTGTGGCAATGTAAACCTCACCTGTGGTATGGCTGCTTACTGCCGTTTGGTGCAGCCACCTCTGGACGTACTGGCTTAGCGGTTCTCGACACTGCAGGCAGGCTCTGTCTGCAGCACTCCCGTCTGGTCTGTGCGCTGGGTATTGCTTTCCTCCATCAGTAGTCTAGGATCTTAAAACCATTACTTGGTGCTTAGCTATTATCTAATCTGGGAAGCCTGTTGATTGTAATGCTGCACTGTTGCAATGCTACCTAATCGCATGGCTCATCTGCTGATTTCACTTCTGCAGGGCATCTCTGGCTATCCTTAATGCTGACTTGATAGCTTTATTACGCTGGAGATATGTAGGAGACATCTGCAGAAGTCAGGTATTTCTTGATGCTGTCACCTCTGGACAACGCACTGTCTCAGGTCTGCTTTCTGCCAGACATTTGTAACTGGGCGGCCCGTATGGTGTACAAACCATCTCGGTTTTACTTTGGATGTGTGTAAGTTTGCAGGAGCTAAAGCCTGTTCCAGATTTCCACCAAGAATGCTATTTTTGTGTTTGATATAATCCTCATTTAGTGATACAAGCCACACTTAGGACACTATTCTTCTGTCTTTCAAGCAGCATGGGCCATTCTTGCTCCCTGTAAAATCTCATCTTTTTCATGTCGCTATTGGATTATACAGCAGCTGCAGTCAGCTGCATGAAAGTACTGGAAAGCAGCTGCTGATGTGGTTTACAGTTCACAGAGCAGCCCGTTATCACTTAACGTGTGGCTCGACTTAATGAATTTATTGCCGGCATTGTCTTTGTGAGCGGCTTCTGTCCTCAAGTAATGGAACACTTACCACGCACGTAAGTGCAGTGTCTTTTTTTTTATTATTATTATTTGATGCTTACTTGCAGATAATCAGATTTTTGTTGAGTTTGTATCTACAGGTGGATTGCTGGAATCCTTCCTTCACAAGCATTCTCTTAATGAAGGGAATTTCTTTCAGATGCTTTGGTCTGGTTGTGTCCTTACCCTTCTTCATTCCCAGTATAAAAGTGTTCCACAGCTGTAGATCTCCTCACCTGTGTTTCTGTGCCTTGTTCTGTGCTCGTAAATAGTTCTTAGGACCTGTTCCGGAGTAGTTACATCTGAGTATTATGAAACTGAACTGTCTGGGTGTTGTCTCCTACTAAAATATTGTAATCAGCTGGAGCCTTGGTACCAGGAGATAATAATGGCTGGCGGTGCAAGCCACATGGGTTGGTGGCCTTAGGCAGCGGGTGCCTTCACGGGTTTGCACCCTTGTATCTGTCTGGAAGGATGGCAGAGGCTTGCCAAGCCATGAGGAAGCTAGCTTGTATTAGGGTGCTTGAACCTGTAGCTGCAGCATAAATGTCCTTGCTGTGCCCAGACTCTTTGAATAAATAGCTTCTCTTGGTACTCATTTGGAGTTGTGCAGAGCATGAGGTGCCTTCATCCTTTGTAGCTCCCTGATGCTCTAACACCAAGTGGCATAAACCTCATGAGCTCAGAAGTTTTCTCAATAGATTATAAGGGCTATGGGTCACACACTTAATGTAAGTTGCATGTGGTAAAAGCTTGCTTCTAACTTACCTTGGTCTGTGTGTTTGTGCAGTATCTGAGCTGTTTCTGTGTTTGGTGAGGACTCAGCGTCAGGCTCCTTTCCTTGCCCTGAACTTGCTTGGCTTTGCATGCTGTGGTTTGGTGTAACACCAGTAAGCGGAATTGCTGCTGCCATAGGTGGGCTCTGTCATCAAATACCGTAAAGCAAGGCTGCCGTGTCACGAGTTTCTCATAGGTTTCATGTAGGTTGTAGTGGGCATAACCAGTGTTTGTGCTTCTCTACTCTGAATAGTACTGCATCTTGCTGTGTGAGATGTTAGGACATCTGGTTCCAAATGTCAGCTGCCTTGAACTGGTGGTTCATTTAATAGCTTAATTGCAAGGTGATGGTTGGAAAGCAGCTACCTTGGGTTTTCTAAAGGAGGATGCTGTATCATTAGACCTTCTGAAGTCTTGTGAAAAGCTGCCTCTGCTGAAGGAGGGGTTGAAGCTTTAGCCATTACTTTAGTGTTGGGCATGCTTTCTTTTTTTCCCCCTATTTCTTTATTTGTGTTGGAACAGTGGCTTCCCTGCTTGCCTTGCAGCCTGTTGGCTGACTGCTCCCAGCAGCAGGCGGTGATGCCTGCCATCTCACTTGGGCTCCCTGTGCCCTGTGTGGCTTTTCCTGCCTGTCCTGACCTCATGGCAAGCAGTATTTTCCTTCTGTCCCCCTGTGCTCAGTTGCCTTTAAAGCAGTGTCTCCTGCCAGCTGAAATACTATGTCCCACTGGTCACCGAGCTTTGTGCCAGTGTGTGATGCTTACAATACAGTCACTGGTAGCCACAGGCATACATTTATAGAAATGCACTTTTCATACTAAGAAAAAAAAAAAATGCTGCAGAGCCTTGAGAGGCATGACTAACATAGCCCAGGACTGTTTGGGAGCAGTGAAGGTAACAAGCTGCAGCGGGCAGAGCAGCCCTTCTAGCAGAATGCTTGACATTTTGTCTGCGTGGCTTGGCATGTGGCACGTCTCCAGCGGTTATTCTGATGTGGGGTACACTCTAGGTAAGTTGCCTTCTAAATATAGTAAGTCTATGGTGGTGGTGGTTTNTTTTTTTTTTTTTTTTTTTTTTCCCCTAGTGGGGTATTCTCAGTGCTCAGCAAGTGGAAAAGCATTGCCTTCTGTGATGTCGCTCAGTCACAGCCCTTCACTTGTTTCCACGTGCTCAGCTTGCTTATTGTGGTGGATTCTGGGATCACTCTTTTGGTACTATAATCTGTAATGGGATGCATATCACTGATAAGTCTGGGGCTGTAGAGGTCATTCCATAGTATTCACCTAAGTTATATTTAGAGCTGTTTATATCAGATTTGTGTCAGAATAAGGCTGTAATTACGAACTGCTTATTTATTTATAAACAGCACAGAGAATGACAGCTTTGGGCAGAGGGGTGGCCTAGAACTTTGTTCTGGTGGAAAAGGTGTGGGAAAAAGGTTTCTAAGGAAAAAAAAATCACTTGCAATATATTCTTGATATCTGTTTTACTTTGCCAACCAGTGGCTTCACATAAAACTCAGTTTATGTTTCTTAATTGTAAATGTAGTCAGATGTCAGAGAACAGCAGGCTCCTCAGTCTCCAGGTACTCAGATAGCAGAGGAGGGCTTAGAAAACACGAGTAAGCACAAGCAATTTGCTGGCTTCTTCCGTGACCTGCTGCTGCTGAGCTTCCCCCCAGCTCCCCAATTCATTCAGAAAAGCAGTGTTCCTGTACATCCCACTTCTAATTCAACTCTGCATGTCAGAGCAATTGTAAAGGTTCATAACACCCTGTTACAAAGGGTGAAGAGCAACCCTCTGCTTGTTCGTTCAGCTTCTAGCTATCTGGCATTTAAGTCCTCACACTGTTCTGGTATTTTCATTATCATGTGGAAATATCTAATGTTTGCTCTATTTTGACATCTGGCTGTGTGGAATGTTGGTTACTGCTGTGTGCTAACTAGTTTGAGATGTAGGACAAGCAAAAGAGAAGAGGTAGCATTTGTAAATGCAGGAGGTTAATTCGGAGAGCCAGGAGGGCAAAATGTCACGTAGTGTCCAAGTGTCCATACTTGCAGAGAGAAGTCTGTCAGTGAAGCTGTTACGAATATTCCAGTAACTTTTCCATGCTTCTCAGTTCCTCCAGAAGTCATTTTCCGAGAGTGGCAAAATGGCCTTTGTACTCAAGATGCTGGCTGAGAATGAATTTAATCTCTCTGCAATAATGGCTGCCTTTTCTTTTTTTTTCTTTCTTTTTTTTTTTTTTTTTTTTTAAATACAGACTTGTAACTGTGAGGTTAATGTTTAAATATTTGAACAGATATGGCATATTGCCAGCTAAGCAGAACAGCATGTGCCTAACCCTGGGACTCGAACCATACCCAGCGTAGCCAAAAAAAATAAAAATCGCTCAATAACGCAGTGATCCGGTAACTTCAAAGGCTGTAATTTAAGGCTAATCTTGGACAAGGATATCCTACAGGGGGCCGACTGACTTTTATTTATTTATTTATTTATTTTCCCTATTTAGTTGAGAGGAAAGGAATTTTTACAGATGGCATCAGAACTTTTTGCAGAACTCTTCAGGTTAAACAGGAACAATCATCTGCAAGTCTAAGCCCAATACAAATAAGCAAGTCTGGTCTCTAGTGAAAATAATCCTGAAGGATACCAGTCCGTATGTAAGAACTCCAAACTTCCAAAGTGAGGTAACAAGTTAACTTAAGGTAGCTTTATCTTTGGTTCTCTTTGGACTGGAGTGCCAGGGCCAGAGCAGTGGTTTGATGAGTGTAAAGCTCAAACTTAGTTTGGGAATCTTGGTATTTATGACTTGAAATAGAGGAAGTTAGAGGAAAGACAAAGTGCAATTGCACTGAAGCTCTTCAGGTTTCTAATGCTCTTTACCCTAACCCAGGGGACTGTGTTGCCTGTCCCTGGGAGTGAAGCAGAGGCTTTGACCCTGGGACCGTGCCTCTCATCTGGTTTCGTTCTGACCTCACACTTACTGAGAACTCTGCTGAAAGCATCCCTCTTTGGGAGCTTTTCCTGGCCAGATGATGCAAACCTGGGTTTTCTGCCAAGCATCCCAAGTATTTTCTATTAGTGGCCCAGTCGCAGCCACACCATGTTGGTGACGGGATGCTCCCTGCACTTGAGAGAATGATGCAGCGTGCAGGGTGTGCTGAGGTAAGTCTGGTGGGGCAGAGAGAGACCTTTTCCTGTCCTGCTTTGTTTGACAATTCTTATGTTCAAGTTAAACAAGTACGTGAATTTTTCAACATGTGTAGATGTGAAACCTGACACTTCAAGAACTCTAAGTGAAAATAATAACAAATCCTATAACTTCGAGACTGTAAAATATCTAAGGTTGCAGTAACTTCAGACAACTAATATTTTGTTTAACTCTGAAATGCAAATATCTCACAATGTAAAGCATGGAGTTGAAATACTCTGGGCCACTGGTACAGGTAATTGCTTGAGCTTGTGTTTGCATATCCTAAAGAAAAGTATCACGAGTGGCAAGTGCAGAATTAACACATCGTGTTATTTTATTGTGACTTATGTGGCCTAAAGGGGTGGTGGCTAAGTGAGTTGTGTACGGTGCCAGAGAGCATCCTCATGTGGGCACCATGAGAGCTACAACTCTAAAATGAGTATGAAGTACTTTTTTTGTCATTTAAATCAGTAGTTGGAGACAATGTTAGGATGTCTGAATGTATTTGGGAATTTCATTATAAATAAAATTCTCCTTAAATGTCTGTTTCACTTGCCATCCCATGAAGGGAGGACAGATGTGCCTTTGGCTGTACAGCATCTTCCTCCATGTCATGTGATGGTGGTTCACAGGGGAAGGCACGTCAGGCTAGAGAAAGAAGTAAACTGATTTCTAAGTGCTTTCAGGGGAATAATACAATAATAATCTGTGTTTCAGCCAAGAAGTAGGATACTAAATACCTCAGCTACAAGACTTGAGGGAGCGTAGTGGTCAGTGATGCCTTTTGTGCCTGGAGGTATTCGAGCTGTAGTTAAATGAAGCAAAAGCACATAGTCCTCATGAGGGAGGCTCTTGTAAGTGAGGGGAGAGTAATGAAGGAGAAACACGTGCACACTGCTCAGTGTTGAGAGAATGCATCCCTTAAAGAGCAGCACCATCCGAATGCGCAGGCTTTTTGAGCAAGGCAGGTATGGCCTGGCCGTGCAGGCTTCAGCTGGTGGTGTTTTTTCTTTGGGGGTGGTAGCATGTGGTGGTTGCGGGGTTGCATTTGCTGCATCCATCTCTGCCATGTGTGCGGGCTAAGTAGTTGCAGGAGTCACCAGCCTGGAAATCTGAATGCAGAATGCCCATGGTGTGCTGGGTCTTTTTCCAACTGGATATCCTCCTACTCAATGGGTTACTGCTTTTAAGTCATTTCTGTGGTGTTTTCTTGGCTTTTCCAGTATTATTTTCTTCCACTGGTAACTTAGTGGAGCTGCAGCACACTGTGTCAGGTGGAATCTGGAGCATATTGCTGTCCAGGTAATTCTGCAGGGTGTTCTTTCAGGAAGAGAAAGAGGCTTGGATTTGCCAAATTAGTTTGACACCTGGAAGCACTTTAATACTGCAAAGCTCATTGGTAGAGATTACGTCTTCTAGGAACACAGGCTAGCTTAAGGACTTGTTGTTTGCTACTGTGCAAGCAAGTGTATTATTCAGTTAGCATCTGCTAAAGGCTGTGGTGGTAGTGGAAGAGCCTTGTTGTGTTTCTCGATAGGAAAAGGAGTTATCTGGTATTCTATGCTATCTCTTAAGGATGGTCCCTTATCAATTTTCATTTATAATGGAAGATAATTGCATCACTTCTTGAAATACTGATATCTTACCAACTGTATACAGTGTTCTGTACCTTAGATTGCTGACTTCTTATTTCAGCAAGTTACTGGTAATGATTTCTGTTTCTGAGACTTCTCTCACTTGTATAAGATGAGTAGATTCCTGCCACTGAATATTTCAGAAGTGTTAGAGGCTGCTTTTCTGATTTCTTTAATTTTGTCACCTTTTATGAAACTTCAAGTAGATTTCATTTCTCCTACCTTGAAAACCCAGTCACGGAACTGAGTGATTTAAATATATACAGAGAGAGAATGCTGCTGCTTGTTCACAAAGAGAAATCCTGGAATGTTTAATTCTTCAACAGTGTGCACCCAAAGCCAGTGGTATGTCTGTGTTTAAAACATTGGCAGTGAGCCTGTACTACCTGAATGTCTTGATTTGAATGATGAATGTGTTACAGTAGGTTTTTTTTTAATACAGCTGTCATAATTTCACATTCAAATTGACTTTGTTAGATTGTATTTGTTTATATTTATTGTACTTCTTTTATACCCTGGGGAAAGAAATTCTTTCAGAGGCTGAAAATAGCTTTAACACTGTTTTACATAGTTAGTGTATCCTTGTTTTTTTTTTTTTTTTTCCTCTTGCAATGCTGAATAATTGAAAAAGCTGCAGTAAATATGTGCAACAGCAAATTACGCGCTTCTAGGGTAAATCTATGATGTGGTTAAACTGAGCAGAGGACCGTCTTCAGCTTAGCTTTTGTGAAGTGTCACATTCCTTTTTCCTTGCCTGTAGCAGACAAGAATAAGTGACTGTGGTTTCTGTCGCTTGAAACAGGTAAGGGAGAGCTGTTAGTTCTGTCAGGGCGAAAATGAGTAGTTGTTTGACGTGTTGCAATATGACTTTTCCAAACAACTGTTCTTTCCTTGGGCTGTCTTCAGGTAGGCGAAGATTAAATTTGGCCGAGCTGCTCTGCAGACTGCTTAATGCAGAGTTGTCTTCGGGGGCGGCTGTTTGCTGTAACTCGGGGTGCATGCTGAAAGGATGAGGTGGGGTACCCGCCTGTCTGCCTGCATTTCTCCTGGAGACGTGGAGCACGGGGCAGTGCTTCCCCACCCTGGTGCCCGTTTAAAATTAAACTTTTCTGGAGATAACACACTTTATGTTACACAGGTAATTTTCTGACCATGAGATTTGTTGAGTTTAAAGCTGTCCTTGCCCCTCCTGCTCCTCCAGCCACCCACCCGTCATGGGGCTTCCTGGTGTTCTGGCTCATCAGGTTCTCCAGAAGTCACTAAGTAATAGGAGGGGGAGTTTGGCAAGTCCCTCTGCCTTCTGCTCCGCTCCTGGCCAGGCAGACTGGTTGCTCGCTTTGCTGCATAGAGCACTTGTCCCTTGCTGTAAGCACATTCTGAAGTATGACAGAGCGCACCTCTCTGCAAGTATCACCTGTCCCATCTGTGACACCCTCATCAATCTGCTCCAGGATGTACTGCTAGCACACAGTGAGCTTCTGATGCGCTGCTGGCAGAGTTGAAGGAAAATTCTTTAGCCAGAGCCTATTATTGCTGCATGGCTGAACTGATCTTTGAAAGCCGAAATCTCCTGAGAGAGCTCTGGATAGTCCAACTTGTATGTTCTGTTTTTTTTTTTTTTTTTTTTTTTTTTTTTTCCCCCTTTGGTCTTGCTGTTTGCTTCTCTTCTGAAGTATGCCACTGAGGAGAGCTTCTGATGACTGATCTGATTCAGCCTCATCTCTCAAATGCTTGGGCCTTCACTTCAGTAAGTCTGTGCTGTTTCTATCCCCATTCCTTAGTATGAGATTCCTGTATTCTGAGTAACTTTCCTAATGCATTAGTTAGAAGTTACTTATCCCATAAATACAGAAGCATACCCTTACATATGGCTCTTACTGTTTATTGTTTGCTGCTTAGTGGATAATACGATTAAATGTACTTTCTGAAGTTTTGTGCCTAAATGTACTCCACAATAAACCTTTTAGTAACAAAAATAATTTAGAAGCTGATCATCCTAGTGAGGGAGGTTTGGTAAGTTATATCAAATGGTAACCACATGATTTAATGTTCCCCTGATGTTTTAAATTTAACATCTGAAACAGAAGTATTAGAGGCTTCCACAATTAATGCTAAAACCATGCAAGGCTGAGAGAGAAATGCCTAAAAAACCTCATGCAAGTAGTTTCCATATGTTGCTGACACATTATTTCCTGGAAGGCTGGTTGATGCGTTGGCAGAAGTAGTAAAATGTGCCATTTTTTGTTAAACTTTGGGAAGAACAATCAAGTTGCAGCTCTTAAAATAGAGAGTCTGAGGTAAAAATAGGGCTCCAGTTTGTCATCTTAACTTTGCAGTCTCAGTATCTGAGATGATCTTTGATCTGTGATCTTTATTGCATGTTAAAGCATTTTTTTTCCCCTTTGTTGCTATCTTTAGCTGAACTAAGGTACTGAAATAGGATCTATTGGTATTTGTGATTTATAAATAGAAGGAAAGATCAATTAAACTTTCAAAGGTGGTAGAGAAAATCTGGTTAAGTTTGCTCATAGGGGAGAGAGACCTATATCTGTAATGGGAAAGAAATAGGAAATATTCCAGAAAGTATTTAAACATTCAGACAACATAGTTGCTGACTAGAATGTGTAATCAAACTGTAGTAAATACTCTGGTTTAGTAGGCCTGGACTCTAGGCAGGATTGACTAACCTACAAACAGGCATCCAGAGCTGGAGAATGATGCCGATGCCAGACACAGGCAAACTGGCAGCTGCTTAAAAAGCCCCAGTTCAGGTGCCCACGGGCTGCTTTGGTACTGTCCATTGCAGGTGATTCGGGCAATTTCAGTCTGACAAACAGGCAGCCATGGCTCAACCTTTGCTTTTAGCTCTGTGTTGTGTGCATTCTCTAGGTTGTTTGTTTTAGCTTTGTTTTTTTAACCTTTCTGGTAGGAGGAAAGACTGGATATGGCAGTCAGATCTGGATATGGGTCTCTGATAAGGTTAGAAATTCTTTCTAGCAAAATCCCAGAGGTAGCTTTGGCAGGGTTTTAGTCCAAGAGTAAGATCTTAAATCTGCAGTTACTTAGGTTACCTAATATTTCATTCTTAAAATGTTATTTTCAATGTCCCCTATTCTAACACTGAAATGGCAGAGGAGGAAGCAAGGAATTACTTCTAGTTTCATGCCTGTATTTCCATCCCTCACATTTTTGGCTGGGGCTTTCTGCTACAGTAGAGTAGGACTGGAACAATACTTTTCCTAGGCTTTTTGGCTGTTGTTGTTGTTATTTAAAATCTATAAGGTGTTTTCATCTCATTGGCACTAAGGTGAAAAGTATATATGAGGCATAGTGTCTAAGACACTAAACCAGCCACAGTGGTAACTGTGAGCAGTGCCAGCAAGGGTTCAGCCCTAGCCCCGTGGGCTGACATCTCTGATAAGGAGCTCTGCAGAAGTGGAGAAGTTGAATTTGGTCGAACATGTAACCAAACAGGGACAGAGAAGCTGCCCTGGACTCTGATCCACACCCCTCTGAGTGTGAGCACAGGTGTGCTTTTCACACTGGAAAGAAGCAAACTTTATCACAGCTGACTAACATGTTGCAGAACTGGTCCTTCCCTCAGCAAACAGGACTGAAGGAGAGCAGCTCATGGGACCGGTGGCTGTCGAGGGCTGCTGGCTTCCTTTCCCACAGCATGATCTAAAGGAGCAGGGGATGTGAAGTGATCATGTAGGGCTCATTCGTGCTCAGCAACGGGCTTTCCTTCATAGAAGGAAAAAAAAATGCACTTGTATGATCCTTGCATGCCTTGTGCCTTTCTGAAACACCCCACCTCAAATCAGGCTGTGGTATTGCATTCAGGTGCTTGAAATGTGAGTGTGCTCCTGTGTCCTGCAGCCTGGGCTTCCAGGCTTTCAGCTGTAAACAGGCTCTGTGTTTTGCTGTGAGGTTTTAGCTGGTGAAAGCAGGTGATTTGTATTTGCATTTGTTCTGTGTAGGAAATTATTGCTGCCCCTCAAGCACTTAACCAGTATCTGAATGTCCGCAAGCACTTTCTGTCTGGAGAAGGAGCTAGTGGCTGGAATTTCTCTGTATATATTCTTTCTAAATAAGCGTGACAGCCCTGGCATCTTGTTTCTTTCTGAAAATGGTAGGTATTAAGCAGAAAGTGATCTTGTGACTCTCATGCACTGCTTATGCTTTTTTTAAAAATTATTTTTATTTTCCTAGTTGATATTCTAGAAGTTATCTCTGCAGTTCTGCTCTGAGTAACTTTTTCACAAAGGATCTTAATTTTTCTTTCTATATTGACTAAAACTTTGGTAAGACTGCAGCCAACTCCTAGGGCACAACTAACCAAACTACTCAGTAAACTAGTTTGTAGATGGCTGTGTAGTTTTTCTAGTGTTGGAAGAATAAAATAGGACTATTAAGTTGGAAGGCTAGACTATGTTTTTTTCACTTTTTTTCCCCTTGTGCTGTTGCAGCTGCATTAGTTCCTGCTGCTACCACTACACCTGGGCAGGCAGCTGTGGTTCCTCCAGCTGCATCCTCTCAGCTGTTCCAGGCTGCTGAGGTGCTTCCTCGGGTGCTGGAGGAGCTGCTGGCTCTCCAGGACCCCAGCTGTCCCTCTGCATCTTGGCAGTGAGGTGTGCTGGCATGAGGGGGTTGTCAGATCCCTGTGGCTCACGTGGCACAAGAAGGATGCATGAAGTTGGCAGCCTCCATTTGTGAGAGGTCTGGTGGCGAGGCCCCAGGAATGTTCTCCAAGCTGGCATTTAGTTCCCCTCCCGTACTGAGCATTTGGAACATGTTGACCTTCAGGGTACATGCAAGATGGATTTCTCCAGGCCATGGGGGTCTCTGTGCAGATGTAGGCACTGGCTCAGGGAGGTGTTGATGCTCACGGTTGCTTGTGCTCTGATTTATCTTAGCAAATACAGTTGGTGCTACTTAAAGAACTGGTATTTCATAGTGCTATACCAGAACTGGTATGTTCTCCTTGCAGCATATAAATGAGTTACCCTTTGTATCAAAGACAGGGACAGGCACCTGATTCATCGAGTTATTCTAAGAGTAAGCTCCAGTGTGTTATCACACTAAATCTTTGGCTGCGATTAGACTTGTGACTGTCTTGTCAAACAGCTTTTAAAATATATGTTTCCATTGTGTGGTTTTGTGAAGAAACATACAAGCACCTGACATATAGATAAGCCTGAATACTGAGGTTTGTTTGGGTTTTTCTTCTGCTTGTGGATGCTGATGCTGAGCAGGCTTGTGTAAGTAAGCACGACAGGACAGTGTTGTATATTGTGTCCGGTCCATTCTGTGCAAACTGACTGAATCCTGCTCCAACGATAGGACAGAGGAGTGAAAGTTGAACAGGAGAAGGTGCTGATGTTCACAGCGGTGCCTACATTAGAAAAGATTTCCACTGGTTTGAATCAAAGCATGCTTTCCAGCTTGTTGGCAGGTGAATGTCACTTTATTCTCAAGGTGTAAGGTTCTTCCAGGGGAGTCTCTGGGAATCTCTGATTCTGATCAGAAGATCAGAAGTCTCCTGAATGCTGCTGCTTGTATAGCATTTGCTTGGGTTAGGTTTGCATTATTACCTGATATGTGATGCTAAATTAGTCCTTCTGTTGTATATGGAATTAGTGGTTTATATGCCTAAAAGAATTTTAGGCGTGAGTGTATGTTGTCCATAGCACATACATATAGTCACCAGTTTTTAACTTGAAATCTGGATGGGAATAATTGGGGGGCGAGTTGAACAAAACCACCACCACCAAAAACACAAAAATTCCCCACAAACTCTCAGTCCTAATACATCTGCATCCCTTCCATGCCTGCTTCTTGTGAGGCAGTTTCCTCTGGAGAAAGCTCCTCATGCAGCATTGATTGCTTTCAGTTGACATTTGTGAGCAGTACGCTACCCAAACAACTTGTTAAAGAACCTCTGGTATGTGTAGCTTGGCTCACAGAAAACAAAACTCCAGTGGTGCATTTGAAGGAGAAAAACATCAAGGTAGAAACTTCTTTTCTAGGAATGTCCTCAAGTACCTACCTGGTGTAGGAGGAACGCCTGTGAAATTAGCGGAATTTGAAATGAAAAACAGGAGCAATAGGGAATGGAGATCTCTTGTGAATTCTTCAGCTCAACCTTTTTCCCTCTCAACATTCAGCAATTAGGGCAATGTATTTTTCTACCAGTCTCCTATTTATTTTCTGGCATTACTCAGTGCTGGGTGTGTGTCTGTGGTTTGGGATTTTTCTTTTCTTTTTTTTTTCTTTTTTCTTTTTTTCCCCCCTCTGTCTAGGCAACTCCTCTTAGTTCAGATTTATCCAGCATCTTGGGATTTCATTTACTGGAGTACTTATATCAAGAAGCTGTGCATTTAAAGTTCTAACAGAGCTGGAAGTGAGTTTGTGTACTGTGAGTTGGTGCATTTCTAGATGGACATCTAGGAATTGCAGCATTGTTGATATGCTTTGGTGAACTTGATGCTCACAGATAAAATAATTCTGGCCTACAAATTTAAGCTTACTGAGATTATTTTCGACAAAGTCGATCACTGTTCATGTGACAATGTTCAGTTGTACAAGTTCTGTTCATATAGGTACCTTAGTGATTTTTTTCAAGTCTTCATTCCTCATGCTCACAAAAAATTAGGAAATATAAATTTGCAAATTTTCTCGTCTTTAAGCTGAAATGCAGGAGGCAGAGTTGCCTGAAGTAACATCAGTTGTATGAAGTTACTGAAGTGCATTTGTCTGTGTTAGCCCCGTTCTTCACCTGCGCTGCAGTGGAGAAATGCTGGGCGATTGACTTGCTTCTGATGTGGATGACAGTTTCATGGCTTTGTCCTGTTAAGTGACTGTTTGACCCAGCAGCTGCCATTTTGCTGTTGTTACTTCCCTTCATTTGGCTTCCCAGAATTAACTATGAAGGTCTGTGACCAATGTAAACCTAAAAACAATGTTCTGTCTCTGTTGCCCTCTAATAATGGATTTCCTTCAAGTAACAGCCTGGAAAGCAAAGTTTTGGAGAAGTTTGTGCATGATGAAGCTGTATATCCTGATGCTCTCTACAGTTTTGAGCAGGGAAAACTATGAACCTTGGCTTTGAGGAAAATAGGTATCATTTAACTTGAATCTCTGTATTGCCTGACCTTGTGCAGAATCTGTAGAAATTGCAGTATTTTGTTCCATTAACAGGACTTTTTTAATGGTAGCAAAGAAGACTGCTTTATGCGTATTCTCCCAATTGCTTTCTAGTGCAGATTTACATGTCCAAAAAGTAATTTAGACCAAGCAAACAGTATTTTATGGGTTGCTGCTAACAAACTGTGTGTCTGGTTTGTCGAGAGAGTACCTGGGTACTGGGTCAGACCAATGTCCTTGAACTAGTCTCACTGCTCTTACTGCTTGTATGTGGTTCAGGGTTTCCTCCATCAGGTTCACAAAACTGGTGAAGTCCAAGCCTAAAGGGTTAAACATAAGGTGAGCTGTGCTGCAGGCTGGGTAACTTATGCAGGGCACCAGAGAGCCAATCCGTGGGTCTGAGTGAATCATCTGATGGAAGGGGAGAAGTTAATGTGTGATCAAACCTTGCAAAAAAGACTGACCTGACTGTCCCCAAAAAAGCTACCCAGCCGCAGGAACTGCAAGGCAACTTTTGCCTGTTGAACACATAGTGTTCTTAGGCTGTCAGTTGTTCAAGGGTTATGGCCTAGTTTATAACGAAAGTAGGGTGCAGCTTTTCCCTCTGCAGCACAGCAGCAGCATCTTGCCAGCACGTGGAGTATCCCCTGCGTCGCTGTGGATGGCTGTAGCACAAGCTGGAGCTCACTTGGCAACAGCGGGTATGGATGTGGCACCGGTTGTGCAACGCTTCTGTCACTGCCCCTTGCATTGATTCTGGCCAGTCTTCAGCTGAAGTGAACTCATGTTGTGGGCCACACAGAGCTGTAGTTCCAGGGTGTCTGTAGGGAGGGGTCTGGTTATACCTTTGCTCTTGTGGGATCTGATTTAATCTTTACTTTTCTGGGAAGCTGTCAAGTCAGCTGAGTAACTAGATGGGGAGAACTGTTTCAGAGGTTAGCATTTGGAAGTTGAAACGCTTTCTCAGCTCTTCTGTGAAAGCGTAGAGGTTTGGCTGTACCACAAAACAAAATGTAAGCTGTAATAAGCAGCATTTGGATTTGATCCTGACTTTAAGGAACTCAATTGAAAGATAATATGAATTTGCACCTCGTGCATCTTAGTGCATTATAATTTACTGTGAGACTGCAGCATTCCTGAGCAGTCTCTGAGGTACTGACCAGACAGCTTCTAGATGGGCACATCAAGCCCTGCTGTTGCCTGGAGGATGCAAGGCCCTCCAGAGAAGCTCTGCTGCTCACATGGAGCCCTCTCCCTGGAGCGAGAGGCTAGGCATGCTGTGCTCTGGGACCAGTCAATATGGTGTGGGTGAGACAAACAGCCCTGTCTTGGCAGCCTTTCAGGCAGTCTGCGTGCAGCTTCCCCTTCCCTCTGGTCCTGCCCCCACCGGGCCCAGGAGCTCCAGCCCTCACAGGGCTGCAGGAGCCGTGGTAAGGCTGCATGTGGAGTTTGTGCTTGCCGGAGAGCACTGACTGCAGCCTCCTGCCCACGTGTTGCATCGATCAGGCTGTTTGAGCAGCCCTGCAAAACTGTCAGGGCATGCACCTTGTTTTTGTAGTTCCTCTGCTACTGAGGTAGAGGGCTGTGCTTTGCTCTGCAGGGCCAGGACCGGTTGGATTCAAGACTTGTGTGTTCTGAGACCAAAAGATAAACAAACAAAATCTAAAAAAGAATAAACTATGAAAACAAACTCAAGCAGCAGCAGTGATCTGTGAGAAACAGTTTCCTTTGTAGGGAACATAATATTTTTTTGAACACAATGTGTTAGGTTTTTTTTTTTTTTTTTCCCCTCTCTTGAGACTACAGTATTTGGAACAATGGTTGTGAATTGCCTAGTTACTCCCCATGCCAGTTATGCAACATTGGAGGTGAAAAGTCAGTGAACTTGTTAAGATTGATAGGGTTTATGCTAATATCCAGCAGTACTTTCTGAAAATCCTCAGCAATCTCTGCACCTTTAGGACTTCTCGCTGTTGTGTTGGAGCTGTTTTCTATTTGGCTACCACATTATTGTTCGTGTTAATCTATTTATTGAAGTTATATTGGATTTGTTCCCATATATGTAACCGGTAGTCTTGAATATAGTAAAATAAAATGCATAGGAACAACTGTTCTTTGTATGATAAATACAGCATCTTCAGAATTAAACTCTGCTGTGATGCTGTTGCTGTGCAAAAGTGCAGTCCTGACTCAGTGGCAGAATTTCTTATGGAGTAGGTGGAAGCTCTCCTTGGCTGGCTGTAGTCCTCTCTGAATGGGTGCCCACTTCTGCACAGTAGGCATCTTTGAGTCTGCAAAATCAGGGAGCTGATTAAACTTCTGACCTGGTGAACCTGAGAAATCCTAAGCATCTTGTTTAATAATCTGTACTGCAAAAGGGTATCATGGAAAGGGTGCTGCTATTTTGGTTATTGCAGGATGTTATTGATCAGCTTTTTCCAGATCATTAATTGGGTTATAGATTTGTTGCACAGAATAATCCACTAGAGCTAATAATACTGCTGGACTTACTGTACCTTACTTCGCTACAGACGATGTTGGAAGTATTCCAAATGCTCAGTAAACTAGTTCATGTTGTATGCCGGTGTTAAATATAGCCAGCTGCTGAACTGGCTCTCGGCTTTCAGTGATCTGAAAGGACATGAGTGCAGGAGCAGATCGGCCTCTCTGTGGCCCCAGCTATCACATTCTAGTGGCACAGTCTTTGTACTTGCCAGGGTACTGATGATGTCCATTAAATGTTGGGTGGTGTTCATGTTGGGCCCAGTTGCTTCACAAACTAATTCAGGAGCATGAACAAGTCAGCATACAACCTAAAGCAGTTCCAGTGTGTGCTGCCTCACACGTTGTGGTGTATTTGCTTGGCATTAGAACTTGATTGTAAAGGCAAATATTTAATGTAGGAGTTATTTCAGTGGTAGTGGTTAAAGCCATCTCTGCTCTGACTTGCCAAGCATGACTGTCCTGGCTCAGTGTTAGGAAGCAAGAACTGTTTTCTTTTCCCCAGAGTTATGCCTGGCATTTCAGCCACCACCTTTGCAGCTTGGTGCTCCTGCTCTTGCAGAGAACTTCTGCCTTTTTTTACTTGCTGTTTTGTGAAAGCCTTGTACTCAGTCAAGAGGAAACTAGCAGCAGACAAAAGACTTTGCTTAGCCTATAGACTTAATACCTGGAGGTGATATTTTTATACTAAAAAATAAAGCCAATGGCAGCACCCCCCTTTCTCTCCCTTCCTTCCTGCTCTCCACTTTGTAGTGAGGCTCCAGGGTGTAATAGCTGTTCTGCACTGGTGCCCTGTGTGCCTGCCTCTGTATAAATGTACCCTTTAAATGGCAGCAACAAAGATAACTCAGTTTAACTGAAATCCACCTAACAGGCAAGGTGAGGAATACTTGTAACCACCCTGGAGTCAGGGAACCTGAGCACTGCACTGGGGCTGGTGAGCGTCAGGCTTGGGCAGTCCCAGACCTGTTTGTGCTCAGCTGTTCAATCAGATCTTTCGAAAAGCAGGACTTGGACCTTGGCCTTCTGAGGAAGTGCCATAATAAATGCACACTGCCTTATTAAAGTTCTAGCTCCCTGCTTTTATTTTGACCTGAAGGTTTGATTTTTAAACAGTGAAACGTCAGGGAAAAAAAAAAAAGTTCTGAAAACCAAGAAACATTCTGTTGAAAAATTGAGGTGTGTAATTTAACCAGAAAGTAGTGCTTTCACGTTGTTCTTGGAAGTTCCTGAAGAGGGACAGACTTAATATTGATCTCATGAAGAACTGCACAGGCTTTGTTTATAGTAGCAACCGATAGCCTAGGGATAGTGCAGTACATGACTGACAACGTCGCAGTTGTACACTGCGCCATGCTTTGAAAACCCCATGCTGCTTTCAGCAGTGAACGCTGTCTTAATGTAGCTGAGTGCCTGGTTGAGCCCTAGCAGTGGAAAATACCAGAATAATCACGTGAGAGGTTTGTTGGTGTTCTGACCGCCTGTTCTGATAGGTGGCTTTGGTTTTGTTTGATCATGCACTTAATCTCAACTCCTAAAACACATTTGCTTACCTGCACTGCCTTTATAGCTAGGATTTGTAACCAGCTTGTGGGGCTTATTTCTCAGTTCCATGAGTTTCACCTTGTCTGGTGATGTAGAACCATGGGGGCAGGCATGTACCATGCAGAACTTCTTGGTCAGGCAGCTGTACCTCCAGAATCCCCAAGTGCTAGGTTCCAGTGCTGGACATGTTTATCAGATACGAGTTACCTAGGTAGGAGAGACACTCACTTCACTTTTAAGAAAAGTTGCTGGGCCAGTCTTCTGCTTCTGAATGCAGAGTTCTCCCACAACGTACCTTAAAATAAAATCAGAAGTTGGGAATTATTGTAGGATACAATTTTTTTTATTATTAAGACACTGTAAAAGTCCATGGAAATGTGTGATTCTTTTCCTTATAAACAATGGTCTGGACTTGAAAGTAGAGACAGCAGCCTAACACAACTTGTACTTGACTTCTGCTTACCACAGCAAGCATTTCACATTGGTTTTGATCTCTAAAATGTCCCTAGATAAAGCATACAGAAATTTCATAAATGTAGTGCCGGCACTGATGATGCTGTTTCATCTTAGACAATGATGTTACCGTATGGATGCTTCCTGTAATTCACTTCTAGGAGTGTGTTGTACTTGTAACGGTATAAATGTTTGGGTAGAGTTGTTCTAGAAGCTGAACTCATCCTCCTTTCCCATAGCCTGAGCTAGCTCAGCAGCAGGCTCATCAGGATGGGAGGTTACTGAGATCGTAGTTCTGTGCAGGTGTCGCCTTGCCTGAAACTGCGCGTCCCCCCAGTGCTTTCCACTGAAATCTGTGAGCAACACTGAACAAAGCGTTTTGGCAGGGATTCCGGATCATAGCAGATGTTCTGGTGGACCCTGTCCTGAATATTGCCACCTCTGCTGTCAGGGGTACGTGTGAAGCAGTCAGAGTTGTGTGATGGTGTGGTAGACCAGAACACAGTCATGTCGACTGGCTGCAGCGCAATGCTTCCACAGGCAAAACGCCTTGAGTGGCTTCTGACATCAGCGACAGTGGTGATCGTGGCAGCATTAATACAGTTTTCTGCTGCAGTATGGGTACTGAAGATGCCTTGTGTCTAGCACTGAAGCACAATGAGTTGGTTGGAGCATTTTCAGGCTGTTTTCAGCCTGTAAGGGCACACCCTCATCTTTCAGATCTTCCCCACGTCCCTGGGTACAGGGTGTGCAGAGCTGGGGGGGTGGAGTACACATGGTGACTATGGGGGTGAAAGCACCAGATGGAGCACCAGGAAGAGTGGAATTACTACTGCCTGCCTTGCCAGAGTAACGGAAACTGGCTTGCATTTTTGTAGCAGTTTGGGAACTTGCAGCTTGATTTATTCCTGTTAATTCAGATGGTTCTGACTCTTCTTTGCCTGGCACTGAACCAGTGGCTACTCTCTGTCCGTCCCCCTGTAATTTGCAGCACACGCTCAGACCTTCCTAGCCCCACAGCACTCTGTGTAGATGAATAAATGCAAGATCTTGCTCTGAGCCCTGCTCTTCGTGTTGCAACGTATTTCTGCTGGAGTTGGGGCCGACGGCAGGTGGTCACTTGTCTTTTTAGGAACATCTGCTTGCCAAGCTTATTCCCGTTTTTATTTCCAAAGCAATGCTTCTATTGTCATGAGATTATAAGATATCAATCTTATAATGAAGGGAAAAGCCTAGAGTCTGGTAACTGAACTAAACTTCAGTAGTAGTATTTAGTTTAGAGAATTCCCTAACTCCTTCAGTTTGTCAGGAGCAGTGTATTCTTGGGACGGAATATTCTTTGGAAGGGCAGCTGTCTACAGCAGCTGTTAAATCTAAAGAATTTCTTGCCACGAGGAATCTCATAGCCCTGGTTAACGTATTAAGTGCCCGCAGAGCTACAGAACATTGATTTTTGAGGACTAACATTAATCTACACTACGGATTTTGTAATATAGAGTATTTAAGCCTTAGAAATGTCTCCTTGTTTTTATGAAAGATAGTTTTAGACTCTGAATGTGGATATCAAGCAGGATTTGAAGCTGGTCTAGCTGATGGTGAAAGTATTGATTACTGAAGTGAAAAGCTGCTTTAAAATAGTTGTATCAGTGGTATTTGTGTAAGTTCTGGTTATGTGGAAACTTGTACTGATGGAATTCTGCCCAGTACATGTACACATACATTATATGCAGCTTAAACCCACTTCTTGATTTTTCTATTCAGTCTCAAAACTATTTTTATTTTTCTTGGAGCTTCTTCAGCATTGATTGTATCAAGGTTTACTTAGCTGCATGTCTTGCTTCAAATTTTGGCATATTAGCAATTCACACTCTAAGCTAACATGTCATTCTTAAAATTCTTGACCTCAGTCTTGCAAGTTCCCTGCTTCTGAAGTTCCCTACTTTGTATTGTGCAGAACCTCTTGAAAGAACTGAGAATGATCTCTGCATCTGAGCTAATGCTAGATCAAAATGGAATCTCTTAACTTCTTGTTGCTTGCTTAGGTGAGTAAACTGTGTGGTGTGTTACAGGTTAGAATCCAAACAAGTAGAAACTAGTTTTAATGTGAAAGCAAAGTTTGCAGATGGTTTTTCAACAGTTGACTTTGTAATTGGCATAACTCAATGGAAAGTTATTCAGGACAGATTCTTGTCCTGCCTTCAGGGAAGACTTCTGTGAGAGTACTCTTGAACCTGCCTTATGTTTCATAATAGAGGATTAAAATGAGGGTGCTACAGTTGTTCATGCTTCCGTAGGGATTGGATTGCCATGGGTAGGCGAAGGATCTAGCAGAGCCATAAGGAACTAGGGGAGTTTAAGCAGGGTCTGGTTAGCCCAGTATTTCATCTTTGGTGATGTTTGTTCTGGAACTGGGGAAAGGCAGAAGAGGGAGGGGTTGCTGACCTGTTTTGGTGGCTTGTTTCCTGGTTCCACAGTCTTTTAAGCATCTCGCTCAAATGGAGGGTAAGAAGTCACATAAAGAAAAGGCTGTGGGTTAGCCTCTCTGTGTTTGGTCAGATGTGAGCACACAAACTCCTGCAGATCTAGAACGGTCCTACTTGGGGTGCTGCTTTTATGCTCAGAGCTGATTATGGGCCCTACAGCCTCTCTGGAAAGCTTTATGCTATTGCAGGGTTGGAAAAATTTGTTCTGAATGTAGCTGTTCAAGGTATGCTTCCAGCTGAAGAAAATAAGGTTTATGGAAAAAGGTCAGGTTCTTAAAGGATGCATTCATGCTTTTAGTAACTAACCATTCGCTGTTATTTACTCTGCTGGCTTTATTTTTACACTTTCTGAAGCATTTATTTGTTTTCTTTCCCTTGCTGTGGTTTCTAAAATGGTACATGCTCTCTGTGAGGCTTCAAGTCTCCTGCTGCTGAAGAACAAATCAAGAATTTCTTCTTGTGTCATTGCAAACTTGTTGCCTACAGCAGCCTCAGATTTGTGTACAGAAGTGAAGGATCATTCTCTGATCATGATGTACCATTGCAATGGTGGAAATCTCCCATTTTTGTTTTCTGATCTTGCTGTCACCCTGACTCCTCTCAGTGTATTGCACTAGCACTGTCACCCTGGCTGAGATGGCTGGTGGTGGAGATTGAATATCCCCTGTCTGTCTTAGCCTGGAGTTTCAGTTAGCAGGTGTGCTGCTACTCACTGTGCTTAAGGTGCAATCAAATCATTTCAGACTTTTAATGTATTTCTTGTATCGATGTGTATTATTCCATCCCCCCTTTGTGCTTAATTCTGATGTTCATGTCCGGCTGTTTTCATTCCACAGAGCCTCAAATATGTCATTATGTCAGTATGCTCATTTAAGGATACCACGCTGGTGTCTGCATTTTAGTTAAACACTGACCTGTTTGCCCGTTGTTTTTGATGCCAGTGTCCTCCTGCTTCCCGTTCTTTGGCAGGACAACTGGAACGCATTGCTGCAGGTGTGCAGAGATGTTCAACACGTCTAATTTCCCTGTTCTTCAGTTGGGAAAAGTGGTCAAAGTTGGTCAAAACAGCTGCTCTTGATTCAAGTCACAACCAACAGCTTACGAACGCTTAATGTCATAAAAACCTGGTTTGGCTAATCTTTTTTCAATTTGTTTTAATTCTAGAACTTCTGAATCCTCTTGGAAAGCGTGAAAACAAGGAACTACTTTTTAAATGTCTTCCAGGACAGTTGACACGTTCCAGGGAAAAGCTGTTTTTTCTGCAAAATTCAGAAGAGTTGACATTCTCTGGGGTTTTAAATAAGCATAAAATGCAAATAGTGTAAAATTTAGCCTACAAAATGAATATTGAAAAGTCAGATGACAAAACAAAGAATGGCTTAAAATCCTCTTTACTTAGGAGGGATGAAAATGGAAATAACTACGCGTGTGACAAAGCCACACCTCCCTCAAGGAATTGTGCTGCCAAGTTGTGTGGTGATTCAGCTGACCAAGACATGGTGACTGAGCATGAAGATGATGCTGCTCTTGAAGATAAGAGTGGCTTGGGAAGTATTCTTTTAAAACAGCAGTGTGCTGAAGTACTACATCTGCAGAGAGTGCCTGGTAAATGCAACTGCACAGGAGATACAGGTGCAGCATGCAAGTCTCCTGTGACTGAGCAGGCTTGCATGTATCCTTCCAACTGTGACTTGAAAGAAACAACACACTTCCTGAAAGGTAATGTGGCCATGGCAAAAGTGCAAGATTGGAGTATCGAGCAATTGGTGCCTTACAGTCAGACTGACTTAAACTGTGCATTACCTCTTCCTGCTTCAGAGCAGAACACGCAGTCCATGGTAAAAGACAGCGTATGCTGCCACCTGAGCACATTGGATGTTACTCACATCATAGGTGGATCCGTGGGAACCGATCAAAATGATGACATGCATCTGGGGGAAACGCTAGCCTCTTCTGATGAAGTAGGTACAAGAGAGAAATTCAGTGCAATCAGCTCAGAAATAACACCTAGTTTCTCCTTTACAGTAGTGGCTTCAGGAAGCCCAGATGCCTATTCTGAACTTGAAGTAAATGGTCTTGCCTCTGCAGATGTTAACCACGATACAAAAATCACTAGTAACACTGACAGAGAACCACAGGGAACAGAAGCACAGTCTGGAAAACTAGCTGGATGTATAGATTCTCACAGGCAAACTGCATTATCACCATGTTTCTTCGCATACAAAGATGAGCAAGTAAAATCCTTGTGGAATACTGCTGAGTGTGATAAAACTGGGAATTCCATTGCTGAGACATGTGTGGGTGGTCCTGTAAATAATGTGCAACTTCTACCAGTAGATAACGCGGTTGGAGAACAAGTCTCAAAGAAAACCAGTGAACCCTTAACCAAAGAACAAAGCATCCCTGGAAATGCTGCTTTTCAAGATATGCACAACACCCCTTTTGTGTCTGAAACACCACCTGTACCAAAACTAAAACTAAAGAGGACAGCTATGCCTGAGCTGAAATGTGAAGCAACTTTTGTGATCTTCAGTCCTGTGGCTGATGAAAGCGATTTTGCTCCATTTACTTCAACTCCTAAAGAGCAATCAAAACCCACATATTCTGTTCCAGACATGGCAGAACTTGGAAACAAGTCTTCTAAACTGAGACCAAGCGAGATGCTCGTGGGAGAGCACAATAGAAGGCCTTTGCTTAAAGCTAGTTTGGGTCAAATCGTAGGAAAAGCAGTGGGCAGATCCCCTATTGTGTCAACAATAACCAAAGCAAGGAAGTCTGAGATTGTCAGTTTTCCCAAACCTAATTTCAAAAATGTGAAGCCAAAGGTTATGTCTAGGCCTGTGCCACAGTCACGAGAGAGTGCACCCTCAAAACAGTCACCCCAGTCGGCCCAGCTATCAGCTGCCTCCTCATCCTCCCTAGTCGCTTCCCCAAGGCAGCTGTCCCCCTCTGTAAAAGCGCTGAGAAAGAAAATAGATCTAGCTAAAGATAAGAAAGTGGAATTGCCTGTGAATAAGCCCCATAAGCTACATCTTAGCAAACACCTCTTTGCTAGCCAAGTAGTGCATGCCACAACGTGTCCGAGAAGCGCTTCCCACAGGGATTCAAAGACACCTGTGCTCAGGCAGAATCCAGAAGACGCTGGCAAAGCAAGTGCTGCCAATTCAACGTGCTCCTCGGCTTCTGCTGCGCCTCCAACATGCAGAGAGGGCTCGGAAGAGATGCTGAATGATAAAATGGATACTTCAGACCCGTTAGTGCAGCCCTGTGCTCAAAGCATCCCTCCAAGCGGGGGTGAAAAAGAGCAGCACAGCGATGTGGGAATGCGTCTGGAAGTGCCGGTGGTAAAAGATGTGGCGAATGAAACGTTTGTCTTGCACTCTGCTTCTGTGGTAAGCTGTCTTCTTCACTTATTTAAATCTTTTATACATTGTAAAAGGGGATTCTGCACTGCACATTGCTGAATGGGAACTCCGGAACGGGTTTGGTGTCTACAGAAGTAATTGTAGTGTTGACTTTTGGGGTGAAGTCTCTTCCTACTAAAAGGACAAAAACAAAATATTGCAAACTGGTTGAGCTTCTGTCTAAACAGTAAGCACACGACCTCAAGTGCTTTCTAGTTCTTCAGCCTTCATCTTATTCCAAGGTATAAAACACTCTTTGTAAAGTCTTGTTAATGCAACACGGTCAGTAAGATTTCTAATAAAAGCAAATGCATCCTACTTTAATCTAATTAGTAAAATTGCATAGTGCAACTTGAGATTTTTAGAAATAAAACTTTTAATCTGCACTTTATCAAGATAACTTTAGTGTTACTGAAATTTTAAATAGACCGTACAGATAAGTTGCTGTTTTCATTAATTTTCTATTCTTTCAGCAGATCATTTAGTTCTAAAACATACTTTCAGAATTGTTGCATAACGTTCCTATACATCTATTAATAAGTAATGCAGAACCCCCACACCAACAACTTGGTGAAGCATTTTTAACATTTTAATTTAACTGTATGCTTTGGGTAATTTGGGTGCTTATTTATTTGAAGTAAAAACGGGCCTCACTATGATGGTTAGAGCAGCCAGGAACTATTTTTCATGCAGAAGGCATATACCTGCTTTTGGGGCAGTCAGCCAGCTGGAAGGTGCAAACTTCCTGGCCGGAAGGTATGCGTGCATGATGGGTTGGGAAGTATTTTCAGATGAGACAGCTACCTGTTCTGCTTCCAAATGCTCTGAAAGAGGTCTCAAAGGAAAGCACTGGTGGGAAAGAAGGGAAGAGCTTTGGGGCTGGTTTGGCAAAATCTTGGTTTACTCAGTGAAATGGAGGCAGCATATGTTATCAATAGAACTGATCTTTTGTCAGGCTCCACTGATTTGCCAGAAAAAAACTTTATGAAAATTCACTATAAGGAGGAACCTACTTGAGGTAAAATAGAAGCAGCTGTCTGCTCTGGAAACATTACAGAGGATATTAATAAATAGTATTATGGTGCCTCTTGAAAACTGAGATGAATGTACAAGTATGGACTTTCTCTTCTAATTCTGAAGTATTTTAGAGCTTGGATTCAGTTTTACCCTTTCCTTTTCCTACCAAGGATTGAGGAGAATGCTTTTAATTCATCCAGTTCAGAGGTGGAAGCCCTTGCAGTACTAACTGGGACGCTACCTATAAACCAGTTATTTAAAACCTCTCCTGAGTCCGCTTCTGAATTTGTAGTTTGTGGGTGGCACCTAAATGTGGAAAGAAGTGTTTACTCGTTCCTTTGTCATAACTTGAGACTTAGACCAGGAAACCTATGACAATGGTTGTGACATTTCAGGTAGCGCACAACAACAAACTTTTTGGTTCATAAACTTTTGTGTGGTTGCTTGGTAAAGAACTCATCTCGAGAGTAGGTGCAGCCGTATGATCAAATGGCTTGATCAAAGCTTGGAGGAGGGAAGAAATTCTGACATAAAGTGACCTCTGTAGCTTCTTCAACGTTTGTCATTATCAGTGACTGTCTTGAAACTTCTAGTTTTGTGTTGCCGAAAGCCGTTTAAGAGATGGTTCTTGAAGCTGTGAACTATAGGTGGTACTGCTGGCTGCTGCCTTGGTGGACCATGTGACAGCAAACAGCTAAGCGTGCCCCTTACCTGTGTGGTCAGTTTTTCATTATGCATGCCAGAAAGGGAACTCCTCAGCTCCTCACAGTCGTTTTTTTGTTTGTTTTTTTAATTATTTGTTTTAAAGCAGATGTCTTCTGCAAAAGGTGGGACAGCACAAGTGAAAGAGACACCAAAGAAAGGCCCAGTCACACTACGAAGCGTATCAGCATCCAAGGTTAAAATGGTGCCGTCTGGGTTTCCCGTGAAGAGAGGAAGTGAGAATAAAAGCACCTGCACAATTAAAGCTCCTTCTCAGAAAGGAACTGTTCTACCATCGAGCTCTGGTAAGAGAATTCTTCAACAGCGTGCTACCACATAGTATCTTAATTTTAAGAAACTGAATTTAATGTGCTTTCAAGCAGAACTGACTGGATGGTAGAGTTGTATTTTTGGCACTAGAGGCGATTCTGTCTAAATTCCTAATGCAGGGTTTTTTAAAAAATAAAGGTAGATTATCTGATCATCTTAATCTCATCTTGTAAGGAAGGTGTTTAGGGGGGAAACAGTATCTAAACATTATTAGTCATTAGTTTGGTCATGTAACAACTTTGTGGAGGTACAACTCAAGCTAACCAAAAGATGTATAACTGCTTTTGAAAAGAAAATGCAGTGCTGAAGTACAAAGCATTTACAACAAGCAACTGTACGGTATCTGTCCCGAGGGGAACAAGCGCTTATTTCAGGATGTAACATATTTTGTTCAACCTAATTTCAGTATAGCTCTACAGTTTCTAGACAGGGTGGAACATAATTGGAGACTACTGCTGTGGCTGCTAATTAAACTCAGACTGATTTTATACAAAGAGGTTAAAAAAATTTCAAAACTAGACTATAGGCTGCTGTTCAAATCTGGTGTCTGCAAACTACATTCTGTAATTGTATGGTAGAGATTAAGATATGCTCTTGTATATTATGTTTTTTTTTTTTTTTGACAAAGTGTGGAAAAATATCTGATTGCAAAGGCAGCCTGGCTATAAATGGCTACACTACAATACACTGTAATTTGAAAAGCGTACTCACTCAGCTATACCAAGCAAAACCTGTTTTTTCTTTTTTTAACCCATCCAATATTATACAACAGTCCAAAATACTTAATCATATGCAAGTGGTGAATTGCAATTAAAATCTGTATCTGTAGGTCTTTATGGGTTGAGTCTCAAAGAAGTGGATTTAGTCCATTCTCGGGTTTTAAGCCTTGCCTAGTATGAAGGATTTGATCGGAGAGCTTGGTACCTGTAAGCCACCAATTTATTGGAAGACTTGATGCCACTCTTAGACTCTCAATTGAGAGTTTTGCTGTCTGTCGTAGAAGCACGGAGAAGGGTAAAGGTGCATTTTTGTTCCTTATGTTAGAGCAGCCTAATGTGCTGTCACTACAAATACATATAAGCGTGGCGGTTATACCTATAACTTCAGCTTCTGAGAGTGCATCCCTTTATTTTTCAAATGAAGGGACAAAGTCATTTTCTGTTGGAAGTATAAACCTTTTCCCCACAAGTTTCTTTAGCTATAAAGCTCTCTCTCCATAACTCATTGTATGTTAGAACTGCTGTGTCGGAGCACCATCTGGATTTTTCCTATCAGAAACTGGCTGCTCAAGATGAAAGCATAAAGCATCTCCACAACACTTCAGACTTGTGCATTATGATCAGACAAGACTGGAACTTCAATGTTACTCATGAGGAGAATTTTCTTTAATGCCTTATCCCATCCCTCTACCAATTGCCCCCAGTTCTTAGCACATCTCACCCTTCATTTTGCTTATGCTGTTTTGGTGCTGCAAAGTAGGATCTGATGCGTTAACATTTATCAGGTTAACTTGCCCTGCCCCTTGC
>VXAV01005553.1:34580-45222 GCA_013399715.1 Alectura lathami | reverse complement strand
GCCTGTGTTTTAGGGTGGGAAGAAACAAAAGAATCCCTCTTGGATCGTCTTGAGGCAAAGGTGGTATTATTATGGGATTGCCAGTACAGCTAACCGTAATACACAGAGGTAGTAGAATGCAAGTAAGATTTCATGTGCTTGCAAGTGAGGTGCATGAAAACCAGTCTGTGTAGCTCTTGACTTATCCTGAAGTCAGTGTGCAGGGAAAATGGAAATTTTTAAGGCCTCAGAACTATTTTGCTGCATTTACAGCATTTCTTTTTTTTTTTTTACCAAGGGAGGAGCTCAAAAACTAGAAGGCACTTCTTTTATTTACCATGTCACTATGAGGTACTTGTCTTTATATGCATATTTTTAATGTGTAAATCTTTGTTTGTAGGCATGCATGTAGAAGAAGTAATTGCTTAAGCTTTTTTTCAATATTGTTCTTTCCTCTTCCCACCTCCTCCCCCTCCTTCCACTTTACAGGTATAGGATCTTCACCAAGAGAGAAGCATGCTTCCGTGAAAAATTCTCCAGGCTCCTGGGCTGGCTCTGGTAAACTGCTACCCAAATCCAAAGTGCCTGTCAAAAGATCAGTGCTGGACAGAACACCTAGTGTCTCATCACTCAGCAGCACTCAGAGTGAAAGAAGTCTTTTCAGCAGCAATTGTAAGTATTGTAACTGATCTGCAGCAACAACTGTGATGAAAGATCCTCTGAAAGGAGTCCTGCATTGATTGTCATCTTACTACTGTTTATTAGTTTTAGGTCTTACTCTTTTTGCCTCTTATCTTACAGCTTTCCTTCTGGAGACAGGCCATCTGAAGGATCTTATAGCTTTGGATTTTGGTTTGTTTAACAGAGATTTTGGTAGAGCTCCTTTTTTGTCATGAAACATGACAAAACCAGGGGGTGTTCTTGAGCAGAAGTTTCCTAGTATTTAGAGTTTAATACGAAATAAGTGTGAACTCTGAATGAATTTTTGTCATAACATTTGAAACAGCATATTAGGGTTTTTTTTTTTTTTTTTTGTTATACTGAACACTCTTGTGGGGCTAGATCATGTCAGCTTTTAGAGTTCTAGGACAAAATGTGAAGGTGAGATCATGAGCAGGTATGTGAAGCTGCTTTTAGAAGGTGCAACTTGGAATGGAATTTACCACTTCTATTGTAACTGTAAGCATTGGTGCATGACCTGAAGCAAATCCATCTTGATCAAAATTATGGAGAGAAGAAACAGAAGTAGGCTTTAATTTGAAGCTCTGGCCAGGGTCTGTACCAGCTGTTGTGAGAGTTGTAGGTGTAAAGGTATGTTACTTCCTTCACATAACAAACTCTGTCCGATGGCCAGTATTCCCAGATATACATATTCAAATGAGTACCTTTTAAATACGCTGTTACTATTGCATCATCTGTTTCATCCTGGAGACTGGGCAAAGGCATTTCCTTTGTGCCAGCTGTCTTTGAAATCTGTCTTCAATGGACTGAAAAAAAGAACTACGCTTTTACATGCAACTTCAGTTTATGTATGCGCATGCATGCATACATGTATAATAACTAAATTTTCTCTTGGTCTTTTTTTCCTTTAGTGTCTTCATTAAAAATTAAAAGCTAGCATATTCCTCAAAGGAATAAGTGTATGTGTAATAAAATATGCGCTGCGTGTTTCTCTGTAATCAGGCTGGTTCTGTTGCCCTGACAGCCATGTTGACTTTTGCTGTTCAGTTTTAGAACTGTATCTGGAATTCCCAAGCAGCTTTGTCCTCTCTTCATTTTATCTCCCTCGCGTGACAAAGGAAGGGGTCATTGCTTCATAACAAAGAAATATATGCAGATTAAGTATCCAAACTGATGTCTCCTGATTTAGAGTGATTTGCTAGCTGATTTAATCTGTTTTGTCCACTGCCTTGAAGCTTACAATTTTTTCCACTCTGATTCACGAAGAGCAAGCAAGAGCAATATGAGAGGTTGAACATGGCTGCAATCTGGCTTTGGATTTAAGCTTGCTTTGATCCTTTTTAAATGACTATACCAGGAGGACTCCGCAGTTGCACAGAAACTAATTTTTCTCCTGATATTTTCATCAATTCTACACTAACGCCACCGACTGATTCAGGAAGCCACTATGATATTACCTTGCTGACCCTGCTGGTAGTGGGATCTTGCAGCTTTTGTATTATTCCTTTGTTAGCCTCGTTTACTGGGAGAAGAAGTAGGTTGCCTTTTTTTATTTCTCATTTAAAGCATGTAATCTCTTTATGGTAAATGTATGAAATGTTTTGATTTGCTGATTTTTCCCTGAGATGATTTTCATTGGTTAAATTGCTAAACTTTGAGAATGATTTAAGTCTTATAGTCTGTTTTCATGAATTTGGGTTACATGTTCTTCGTATGTTGTTAGTATAGTGAAATTTATATGACTTGGAATCAAATTGTAGAGAAATATTAAGCTTACTTTTTACTGTTTTATGTACTCCTTTTTCCTTCTCTTTCATTTAGTCTACTTTGAAATAGTGTCAGGAAAAAAACTGTGCTTGTAAACCTAAAAATGCTTTTATTGATCTGTGTGTCCTGCCAAGATCAGGATAGAAGGCTTGAGCTGCAAATGTCATGAAACTTATAACAAAGTATTGTGGTCCTCGTGACTGTGTTACATTGACAAAGTCATTTCACTTGTTTTGCTTAAGGAGTTTATCTATTGTTAGTGAGGGGGGAAAAAAACTTACAAAAGAACATGTTCCTCCTGCTGTGTCAGCTCAGCCTTTTGTTATGGGATGTCCTTTGACTGGTAATTTCCTGTGGCAGCATTAGTCTCTTATGTCTAACAATCATTTGAGTTTTATGATTCTTTTCTCTAGAGACACTCTTACTATCTGAGAAATTTGGAGATGGTGAAATTTGAAAAGTTGTTTATATTAACAGTGTATTTTGCATACAAGTTGTCAGTTTGAGGATCAAAAACCAGAATTTTAACAAACTTTCTTGATTTGAGTCATGAGCTAAAAATACTGATTGAACATACTGAAATGTTTGAACAGACAGGTTAAGAGCCAGAAACTTGAATTGCATTAGGATAATTGCAAAGGAGGTTGTGTTTTAGAAGTTAAAGCTGATCCTCGCAACTGACCTTGAGCTGCATTTCTATATGGTCAATACTTCACTAAAATAGAACACTCAATAAGATGTGTTTAAACATTTTAGCTCTTAGATTTGGTGAGACCTTTTAAAACTTGTCAGTATCTCAGCAAGATTGCAGTATCTACTCCTAATTCTATGAGAAACCACCTTTGAATCGTGTAATGACCAAGCTTTGCAAGTCTGTCTTTTTTTTTTCTGCTTATAGCCTGGTTAGGTGACTCCAGAGCTTCTAATACAGCAAACAGTGCCTAACTGGTCCTGCACCAGGAATGCTCTTGTCCCCAAAGTGTTACTTCCGTGGCATGCTTGTGATTTATTGGGAAGAAGCACAGTGGTTATAGGCAGGCGTTAGCTGCTTGCAGTGAACTCTAAGCAAAGATCATTAATTTAGTAACTTCCAGAAATAGTTGAGGACTGCTTCAGAGCTCATGCTTTACTAGAACAAGTTGGTTTGAGCCATCTAATGTTGGTCAGGGTCCGGTTCTACCAGAACAACAGCAGCATTGATGTATTATGCAAATTGTTCCTAGTGTATTTGCTTTTGCAAATGTTAGGCTTTGTGCTTTCAGAGGGGGTCTAACTCCTTTATTTTAAGAACAAACCTAAAAACTTTCTTGCGTGCTTCTAAAAGGGGAAGGAGGAGGAGTTCTGCCTCTCCTTCTGTTGTAGATGATGTACTGATTCTTGGTCAAGAAGCATTTTTCTGAAGCAGCTAACTTATATGGGTTATGCTAGTGTATTTGAATTGACATGAAAATCTCAAGGCTGTGTTCCATCTTTTCATGAACAATATTAGATATGTAGTTCTCATTACCTTAAAATCAGCCTCATGACCTCCGTCTTTTCAACCCCTTCCCCAAATGACAGTGGAAAAAAGCAAGTGACAAACTGTTCCAATGTAACTCGGTTTTTACTTACCCTCTGGTAAATGTAGTGTCAGCTTCTTGCTCTGAATATGTTGGTATACATAATATTTTGTTGTCTGAACCAAAGTATAGTTAATCAATTCTTAATTCAGAGGTAATCTCATATTTTTGGTGCAAGACTAAAATAATGGCTTGACTCTCCAAGTTTCAATTTTCTCTTTTAAATTAAAAATTTTCATTGTGACGCTAAACCAAACCTCACTCAAGTTGCTCTGAAATGGAGCCAAATGTCTTGTGCAGCAACTGCCCCATTGGAAACCTGATTTTAACTTGAGGTAGAAACTGCTTATTGTCCTGTTTTGCCTAATTTGTGTCTGTCTGCCCCTTTTTATGGGGATGTTTTTGTTTGTTTGTTTTCCCCCCTGTATGACTTCAGTTCTCCTTTGGAGAGAGGAGTTTGTGTTGGGTGGTCATCATCTGAGGATTTCCCTCATTGAGGAGGTCACTCCTATGAGTACAGACCACAGGCACCTTTCCTGAAACTTCTTTGGCAGCTGCTGAATGGAGCTGGACTCACCCAGGAGTGCAGCATGTGCTGGTGGTGGCACAATACTGCTCTCCATTCAAATGAGAGAGGACGGGGGAAGATGTTGCTTGAGGCAGTTGTCTTTTTTTACTTTAGTAAAAAACAAAGACCATAAAACAATCAATTCTGTGACCAGAATGACTTCACAGACTGACGATGTTTTACTCAAACTGAAGTGTATTCTGCATTTGCTTTGTGTGGCATGCTGAGGCTTCTGTTCATGCATCTTGATCAATATTCTCTTGCATATTCCCACCTCCTATGCAAAGTTCACAGCTGCATGTCCAGTTCTGAGAAGTGTTTGTAACAGCCGGGGACTGATCTGTTACAGTTCATCAGTCTGTACAGAAGATATCAGAGATGTTTGTAATATTTTTATTCCAACTTTTATTCCTTCTCACTGTAGTCTCAAGTGAAACAGGCTTACTTTTAGGATTTAATTTTCCCCAAGCTAAACACTTTCTAGACCAAATTCTTTGTCATTCTCTCTTTTAGCTACAAATGCCACGATCATCATCAAGAATGGAGAATGGCCTTCAAAGACAGCCTGCCAGAATGGTACTTCTGGATCTGTCTCTTTGAAAGCCGTACCAAGGCCTAGATTACTCTCGCTGAAAGCATCTCCAAAAGGTATCTGAATCTGTTTGTGCCCACAGTGAAACTGAAGTTACTGCTGTTTTGGTGCCTTATCTTCTGTACGTGGCTGCCTCCTGAAGCAACACATATTAAGCAGTGGTCTGGGAAAACACTGTGAGGAGGTAAAATCACATCAGTGGTGCTTTGAGTTTCATAAGGAGGCTAAAACATCCTTTGAATTGTTGTAACTAATTGGGTTCTTCAGGCACGGTGATTTGGCCTTACAAGAGCAATGTGGTTGTGCTTTGCATGGTACATTGGCGAAATGCACTTTGCTATGTGGTGGGTGTCATCACTTAGGTTTTACCTTACTCTAATGGCTTTCTTTTCTGTCAGAAAGCTCAGGTGCAGACTCTGTAGCTGCTGGTGATCTGCAGGGTAGACCTGCCTTGAATTCATCCTGCATGTAGGGTTGTCCTTTTCCCCATGCAGGCTTTAGATGATCTTCCCCGCCTGTTAGAACAGGAGTGACCTTAGGGGATGGGGGTGTCTCTTTGAATGAGATATTGCTAGGTGGAGCCTCTTCTTGGGTGAATGGCGTTGTCCCAGAAGACAGTTCTTCCCAGAAGAACTGCGCTAACAGCATAGCTCTCTGTGCTGCTGCTTTTTCTTGATATTCTTCTAACTAAGAGGATGCAAAGGTCTGTTTTGGTGTGGATTTTTTTTTTTTTTATGAAGATGAGACAATTGTGCTCATCACTTGGTGCTAAAGGAAGCTTAGTGAACACTTTAGTTAAAATGTGCTTTCTGGCTTTGTATTAAACAGTGTTTTGGTTCCTGTTCTTGTTTGAGCCAGGACTGCTCTATCAGCCACCAGTGCTTTTCCACTTAAGCCACAAACAGCAGTTGACAACTCATTCCCTGCCCAAAATTAAAGACATAATGGGAGCAGATAAATAAGCTTGTGCACTCTCTCTCCTAAATCCTAGTTATAATCAGCTTGCTTCTGACCATCTTTGTGGTGAACTGGTTAATGTAATTGGATCAACCTAATTAAATACGATGCTCCTGCTCGAGGCTTAAGTTTTAAGCCTGCCAAATGTCATGCTGTGATGACATGCTTTAAAATGGTAAACAATGAAAAGAAGCAGACATTGGCAGAAACAAACAAAAACGATGTGACTGTCTGACAAGCTGGTGCTTTTTCGTCAGGCCCAGTATATGCAATGCAACTGTGCATTGTTCAGCATCTTCCATGACGCATGCCTTCAGCACCTGCAGGAGCAATATGGCCAGAAGCTGGTGTTCTCCCTCTGCTTGGCATTGGTGAGGCTCCACCTGGGCTGCTCTGTTTTGGGGCTTCCCCATTTCAAGAAGGTTATTTGGAAACAACAGACTTGAGAAGATTCAGGGTCTCAGAGCACATGACTTGTGAGGAGAGGCTGAGGGTTTGAGGCTTGCTTAGTTAGGCAAAAAGAGTAAGGAGGAGGTATTGTAACAGTCTGCAATTACTTGAGCAGTTACTAAGATGTTGGTGCCAAACTTTTCTCGGTAGTACCAGATGATGTAGCGGTAGGAAACAATCACAAATTATGGAGTGGTAGGCCCAGCCTTCGGGGGAGGAATTACAAGGAGGCTTGTGTAGTACAGGACCAGGTTGTCCAGTAGGGCTGTAGAATCTCCATTCCTGGAGGGGCTCAAGACTCAGCCAGACATGGCCAATTGAGCTGGTCTTTGTGGTGGCTCTGCTGATGGGAGGCTGGCAAGCTGGGCTCCAGAGGTCCCTTTCAGCCAACTTCTCTGCAGCTGTGTTGTGTTTACCACTGTTCTGAGACTTAGGTAATTTGGTCTCAGTAAGAAAAGACTTCACCTTAGGACTTTTTCTTCTGCTAATAAGCTTATTAAAATTGTCTTTTATTACTTCAGTGATGAGTTCTGGTGAAAACAATGTTGAGTTTAAATATACCTTTACGTTTTCTAGAAAATGTCTTGCTTTGTATTTGAGTAGATTTGTGCATATGCTACTGAACTGTAAACATGATGTCTTTATTTGCTGATATATTTGTGCTTTTAAACCTGATCTAAGCTTCTACTTCTAGGAGCCAAGGCCAGGTCTGCTTCCCTGAGCCAATGCACACCAAAGTCGTCTGGGCCGTTGCACTCAGCAAGGAAGGTCAGCGAGGCTAGAGGCAGTCAGCTGTTGGGTAAAGTTGATTTTTCATTTACATTATTGAATCCATCTGTCTTGAGAAGGAGAAGCTATGCTCTGTAAGTTGGGCAATTGAGATGGTCAGTCTGTTCTTTTCATGAGTAGTTCACAGTACTGGAGACTGGCTCTACAAAATATTTCATATGAGTTGTTTATCTGGAGGTAAAAGTCAGGGCACTTCATGTACACTGCCTGCTTGATGCTCGCGTCCCACAAGGACTCAAAGCATTTGATAACATCAGGTTAAATGTTGTTCTGTAACCTGCTTATAAGATTGTGTACTTGCAAGATAAAACTTGGACTAGCATTCCCAAGCTTCTGTGTTTAATTTAAGCAAGATTCTTGTGAGAGCTTGCTGATCAGCTTTGGCTGTTTGGAGTAATATGTACTTTATCAGGTGTTTGCTTTATCTTAATATTAAATTGAAATTAGTTGTTTTTACAAGAGTGCATTAAAAGAATAAATCTGACTCCTCAGACAGGTTCCATAACTCAGAATTTTCACTTTGGGAACAAAGATCCATTTGCAGGATTGAGGTGAGGGAAACAGGTACAGCCAGGGTACAAAGCAGATCATTTCTTATTGACATACCTGCTGTGGAGACCACGTGCTATTTCTAAAGGCTGAAGAAAGCTGAATCTGATGGATGTTGTAAGCAGACCTTCTGTAAACTTCTGTTCATGACTTGTGCACTTGAACCTAGCAAAAAGTGCTGTCCTTTAATTCGTATCCTCCCGAATAGTGAGGTTCTTGGATCGTTTTTCACCTAACTCTAAAACAATACGGTAATGGTAGATGAACCTTCTCAGTGTTTCCATTCATATCTAACTTGATTGGTAGCACACTTTGTACCTGCTTTGTGCAAATAAAGTAACTAACTAAAGGGTATAGCTGAAAAAAGTTACGATGTTGCTGGTATGGATAATTGTTTTGTGATCTGTTTTTTATTCTATTATCTGTTACTTATGCTATTATCTTAAATGAAAGAACAAAATGAAACAGTGCTACCTGGCTTAAATGAAGTCTGATAATCGTAATGGAGAAAAATGTTTAATAGGAATTTGTCATTCATTTTCCAGATGACTTAACCTTATAGTGCCATATCTTTCTGTTAAACATGCAGTCAGCCATCACAAGGAAGAAAATAAAACTACATAGATCATGAGGAGGTTAGGGGGAAAGAGTCTCAGAAGGACTGCCCTCTCCTTTACTGGCTTGGAGTGTAATTCTGCTTTCTTTTCTGAACGTCATAGGTACTCCTGGCAGAAATGGACACCAAAGTCTGTCATCTTTTGGTTCCGGTGAGTGTTCTGAACGTTTTATTGTTTGTTTCTTCATACTCTAAAGTGGAACTTAAGTTTGATTTGCACATTATATTAGTGTTCTTTCCTTTCTTGAAAGAACAGTTTTGCAATAGAAATTCTGTGAACTATCGCTGATTCAGATTTTGCGTGGTACAGGGAATTGTTGTGTTTTTTGCCTAATGTCTTCTGGTTACCCAGCTCTGGTTCTATCTGTCACTGGCTGCTTCCAGTGAAGCATAAGAATGTTTTAACAGTAACAAAAAGAATATATGGCAGTGAAACTTAGATGTAGATTTTGCTGTTTAGCCGCGCTGAGGTAAGTAATGATTAAAGCTCGTGTGTTGTGGCTTTAACGTAAATAAATAGAGTCATGCAGAATAACAGGTTTTTCTGGAAGGTTCATGGTAGCTGCCCTTTCTGTGTCAGCTGTCTCTGTGTTTGTCACTGCAGACTACACTTGAAGATGAAATTACCCAAACTTGTTAGTACATGTGTCTGCTTTATGGCAAGGGAGGGGAGGAGTGGCAACTGATGAAGTGGCAGATGGCATTCCAAAATCTGGCGGAGTTTAAGGACTTCATTTTGAGTTTGTTCTTGGTGCTTATGCCAGTCAGGGCACCTGGCACTAGTTTTTCTCTGCCAGGAGACAAAATAGTCTTCAGATGAGGTTTCTACTCAGAGTAATTTCTAGGTCTTTTTCAAGAGGGCTGGCAGTCTGTTTCCTGAGTATCAGCGTGCACTTGCTGAATTAAAAGCTGCTTTTAATTAGTCACTGAAAAGCCCTTTTTGCAAGATACTGAGGATCACTGCAAAGCCCTGTGTCCCCTGAGCGAATAGCAGACGTCTTTCTCAAAGAGGTGCTGTAGCCGACCAGATGTTAAGAGCTTGAGTCTGGAATTGCTGAGTGAAACAGTTCTGACCTGTCGCTCTGTGACAGGGTACTGTGGCAGCACATTTTTAATTTTCCTGCACTCACAGTGTGCGTCTAACACTTTGCCTCTTAATCTTCGTGTGTCAAGTGTCTGTGTAGCTGTCGTGACCGAATGCTTTGCTTGAGATCTCTCATTACAAGCCAGGGCTTCACTTGTACAACAAGTATAAGACTGAGCACAAAGTGCTTATTTTGTTTGCTGCTCTAATTGGTATTTGCCTGAAGTAATGTTAGTTTAGGTATAGCCTGACAGTATTTCATGAGCTTATAAGTGGTCCTTTGACATAAAGGTGTGGAGGGTGATAGAACAATGTTTTGCTTAGTTTCGTTGAGGAAACTTGTGTTAAGAAAGTGTGTTTTTTGGACTAGAAACTAGAAACTTAAGATTTTTTNTATTTCCTAGCATTATGCTTTTCTATATTTTGCATGCAGAAAAGCAATTAGTGTTCCCCCACCCTTTTTGCAAAAGTAACGTGATTTTTGTTGTAACTCATCTTTTCCAAGCTGATAGAGAATGTGGCTACATATCTTTGAATTATTACATTTGGTGCCTTAAAAACGTGACTAGAAACTCCACCTTGACCATAATGTTTAGTGATTCTGCAGCAAATGTTTTTAGCTTCTTATTTTTGCCACTTGAATAGTTGCATTTCTGTGTTTGTCTTATAAAATGTGTTTCCTGCACTCAGTCAGCTTCCAAAACTGGGCTATATGTTAGACTTCTGAGTTAATAGCTTTGTAACTTGTACAGAGCATTAGTATAATGTTCCATTTATGCAAACAAGCTTTCTGCTAGGGTATTTTGCTTTTTAAAGCAAGATTTTTTTTTTCCATCTTCACAGCTAGAGTTTTTAACAACACAATGAAAATACTGTGTGGCTGTTTGGATGTTCTGCAGTACAATGTCTCACACTTAAGGAAAAGACAAATGATCTTTTTTGAAATGAGCTGAAGTAATGCCAGCTGGTACCATGTAGAATGGGGCCCAGTATCTTTTTTTCTTCTTTTAGTTGCCTTGTACAGTACAGCATTGTTCTAATGATTGTATCT
>VXAV01005553.1:20549-32851 GCA_013399715.1 Alectura lathami | reverse complement strand
TATAAAATGTGTTTCCTGCACTCAGTCAGCTTCCAAAACTGGGCTATATGTTAGACTTCTGAGTTAATAGCTTTGTAACTTGTACAGAGCATTAGTATAATGTTCCATTTATGCAAACAAGCTTTCTGCTAGGGTATTTTGCTTTTTAAAGCAAGATTTTTTTTTTCCATCTTCACAGCTAGAGTTTTTAACAACACAATGAAAATACTGTGTGGCTGTNTTGTTCTAATGATTGTATCTAGTTAAAGCTTTTGTTCTCTTATTTCATAGTTAACTAACTAGTTAACTCTACAGTTTAGTGAGGGAACTGAACCTTGTTTCTGGCTCATGTGCTCTGCCTGAAGAATCAGAACTGTAACTTTCTGTGGCAGGACTCGGGGCAGGGGTGGGGATGGAGTAATTACCCTATTAATGCATTAATTGTCTGGCTCTGTTAATGTTGCTTCAAGCACTACTTCAAGGATGAAAAAATAGCAGGCATGCTCTTGATGATATGATTCCTGTTCTGTTTGTGCTCATCATTCATCTTCCATTCATTTAAAGCAGTGATGCAAAGCCAGAATTCACTTGGCAAATTGGGGGACAGCATTCTGCAACTGTCTGTAGGACCTGAGACTTACATATTTGCAGCTGCTTGTTCGTGTTAAAACATTCACAAGGCTCCTTTTTTTTGAAATCTGTACTTCTCATGGATGATCTTCCAGTGGATTAAGGTACTTCTACAAGTTTTCTGGCTTTACTGCCAAGGAAACATTAATTTCGTGGGTAAAATGTTTTATTCTTGCTAACTTCAAGTCAGGATGTGCTTGTACACTTAGTGTAACATCTGAATGTGATTATGACTGAAACAGTTGCCTCTTGTGAGATGTAAATTTGAACTATGCGCCAAACTTCTCCAGAATACTTTCAGTTGGTGCCTTTTCCATTGTTTCTGCAGGGCCCCCTGTAGAAACAGTGGCCTACCTCCAATACCTGTGCAGTATACTACAGGGCAGTGCATACAGAGTGAATATTTAAATCTCCAGTCTCCATTCTTGACTGGAGGCTAAAGCTCAGTCACAGTACAGTGATCCCTTTTTGCAGGCAAATTTTTTTTGGCAGTTCCAAAGGTAAAGCTATTGTTTTAGGAATAAAGTATGCAAATCCTTGCTGGGAACCTTTATTCTGGTGTTCAGTGACTCTGAAAGGGACGTATGGTGTACTATGGATAGCAGGGTACACTTGTGTTTGTGGCACAGCAATACCATCAGGAAACCTAGGGCAACTGTTGGATATACCATCGATACAATCAGGTGAGAATAGTGTGATTTAGATCTCTTTGTACTATGATAGTAGTATGCATACTAGAACCAGGTACTAAAGAAGGCTAGAGAAGCCATGAAAACCAAAGAAGCTTCATTCAAGAACTGTACACAGTGCATCAGGAAATGTGGTGTTCTGTTTTCTTAGCCTCCAAGAGGTTAAAAGGCTGCTCGATTTAGTTTAATCACCTGTGAGGCAGTAACTTCAGTCAGGTGGCTTACTGCAGTGATGCTGGTGTGATTGTAACAGTTGATGAGGCTGTCTCATGGAACAGATTGTTAAAGGTGGCTGCTGACTTTTCACTGAAACTCTTACCAGGGGATAGGATGCTTTCCCTAACACAGTACTGTAGTTCAAACAAAAGTTTGTGAAGGCATACTTTCAGACATTCAGTTTCTTTCATGTCTTGTTGAAACTCAGAGGAAACAGAAGATAAACATGTATTTCTTCTGATCTTTTAGAATCTTTGATAAGAAAGTTAAACTTCTTGCACTTCTATTATCTGGAAAACAAACAAAATAAAAAAAGCTTGAAAGTCTTAAAATACATCATGATATTCCATGAAAATGCATAAGCTTTCTTTAAATTGGGAGGATGAAAACTCTGAGAGCTGATAGAATGTTGTTATGAATGTCACATGCTTAGGTCTTCAGTGAATGCTTTGATCTAGTTCGCCATCAGTAGTTTTCAGTTGGAAGTGGCAGGTTACCCTGCTGATAAGGGGCATCTGGTCAGACAGCTTGTTAGTGCTCTTTCTCCTTTGTTTCTCCTTAGACCAGAAGGGCTTTCTTTGAATGTTTTTTTTGGGTGCCTTTTTTGTTTTTGTCTAGAGAAAATCTTTTGCCATTTGTGGAAGAAATTGTGCAAGGAGAGTTGTGTGGAAGCTTTTAAAGACCTCGGTGCATTCGCAAACACAAGCGTTCATAGCTGGTCATAGCTCAAGACTGGGGACCTCATTTGAGCTAAAAACAAGACAAGAAGAGTAATGCTTGTGATGGGAGTTCCATGGATCATGATACTGGTGTGAACAAAACATGCAGAAGACACAGCAAACTGCTTCTGTCTCAGCACTGTGAGCTCTTATCTTTGGCTGTATCTTAGTGATCACTTTCAATGCACTTTTCCAGCTGCAAAATGTAAACATTGTTATAGGGATTGTTGCAAGACAATAGATCTTGTTTATTGACTATCTATCTTTGCAAATGCAAAGTTATTAAATGTGAAATTAGTCTTCAATTCAGAAGAATATCCATTCATATTTTAAAAAAATCAAAATTCCAAAGGTCTTAAATTGCTTTAAGAGTCAAAATCACAAGCTCTGATAGAGAATATTGCACAGCTTGTGAGAATTTAACAAACTGTATGTCAATGCTGTAAGTAATTAAGTTTCATATATCCATTTGAAAAAAAAAAATAAAGGATTCTGTGTAGTCTGGAATTCTGGTATGAAATAAAAATTGTGTTATTGGACCAATTCAGCTTTTCTTTGTGTCTTCTAATAGTCTGCTCTGGTGGGCATGAGAAGTAAGTTACCTGCAGAATAATTCAGGAAGCACTTTGATACATTAATATTGTAAACATTCTAAAGTTCCTTCCTGTTCTGCACTTGGTTAAATGGAAGGCACCTTCTGCAGTAGGTTAAAACCAGGAGGAAGGTTCTGTTTCTTAACAGCTACGTGTTCTGTCTAGTACTTAAAGCACTCTAAGTATGGAAAAGCACTGTTTAAGTGCCTGGTAACACTGGGCAGGGCAGGGAGGGTTTTGCTCCAGGTCTTCCACGCTGTAAAACTACCATCTCTGACTGGTTCTAACCGGGAGTTTCAGTACAGATGAGTGGAGACTGAATTCTTAGTCTCCTGTGTTAAGAGCTTCTGCTTTTGTAAACAGGTTGTTTGTCTCTTTTTCCATCTTTATCCCTCTCTCCAACAGAAAAGCCTGGACATTTTGTGTAAAAACTTCAATGGTTTTGTAGACTCTATGGGGTGAAACAGCAACAACATTAGATTTAGTATTTGTTTAATGGCCATAGATAGTATTTTACAGATTGGAAATTCTAGGATATGAATAATATAAGTGAGTCTTTCTCCTTTATCTCTTGACAGTGACCAAAAAGATTAAGTTTAAACATTTTGGAGTTACTAGTACTGTGCATTGGGCCATTTGTTGCCTTTCCAGATGCAATGAAGAGCCTGCTATAGTCTTTTTTTAGACATTTTCCATCCATGTGAACTATGAAGACTATCTGAATGACTTAATTGTCTTGTGATCTTGCCTTAAAATGCTTTCAAGAATGCTCTTATAAACAGAGAGCAAAATAGTTTAAGTGGTTATAGCTATTGCATGTGAACCAGCTATGAAAACAGGTCCTCATTTTGTTACCTCTGTATAAGGGCAGAATTAATCTAGATCTATGTGAATCCATTCATTAAAGGCCTTTTGTAGCATAACCCAAATGGTCTCCATGCTACAAGACATGTTTCATCTGTTAGCACTCTTAAGGAAGGACCACTTCTCTAAATTTTAAGTTAGCAACAAACACAACTGAAATATCTATTTAATTACAATTATTTCTGTGAGAAAATTGCTTTCCAGCTTAAGGCAGGCATGTTCCAAACTCTCGATGGCACAGAAGTATGCAGGCTTTCTGCTGAGGGAGTGTTTGTAGTTCACTTCTGTGGTGTTTATTCTGATGTCGAGTGGAATGTCTAGTTTTCCTCCGTGGCATTTATTCTGATTTTTCACTGCACTAACCCATACAACAGGAGAACACAGAGCTGCAGGTTTCTCACAGTTGTTTAAACATCAAATAGGTCAGCCTCTGCGTGAGGGGAGGGGCAACTGGCATGGGCATCCGCATCTCAGCTCAGTCCCAGCTGATGCTTAAACTCCACCTCCCAGCACTGGGAAATGTTCTTTAAGTCTTTTCTAGCATGCAAGTCTGTCATCATGGCTTTCAGTTATACACACTGCTAGGATTAGCTGCAGCTGATGGCTTTTATTACCATTCTGTCTGAACTAGTTTTAAAATACTGAAGTTCTCATTTTTTTTTTCAATAGTTAAGAGGACAGTAATTTTTATATTGTGAAGAGACTTTAGAGCTTTGTCTGATCATCAGGTTCAGTGGCAAACTTTTCATTTTGTTATTGCCAACTGAATTGCTGTGTGCTATGCTAAATTTTATCACCGTCTTCGAAATGCCACCCTATGCACCTGTGAAGGGTTGACTTTGATTTGGTCAGTGAACCCTGGGAGCTGCAAGTTGATAAATCATCAGTGTATCTTAGGAGATGTCTGAATTGTTCTTATTTGCAGTGTTGGTTTTCAATAGAGGTTGCCTGGTAATCATTGTTGTGAGGCTGTAGGTGAAGAGCAATTGCACAGTGCATATCCCTCAGTGTTATGTGAATAAATAATTAAAATTTTTACGTCTGTAAGCTGTGGCCGTAATTAAACCCCCGTGTTTTCTTCACTGTTTCCTGGGACCGGTGCTCACGAGGGCTCTTGTATGCACCTAGCCTATTGCTGAACAGCAAAAGTCCCTACCTAGCACAGAGGCAACTCTATTTTTTATGATATGTCTGGGTAGATCATTGAAACTTTGTCTTTTAATGCATGTCGCCCTAATAGAAGTGACATTTTTCACTGTAGCCTAGTAGCAGCCTTGTAGCAGTTTGGCTTTGAAGCACTGAAGCATAGACTTTGACTGAGAAAGTCTAACAGAAATGGCATTTTGGAAGGGACATCTTACACATGGAAAGTAATTTGCAGCTTCATTAAGTCAGAAGTTAAAAATGTAATTATTCTTGTGATGTTTGTTGCTGTGCTGTATTCTGAAAGAGGGCAGATGATGTAAATGTCACCACTGTTGCATTTGAGACACAGATCAGCCTGGTTGCCTGGAAATTCTCTGCAGCATCACCTCCTGTTTGAAAAGCTGTTGAAATTTGTAATAGTTATAAGTTTGTGTGCTAGAAGAACGCTAAATTATTTAGGATTTCAGGTCCTGTGCTGAGACAAGAAGAGGTTTGCTGTCTTCAGGTGAGGCTTTGAGCTTAATGTTGTGGAGCTGCAAGCTGTGCAGAACATGGCAGTGTGTCATGTTGCCTGCAGGAAGATGAGCTTTTCAAACTGGAGCACTGGCTAGAGCAAGGTGGAAACAGTGAACTGGGGAGGGAGTGGTAACTTTCCAGGAACAAAATCTAGGTCACAGATGACCCTTCTGTTCTTAGTAGCCTTCTGCTTCTCTTTTCTTTTTGCATAAGCAGTCAGTTCTCAATTCTTCTTGAATTTAAGCATGCCAGTAAAATCCATCTGCTCAGTGCTGCCCATGCTGTCTTGTCACGTGGAGCCATTTGTCTCCTGCCTGGGCATCTCAGATCTAAAGGTCCAGCCTCTGATTTAGGCCTGCCTGCAATGAGACACCCTGCTCCTGATTGCTTTCTTAGTGGTTGTATGTGGAAAGAGGAACAGAGGCAGCAGAAGCACGTCCAGATACTGGAGACTTGGCCTCACAAAGCTGAATTCAAGAGCCTGTGGATACCAGTATCCTCTGCTCCTTTTTTTGTCACATTGCTAGCTTCCCCAGGGGGTGGCAGATGCACTAAATCTGCTGGGATTAAAATAGATCTCACCCCACAATCAATCTGATCCTGTCATTAGGTATTAATGCATTTAGCAACCCAGAGTGAATTACGAGGTTGTAATGGCCTAGAGTCCTTTGTCTGTTTTGCCCAGAGAGGGAAGACAGCAGTGAAATGCTAGTAAATAAATGCCAGTCCTTTTCTCCTAGGTCTGTGCTGTATATCACTTGCTATTTTATTCAGCTATTTTCCAGTGCTATTTTCCATCACTCTTATCTAATGTCAAGGTAGAAAAAGATCTCCTGGATCCTCATATTATGCATGACATGTAGGCTGCGCGTTCCTGTCATGTTGTGCTGGGATCCCGTGGAGCATGTCACTGGCTGTGTGCCCTGTTGGCACCAGGCATGAGATGGTTGCAGGAGCACGGGTACAGACCTGGAGGTACTCTTTTCCTGAGTTTCCAGCAATGCTGGCAGAAGTGCACGCTGTACACATAAACTCCAATGGAGTTTACAGTGGGCTAACAGAGCTCTGCAAACACTACATTGGAGGAACCTTGGAGTTAAATCTCTCATAGAAGCCATTCACATAGGGATGGGCAGTTCTCTCGCTGGCTGCCTGTCAGAGCTCTCTGAGTGCTGGGTGCTAGATGGGCCTGACATCCCTCTAGCGCTTTTTTTATTAATGCTGTCAGGTCTGCACAAAGCAGACTTGTTTTAGGTTTGTGGGATTCCTAGAGCCTAAAAAAAGGCTGATTTTTGTCTTTCTTTTTATTATTACTAACAAAATATGGGGGGGAAAAAAGCAACTCTGTAGTGTATCTGTTTCTTTGTGGCCTATTTCTGTCAAGCTAAGGCTAGGGAAGTATTATCTGTGCGTCTCTGTAAGAGACATTTTGGTCTTTGCTACAAGAGCTTTTATGTCTGTATGGAGCTTTTATTTGCTCATATTGTGCCTTATGATTCATTCCTTCCTCTGCCTTCAAACTGGTTCATTACATCGTGCTTACTCTGTAGAGATTCTTTGTTTCAGCTCCTATTCCTAGGAAGGAAGTTAAGGTTTCATTGGAGCACTTCAGCTTCTTTGGTTTTACAGGCTGTTGAGGAGTCCTTAAGCCTTTTTTTCCCAGGCACTGTTGCAAAGATGGAGAGAGGTGGTGGTGTAGGGTTGGTGTTTTTTGTGTATGTGGGTGGGTTTTTTCTTTCCTTTTTGAATGCTTCTGTCTTTGTGAAGAAAGCATCAAATCCAGATGGGGAGAGAATATTTGCTTCATGGAGCAGTCCCTCCCTTGGGGAGCCATGGTAGGTAGAAAGAAAACAGAACGGAGTTCCTGTGGGTGCCCTGGGAGAAGAGGAAAGCCTGGTACAGCTGGCTGTTAAATGGTGTTGGAAGGCTGGCTGTAGGCCAAATCAAAACCTCGAGATACCTTCATCTAGGGAGGATTTGGCAATAGGGATTTAATATTTGATGAGGTGGGCTAATGAGCTGTGGTGAATACACAAGACTACTGTAATGTGTTGTAACAAGCCTTCTGGCTTGCCACTGAGCACTGTTCCAAACATAGGAGCCCGTAATCTTTCAGCACAGAAGGGATCATCACTTCCCTTGATGGCTGTGCTGGATTAGGATGGGGTCTAGAACTGCAGCCCATTGTGAAGACAGATGAACACACATTGTTAGTGCCGAAGCTCTTCAAATTCAAGGGAATCTGTGAAGATTTCAGTGCCATAACGTCATGCATGCCCTGCTGCATGCAGAGGCTGCCTTGGGAACTGAACAAAAAAGCTGATTTACTGTCTTTGTACGTACTTTGAATGGTTTTGTGCGAGACTAAAGATATGTTATAGTACTCCAAAGCCAGTGTTGCATCACCGTGCTGGGAAGTAAATGCTTTGGTATGCCATTGAGCAACATTCTCCCAGTGTGCTGTGGAGGTTGCTATAACAGGTCTGATGTCTTGGTGCAGGGCTGCAGCAACTCGAGTGTGCTTAGTGAGCTGCTCTGACTTGCGTGATGTTAGACGGAGACCAGAATGAAACAACAAAATTCTATTTTTAGTTCTAGTAGTGCTGGAGAATTTAAAATGTTCTGCGTTTTGAGCAAGTAAGAAAGACATTAAATGAAAAGGCCTGTATTAAGGAGAGGACAGGTAAGGCACCAGTGGAACGAGATCTGTCTGTATGATTACGTTTGCTTTGGGTGATGCACGCTTCAGAACAAGTTGGTTTAATGGCTTCTGAAACTAGAAGTACTATCAGAAGGCTGGATGCTAGAGAGCATTGCCCGTGGTTTGAAATGGTAGAAGTGGAGCATCAATGAGAAAGTATCTGACTTTGTCTCTTTAAAATAAAAAAGATGCAGAGATTCTTCAGCAGAGCCTGCAAGCAAACTGAATCAGAGGTATGAGCTGTCTTGTATCCTGGATCGGCTTGCATGGTCCCTGCTCTTTTCCTTTTTTTTTTTTTTTCTTTTGAGGGCTAGTTAAATATGGAGACAGCATCTATTTTGAAGGAATTCCTCTAATGCTACTTGTTTTCAACAGTGTTTGGGTGCATTCAAACTCCAGCTGGCAGTGATCTGTTTTGATATGAAATTGTTGCCTGCTTCCTTGCTCTTCTCCCAATAAGTGGAAGCATCTGCTGTCCTGAGCTGCCAAGCTGAATAGTATTTTTCTTAAGCAGATCTCAAATACTGGATTGTTCTCACAGAACAGATGTGTTTGTGGATTTGTTAAGACTTTAAATGTTGACATAATATTTAATGCCAAAAGAAACTCTGGTAGAAAACGTTAGCTGCTAAATCTGTTTTGATATATTCCTGTCAATTGAAAGAAACTGTTTGAAAAATGCAGCCTGCAGTGATCCGTGCTAAGGAGAGAGGAGAGCTGACAAGTGCCTCCAGGAATATTCAAGTAATCTCCCTGATAGTCTCTAAAGAACAATTACACGCTCTGTGACACTGCTGGATGATATATTCAGCTGGGAGACCACCCACTTCCTCCTCCTCCTCCTCCTTCTCCTCCCTTTCCTCCTGTTGTAGCTCCCAGTCCCACAGAGTCCCGTAGCAGATTAAGCGTGAACACTGTGATGTAATTCAGAGGCTGTTGGTTTTCCAAATCACTAAGTCGATTTTATTTTGAGGACAAGCTTTGTTTCTGCAACATCTGGTGGGGAGAAGCAGCCAGCAGCATTTACAGTGTGTTTTTTTTTTTTTTCCTCTGATTTTGCTTGTCTGTGCAGAAGGAATAAGGGCAAAGGAATGGAGATTTGATTATTTCTTCAAGGTTGTTTTCTTTAGCAAGAATCCTTTGACTTCTACTAGCAATTATTTAAAAACATAGTATGTGACAGTACATGGAGGCTGTTTCTTGCTTGCTGATCTTCTAATTGCTCTGAAGACATGTTATGGTCCCCGAAATTTTCCTTATCCAACATGCGTGTAAGACTGACAGCAAAGGGGTTGCTCCGAAACATTCGTCTACCTTCTGGCTATAAGAAAAGCACTGTTATATTTCATACAGGTTTGTATTTTTAATACGACAACTAGAGCATGCATTGGGTAATATCTTGTTTACTTCAACAGCAGTTTATTTTTAGCAAATAAGAACAGTCCTGGGCTTAAAAGTTTTTGAATTACATATAGAAGTCTGAATTATGAGCATAGTTTCATATTCAGTGTAAGTGGAAAGCTTGAGCTCTGTGTGTCCATGCATCCGAGCTGCTTATTTGTGAGATGGGTATTCTGTTTATGAAATGCAAATCAGAATTTGCTCCTTCTTCCTGCAGATCCAAAAATAGAACCAGGAAGTCTGTGCAATTAAATATTTATCTAATCATTTTGATGGCTATCTGCTGGGAGCTCTGTCTTTTCTGTACCCGTGGATGGAAGGTGGGATGGGAAACAAGCACAGGCTGTCATGATGTGACTGTCTGTCTGTTTGTGAGGAATATTTGAATACTTGCATGTGCATATCTGTCATATTTGCAGATAAGATGTTTAGTGTGACAAGCAAACTTTTTTTTGCTCACTTGTGTTATACAAACCTAACAAGTCTGAAGTTCTCTCCAAGATGCTTTAGAGGCATTCAGGACAAGTGTGTGTGTATTCAAAACCAAACACTTGAAAAGTTCTCAGCTGCATATGACCTGATTTTCTGTAAGTGTCAGGTAAAGCAAATAAGTGGAATGGGAACATAATTATGGATGCTGAGATTTGTTCCAGGGAATGTGTGTGCTGGTTTCACGGAGGGTGGTGATTTTTTTGTTTGTTTTTGTTTTTGTTTTTTTTTTTTCAGCTAAGGTAGATGACATTAAAGAAAATGGTGGCAGTCTTCATATTGCATAAGTCTTTTCTCCACTGCACTATTTGTCACTTTCTTGCATTTTACTTCGAAGGAGCTAGCAGCTGCATACACTAGTTTTGCACAAGTTCTTCCTCTCAGACATTTCCCTTCTTTCTTGAACACCACGAGTTTTGGCTAGTATTTTCCGGAGCTCAGTTCTATCAGCCACCTTTTCTTCCTATCCCAGCCTTTCACATAGCAACCTTAGCCACTTGCCCTGTCATTATTTATCCCTGGTGAAGTAAATTCAGTTTCTGAGATCATCCCGGATGATAAATTTGATTATGGTCATAATACAGACTGATTATCCAAACTTAATATAGGCTTCTGTTTGCAGCTGGGCTTTTCACCTAGGATTAGAATACCTTGATGCTAAAAATTCTTCTATGAGGGAGTCTTTGAGTATACCTATATTACTGATTTTACTAATGATATGAAATTTTCTCATAGCCGTATTCCAGTAACAGAAACACTAAAAGAGAAAGGGGAAAACAATGTTTAATCTTCCATATGTTCATTAACTGCTACTGAAATTTTGCACCATTCTGAAAGGTAAAAATATGTCAAGGCATTTATCAAGGTAATTTTATTGTGACTACAATCCATTGGTTTTGTTCATTGGAGTGGATATGGAAGTAAAAACTGTCTGTAGGATGTCTCTGTTAAATACAGCATGTAAAAACTAGATTGATAGCCCCGTGTTCCAGTTAAGCAGCACTTTCTTAATTAAGAAATGCTGAATAGACCTTCTGTATGTTTTCTTTAGCTTGTGCATAATGTGCTTTAAAGGTGTAAAACTGAAAGTTCAGGTCAATTTTTGTCTGGTCTCCCCTTGTGCTTTACAGTCCCTATGTCTTTCCCAAAGTCAGTGCGTTTGGCAGAAAGCTGACCAGTGATAGCTAGTGCTGAATGTACCAAAAAAGTAGGGCAGCTGAAAACCAGGCCATAGGCTGTAGTGGAGAGTGTAAGTATGTATAAATGTACTGTTCTTTAGAAGCAGTGGAATGCACTGGAAGCTTGGGTGCGATTATTTCAGGTTCAGAAAACTCAGCAGCAGTAGATCAGCCAATGGCAGTGTCTGAAAGGTGTTTTTTTTTAAGTACCAGAAAGAGCCTTTTTTTTTTTTTTTTTGAAGCATAGGTCTGAGCATCTTTTCTTGCAGTGGTTTAACTGAATTAAAATGACATGGCTTTTTTTTATAAGGTGACGTAAGCAGTGAAAAATAGAATGTATAGAGGCTGTGTCAACAAATAAGGCAGAGAGTAACTTAAAGGAATTCTGGGGTTCATGCATGAATGTGAATATGTATGGCAAAGAGGGCGTTATGTAAGCATCGTTCAGTTCTAGTTTTGGTACAGATGGCACTTTCCATGAGCATGGTCGTGGACTTCATCCATTGCTCCCTTTCGCATTGGCACAGACTGCCTTCTGTGACTGTCTTGAGGTATTTGTGACAACTGCAGCTGGATCCTCCTGTTATATTCTGGCTGACTGCTTGTTGAGCAGTAACTTTATGAAGTTAGGGTATAAACGCTGTTGAGGTCCCTTCCAACCCAAGCCATTCTGTGATTCTATGAGGGGAAATGAATGGAACTCTTGAGTTTCCATTCTGATCGGAGGATATTTTGCAATGGTTTGCCACGGTCTCTTCACAGTACGTAGTTGTGGCTGGAAGTACAGTTTACACTGCTGCAAGTTAGTCTGATTAGTCATTGTGTCTGTAGCGAAACGGACCCTTGCAATGAAGTGCCTTTGCACTGCTTACAGCTTGTTCATCCAGCGATATCAAAGTAACTGCAGTAGTTCAAATATCTTACAATGGAAGGCTACAAACCAAATAAAATCAGATTTTTTTTTTTATAGGAATGGAATAAATCCAAAGGAAATTTGCTGTAAAGCTTAGCGTATATTAAAGTCATCCTGCTTGCTGCCTTGTATCTAACTTCTATCGTGTGCTGTACATTGCTTCAGGGTCTTCATACCCAGAGGTCTCTTCTTCCTTTAAATACAGGCAAACATCAAAAAGTGTAATTTCCGCAGCTAATGGAAGTATAGTACAGCTGCATTGTTAGCT
>VXAV01005553.1:0-18879 GCA_013399715.1 Alectura lathami | reverse complement strand
TTGGCTCAGAACTTCAGAGGAAGCAGAGCAATGTGAAAAGCAGCTTCTGCATTCTGGCTCTCTGCTGCAGTGAGTGATGCTGGGTTTTGTTATTCTTTCGTTCACAGAGATCAATTATCTGTGAAGAATGCCTCACTCATTTGTCAACATGAAAAAAGTGGAGTTAATGCTTCAAGCTCAACTTCACAGAATACAGTTAACTGGAGAGTAAATACAAACGGCCTAGCAAATTATCTGTTGTAATATCATTGCGTATACTAAATTTGTTCCCACTTGATATGTCTTGTAGGTGGAAAAGGTCTGGCTGTAGCTTGTATTGCTGTGAAGTGGTTTGGTGTTTGGAAGCTACAGGCAGCTACTATTACACTGGAAAAAAAAAAAAAAACAACACCTTGATAGCTTTTAAATTAGTTTTACTGCACTTTAAAACCTTCAAAATAGTCTTAAACTTTTAAGTTCTGCCTCTACCAGTTTGTGCAGCCGCTACCAATTTGTGATCAGTTACCACATTAGAAATGGCTTGTAGCATTCAGACAACTGAAGCCTTACAACCTTAGCAGAGTCGATTTAATTTGTGCTTTTTGAGGAAAATGAGATTTCTGTGCTTGAATGCAACATTTTGAGTATTTATAGCCAGTGGGTTTATTGTTACTGGCCCTTCCTCTGTGGGTGCAGAAAACTGACACACAAAGGGAGCAAGGTGGAAGGAAAAAGGTTTCTTGGATCTTAAAATTGTATTGGATTGATACTGAGTACTGTGGAGGCAGTACTGATGAACAGATCAGAACCCACTTCTTACCACTCTCTTGCAATTCGTGGCAAGAGATGTTAATTTCTGTTTATTGATCAGTTGTTAATTTAGTGTTGTGTAATGAAGTTTTCCTCCACTGTTTTTATTGCTTTAAAAAGAAGCCATCGCTGAATGGCACCATGCATGGGAAAGAGCTAGGTGTCCGTGGTTGATAGTTCTGATGCTGCGAGGAAAAGTGCTGGGTTCCAACCAGCTCTTGATGGTTTTGCTAAATACCATACCAAAACTAACTAGTTTGGAAAATTATTCTCAAGCAGATTCTGTCTCTCTTGGCTTGCCTTCCCTCAGAACAAAATTTGGTGAAGGCTGTAGTCTTCGAGCTGACTAACTTGCTGCTGAGTTCATCTGCACCTCTCTTTGCTCTCCTCTTGTCATGTCTACTGTCTGTAGTTCGCTGGAGTCCTGTTGATGTCAGAAAGATTTGATGGAAGTAGATCTTATTTTTAAGACAAGTTCTGTTACAGCAATTATTTTCATCGTGGTAATGCAGTAAAACAGTGCTGCACGATTCTTACTTGTAGATTTGGATTAGACTTAGTGGGGTCAGCAACACCTTTCTAATGGCCTGCACAAATCATGCTCTTCCCTATTGCCTTTTGCCTGGCATGGACGTATTTTTTCTATTCCCTGCCCTAAAGGGAGGAAGAAAATAGCATTTGATCTTCAAAAAACAAATGTGTCATGAGCATTACTTACAGCTTTAAATCTTGGAGGAAAAAGAAAATCCTATTGAATTTAACTCTCCGCATACTCAAAGACAGAAATAACCCACCTTAAATCACCTGGCTTGTATCTGGCTGAGGTGGTTCTTTACAGTTGCTGTTTATGAACTTTCCATTGGGATCATCTTAACTGAAGTCTAGTATGTGTAGCAAGGCAGCTAATAAACCTGTATTTAGTTCTTGGTTAAATATATTTTTGCTGCTGCTTGTCGCAGTAGTATGCTACTTACACATTTGTAGTAAGTATGGGTTCTTCAAGAAGCTGGTGTAAACGTATGTGATGTTAGTGAAATACTTCCAGTTAGGCAGGAAATGGGACAGCTGGGAACATCTGTGGGAAAATTCTTTAATTGAGAGCTCATCCTTTTCTTAAAGGGAACTTGAAATCCTTCAGAAGAAAAGTCTGGAAAGTATTACAAATAATATTTATTAATGAGCTAACTTTAGCTTTCCTTCTTTAGTAACCTTATGCTCTCAGATATCTCAGTGGCCTTAATTTTTGTCTGCTTGTGAATACTGCTAACGTCAGAAACACTTGAATTATTAAACATGGAATATTTATTTTGTGCTAAATCTTTTCAAATATTAAATATTAAAACAGGAATATTGGAAATGCTTCTAGCAGGAGAAGTCAACTGCACTTAAAATGCCAGTTTCAAATTATTCTGCTCCAAATAGAACAGTAGGCTAGAAGACTTTGCTTTTCTTAGCTGTAAACACATGCTACTTGTGTAACCAGTCTAAAATCAAGGCTTAATTCTTTGCTCAAGTTTTATTTCATGAAACACCATGTGCTCAACCAATTTCTCAAATGAAGAAGTTCTGTCACTTTCAGAGGGGAAAAAACAAAGTCGTAATAAGAACTGAGTATACTTAGCCTGTTCAACGTGTATGCCTGTCTCAGGAGGGACATCAGGGGTAGGAGGTAGGTCAAGGAAGAGAAGACGAGTATGGAAGGTGCAGTGAATGGTTTTCCTTGCTGCATTTTTTTTTAGTGGCATATGTAGAGGTGTTTGTAGTCAGGGATCTTGCACAGGGGTTAATCTCACACGGGTTTTCAGTCTTTGCAGTGTGTTGCAGGTATCCCCTGGAGAATGCCACAGTAATCTCCTCATGAAAGTTTCTGTTGTCTTTTCCCTGCCCTCACCCAGCTACATAAAACTGGAAGTCTGCTGCCTTTCTGGTTGTTTGTTGGCTGACACAGAAGAGGCTCAGGGTAACATTAACCACATTAATGATGTGATGCATGTTTTAAGCCCCCTCCGCAGGAATGAGCCCACTGCAGGCACGGCAAACATCCAACCCTGGATGTGGGGGCACCAGTACCTGCTGGGCAGCCTTTGCCAAGGCGACCTTTGGTTGCACAGTTTGGCTAGGAGCCATTAGGACAAAAAGCCTGTTGGTTCCAGATCTTTGCAGCCAGCAGGGGAAGGGCCACACGCCCTGCAAAGGGTGGGGATGTGCATCCTGTGGCTAACAAAAGCTCTGGGTGCTGCCCTGTCCTCTGCTTTGTTTCCAGCTCTTGGCAAGGCATCTCTCCTTGGGCTCCACAGGGTTGCTGCCAGGCACGGTTCCTGAGACAATGGTGTGCAGTGTTCTAGGCATGCCCCCAGGGAGAAATGTTTGCTGCTTAATAACAGGAAAACTGTTTATCATAACAGGAAATACAAAAATAGTTCATTTACTGGGACATGGTGACTGCTAGTGATGGTGTAAGTGAGTTTTTTATATCTTATGAACTAGGGACTCTCCAGCAGCACGTTAGAGCTGGGGTTTGACACTGGCCGTGCTGTGCTTTTACTGCAGCATAGAAGATTGAGTCCACATGGCTGATTTTATCTGCAGTGGCTCTCTTAAGATGCTGTTTTATTCTGTTGATCGGCAAATTATGCTTTATCAGTTGGGCAGCTTTAAAGTACTTTTTTGAGGTTAATTTTAGATGCATTTATCTATGCTGACATTCCTTAAGGTGTGCTATGTTGCTGCCACCTCCTAAAAGACAGTCTCCTAAAGCTGTGAGCTTATGTCCAGTCTTAATGGCTGCTTACATTTTTCTTTCTCCAGAGATGTAGCTTCATGCTAACTGTGTTGGTCTGTGTAATCAAAAGGATGAAGAGCGCAGGTGTTTACACTGTAGAGTAGAAGAGTAGTAAATGTGAGAATAATTTTCACTGAGTAATTTGTCAAAATACAGCCAACCTAGGAGGTGAATGTGTGCAAATACCATTTCTAGTGCCCTTAAAAAAAACAGTACTGATCTACAGTAACGCAGATTCTTAACTGAGCTATGAAACAGTTATAGATAATGCTCTGAATACAGATGGAACAAGTGTAACATACCTTCCCTTGCATGATCTTTTAGACATACTAGGACAGTCCTCTATGAATAATGTAAATGTATGCCTCTGCTCTGTTGTTAATCTGTAGTATTGTTTAAATCCACTTTTTGCCCAGTAACTGCTCTTTTATTATTATTTGTATATGAGAAAATACCTAATTTGGGGCTGAACCTGAAATTTCATCAGATGAAGTCAGCATTGCTGGGCAGGAGCAGTGTGCTGGGCTGCCAGTTTTGGGCTGTGATTAAAAGCAGCACAGCTACTGTTTGAAGCAGGATCATTGGGTGATGCTATAGTGAACAATGTTGAAAATGTTACATTANTTAATTACTTTGGAGATATTTTTTGCCCAATAGGGCTTGTAAAAAAAAAATTTTTTTTTTTTTTTTTTTTTTTTTTTGAAGGGATTTGGGAAGTCAAACAGCTGCTGTGAAGTTTATTTTTCTCAATTCATTTCCAGCCATCAAGCTTGACCATGCCTATATCATCACCGAAATATTTTAAATCTGTTGGCAGAACTCATGTCCTAGCTTGATCCAAGTTGTTTTATACTCACTCAAACGTTAGTGAGTTCTCTAAAAGATGAATCTGCATATTCCAGAAGGAGAATTTGAATGTTAGCTATTAATATTGTAACTTGAAACTATGAACTGCACCTATGAGAAAAATATTAGAATTGAATTCTCTGGTCATATTTTCATAGATATAATATGACTACAGACACCTTAGCACTCATTGTAGTGCTTTCTATGTGCTTGAAGTGCTTTCACCTAGCTTTCTAGAGAACAACATCAGTGAATTTGAATGGAATATTGGATATATTTGTGTTTAAATGGATGTAGAGTTTCACAAACACAGGAAGTTGTTGTTGAATATATTCAGAAGCAATCTTGGCACAAGGACAATAATACAAAATACAACCAAAGCTCTGGAGGCTCTTTAAATTCCCATTGCCTGTCCTACTTTTTCTTCCATAATATCCTTTAGGCAGCATTTCAGTGCCGTGCTCAAATCCAGTGACATTTGTTACGGTCATATAACATCAGCTCATATGAGTGTGATTGAGTAAACAGCTTCTGAGTTCAAACAAAAAAACACTCTGCCCTTTCTCTCCATTCCAGATAAGTGGAATGATAGTTCCAGATACTGCATGAGAAATTATGTTGCATAGAATCATAGAATCATTTGAGTTGGAAGGGACCTTCAAAGGCCATCCAGTCCAATTTCCCTCAGTGAACAAGAACACCTACAGCTGGATCAGGTTGCTCAGAGCCCTGTCCAGCTTGACCTTGAAGGTCTCCAGGGACGGGGCATCCACCACCTCTCTGGGTAACCTGTGCCAGTGCTTCACCACCCTTATTGTAAAACAAACAAACAAAAAAAAACCTTCTTCCTTATATCCAGACTAAATCTCTCTTCCCTCAATGTGAAACCATTTCCCCTTGTCCTATCAAACAGGCACTGCTAAAGAGTCTGTCCCCTTCTTTCTTGTAGCCCCCCTTTAGATACTGGAAGGCCGCTATCAGGTCTCCCTGGAGCCTTCTCTTCTCCAGGCTGAACAGCCCCAACTCTCTCAGCCTGTCCTCACAGGGGAGGTGTTCCATCCCTTGGATCATTTTTGTGTCCCCCCTCTGGACACGCTCCAACAGGTCCATGTCTCCTGTACTGAGGACTCCACATTTGGACACAGCACTCCAGATGGGGTCTCAGCAGTGCAGAGCAGAGGGGCAGGGTCACCTCCCCTACCCTGCTGGCCACGCTTCTTTGGATGCGGTTGGCTTTCTGGTCTGTGAGGGCACACTGCTGGCTCATATTCAGCTTGTCATCCACCAGTACGCTCAAGTCCTTTTCAACGGGGTTCTGCTCAGTCCTTGCATCCCCCAGCCTGTATTGATAGTGGTTCAGAGGTTCTGAAAGACTTCTAGTGGTTCAGGAAAACCAGAGAGAAGTAACGAATTATTGGATCTCATGTTAAGCTAAGCTGATAAGGGTTCTGGCTGTTAATTAATCATGTGCTGGTTGTGAAGGAGGAGTTGCTGCTTTAACTGAATCATCAAATTTAAGCCAGTGATGAAATTTAAGTTCTAAACTAGGTTTCGATTTTTCTGGATCTTTAGTATGTTTTTTTTCTGGATCTTTGGTTTCATTGGTTTTCTTTTTGGGGTGTGTGTTTTTTATTTATTTTATTTTGCAGGCTTTGAAAGCTAAATTTAACAAATCTGAATAAGTTTATGGTGTCAAAAACTGAGTCTGTTAATTTTTCTTACTTGGATTTGTAAGTAACAGTGTCTCCCCCAGTTACTTGATCTATTCATCCTGAGCATGCTCATGAAGTTTGCCAGCCCTCTGGGAAGAAAGCGTTTTTTACAAGTAGTTGAAAAAATAATTAAGCTTTCTGTGTCTGACTCCTCAGCACATAGGAGGCTACTATGTCCCCAGAAGGGGAAACTTCTCTGCTAGCCTGTTGGTATCTGCATGAAATATGTGACACAAAGGGGATTGCAGGCTAATCAATCTAATCAATGTGAAGTCAGATCAGATTTGAGCTGGAAGAGAAAGTATCATGAAAAACATGCAGGGGGCTTTTCTATGGTGAGACTTGAAACAACTGAGAAATGTGGCAAGGTGCCCTGTATGTCCAGGTGTAGTGGTTACCTTGCCTCAGCAAGGGATGATGTAGATGGCTTCTGAAGCTTTCTTCCACCTATACATTTCTGATGCTGAGCACAGTAGTCAGCAAAGGGCTGGACTGAAGTGTTAGGGAAGGAGCGAGGTCAGGCATTGAAACTCAAACAGCTCCTTCCTTTCTGGCTGTGCTTCAGCCCTTTCACACCCTGTTGTGTGTGAGAGCTGGGAGCTACAAGAAGGCTGGACTTGTCATTGTTTCCTCTAGGGTATTGTGAGGCTTTCCTGCAGACTGTGTACATCCAGCAGGCTTCTTGCTGTGACCGCACCCTCCTTTGCCCCCACTGAAAGTGTTTTCCCATATGAGAAGTTATCCTAATATCTGCAAACAGGTGAATTGGTAACCCAATGCGTGGGCTTGTGTTCAAGAAGGATGTGGTGTTGAGAAGGGATTGGGATTTGCATTAGGGAGGCAATTATTCGGGTCTGGGAAGGGTATGCAGATGGTACAAACTAATCATGGTGGGATTCCTTGTTCCAGTTGACTCTGGAGCCTGACTTTGTAGGCAAACTGCAGCATGGTCAAAAATACTGTGTAGCTGTGATGAAGCAGTAGAGGGCACCAGACAACAAGGAGCAACTTCTTGTACGGGAGGTGGGAATGGAGAGAAAAGGTGCAGGAGAGGAAACAGGAGCAGTGTGGAACATTAGTTGTCTTCCCCGTGCCTGGCTATCTGGGCAGATTTGTGCACTTAAAGGATGACAAGGCACAGCTGCAACTGTAAGAAGGTATACAGGAAAAAGAAGAATCCTTCAGATGTCTCTTTTTGTCTACCTAGAGCAACACCTGGACTAGAAGCTGCCTGTGGGGTGTGTGATGAACTGATTTTAGCAAGACGTACATGCTGAAAACAATGAGAATAGATTGAGAGATCTTTTAAAAGCATCAACAAATAAGTTGATGCTTATTGCCCAAGGCTGTGGCACACAATAACACATCCTCGTGCAATTACTTTGTCCTTTTGTCATCTTCATGCTTAAAAATTACTCTATGCACCTTAAACAAAACAAAAAAAAAAAAATTTCTGTAAGAGTTGGTTTATCAGGGTACATACAGCCAATCCCTCTCACATCAAAATATCTATGCCCTACACTTTGCATTATTATTTTTTCCCTCAGATGTACGTATGTAGCTCTGTATGCATCAGACTTTGTCATAATTCAGAACAAGCGAAAAAGTCAAGCATCAGTATTGATCTTTGTTATTTAAAGGAACAAAAAAAAAAGCAGAACAAGCTTGGTCCATTGGTAGTCTAGCTGGTGCATGTTAGAGTTGTCTTCTATAAGTTACATCATATTGCAGATCTATTTAGTTTGCAGTCATCTATGAGTGTGTGGTCAGCTTACTGATATTTTCGTCTTTGACGTATAGCTGATATTCGTGCTTGATATATACTGGGTACGTGAAAGGCTTATTTCAGTTCTGGATGTTACGGTTCTAGTAAGCTTGTTGACTAAGTGTCTTACTACTACATTTGTAATGTCATAGACAAAGTGCTTCTGTTCAATACTCAAGTAGTGCTTCTGTAAGATGGGACTGTGCTTCGTAAGATAAAATATTAAAGGCACAACATACTCTTTAAGAGTATGAAGTTTGTGCTCGTATTCTGCATTTAACTGGCAGACATCTGTCTGATATGCTAATTATACACTTAATGTTCGAGCCTGGGACTCCTTTAAGTCCTCTGTAAAACATGGCTTACAAAGATTATTCCTTCCGATCTTCTCTTAGAAAATTTGGGCGTTGCTTTTTTGAAGTGTTTCGGGTTTGCTTTTTGTTGATACTGTTGTTTGTGGATTTTCTTTATTTCTTTATTTTTCTCCTGTCACCTTCACTGACTGCACCTAAGCACTTGTAGGGTTGACTAAATGTGTGGAAATTTTATATCATCTCACCCAATACTAAATTTGCTGTCATCAAGACCAGAGAAGAAACAGCTACTGGGAAGTGACAAAGAAACACGTAATACTAATAGAACATAGGGCACAGTTCAAGAGAATCTTTATCACTGGACTTTACTTCAAAGCATGTTCTTTTTTTTCTTAAACAAACAAATGAAAAAAACAACCAGCCACACACAGGCTGATTGAGCAAGCAGTTGCAGCAGTGACATGAGTGAGATAATACTCTTATTTGTGCTTTTGTTTTGGAAACCACCAGCAATCTAGAAGATAATGTGCTTTCTTGTATTTAGTGTAGTTACCTCTACAAATGCCATAATCCAGCTTCTCAAAAAACTTCTCTATAAAAATAATGTAGATTTTTAAAACAAGTGATGATCTTCAGGAATGTAAGTAAGACTTATGCAACGTGGAGATTCCCGACACTTAATCTGTATAGGGGAAAAAAAAAATACCAAATTACTGGCAAGATGAACTGTGTGCCATTGACATGTTTCTTCTAGGGGAAAAAGTATTGTGTTGCAGGAAATTGTTAATGCATTTGACAATGTCCTAAAACAGCTGTACAAGCTCAAGAGCCATATTTTGTAGGACTGCTGACACCTTAAGTAAACAAAGAGGATTCAGTCTTAGTCATTTGCACAGAGGGATGGTTTTGGTTAGGAAATACTGAGACTTTAATGGGTAGTTAATTTTAATAGGCAAATGTATACAAGGACCCACTTCAAAGGCTGCCATGGGTGAAAGTCTGCTTTATTGGGGTAGGAACTGGAAATATGATGCGCTGAGGAGCCCTAGTTGCAGTATCACACTTGCATCATTGGTATTCTGCTTGCTTTGGTTTCGTGGCTGCCTCTTCCATACAGGGAGGGAGGATCATCTCTCCCTCACAAAAGGCAGCAGGGAAAAGTCCAGGCCATCACTCTGTGGGGCAGAAGGTTTGCTACATGCTGTGAGTAGCCTGAAAGCTTAAGAGCCTGAAAGAATGAGGTAAGTGTCAGATTACCTAGTAAGGAGCAGGCTGAAAACCATCTACAGAAGTACCCTTGCACAGAATTAGTTTAGGGATGCTTGGGGTTTATGAGCCTTTGGTGGACGGTATGCAAAAGCCCAGTTAGGAAAACTGCCTGTTTGCTCTCCGTCTCTCCTCCGTTGTGCGCATCTGCTGGTTGCCTTTTGCCCATGTTACTGTGTGAAGTGCACGGTAATGGAACAACGCCCTCAATTCATGCTCCATTTGGTGCATCAACAACCAGAACGCTAGTAAGGAGCTGCATGCCATAGATTAAGTTTCTATATTAAGTTTCTAGGAAACAGCTTTAGGCTGCAAGACTCCATCATGGTCCGTAAACACTTGGTGTCCTACCCAGTAATCAGGCTGTAGCGGACAGCGATGCATTTGTCATACTGATGGCACTGCTTCAAGGGATGTGCTCTGTCCCTGCTGAAACCCGGAGTGGCTGTGAGATACGTGGGCTGAGCGTGCGATTAAGGCATTGCACAGGGCTCTTTGAAGTGCGTAACATCATCTGAGGCTTCTCTCTCCTTTTCACTGTCATCTGAATATCCAACTCTGTGCTTGGAGGCAAGGAGCAAAAAGGAATAAATTTAAAAGGCTGTGTTGAGGCTAGAAGTCAATGCTGTAAGACTGTACATCAACAGCTGAGTTGACATGAAAGGACAGATGCAGACTGCAGAAACAGTGCTTCAGACTGAATGCCCTGAATAATATGTGCTGTTTCTGCACTGCCCCTTAAGGCTCTACCAGTGTTTTAAAAAAAAAAAAAAAAAAAAAGTGCTGAAAAATCTTTGTACCTCTGGGGAAAAAAAAAAAAAGGCATTTCTGATGTGTAAGATTTAATCCTGCTGAGTCAGATTAAGCATCTAAGTCAGGTTTTACCTGCCTGCAGTTAAATTTTGTTCAGTTACTGCAATCTTTTAAAAAGCCTCTTCTTGTTCTTGTTTTCATTCAGAACACCTTGAAAAGGGTTCGATGGCAGCTAAAATAAACTGACAATTCTTGGCACAGGCTCATGCCTGACCTTGCAAAGGGGCGATTCAAGAGGTTACAGTACGAGTGAGGGAAAGAGAGTGCTGCCATTCTGCTCTAGGAAGCATGTAGCTGTTTGCCAGGCTGCAGGCCTCATTGATGCCGCAGGGAGCTGCAGGGTGAGAAGTGTTGTTTGCCTTCCTTCAGCTACTTGAGCCAGGACCAGCTAAATGAGTAGCTAGAAGAGCTGTGGAGGTACAGCATTTTCAGGATTCTGGCTGGGCAAATTTCGCCAGGCACATGTTGTTTTCCTGCAGACTAGAACTGGCTCACGACTGATGTGCTAGAGGCGTGAAGGGAGCAAATCAGGGCTGCCTGCCCCGGTTGGTATAGACAGGCCTGAGGCAGCGCTTAGAAACAAAACCCAACTTCTCCAGGAGTCCATATCTGTATGGTCACTAGCCTGGGCTCTGGGAGGCACAGAAGGAAAGTGTTCACCATTTGCCAAGCTAAGTGCAAGCAACAATTGGAGTTGACCAAGCTATGGAGTTGCCGGGGCGTTGGAAGGCTTGCACCCAAGCCAAGCCTTTCAGGCCCGCCACAGACAGTGTTAGTTTAGTTTGCTCTCAGTGACTGCTTTCCCTGTATGTTTGTGTGAAACTGTTTCCTGGGTTTATAGCCCAGAGCAGAATTGTGAAAGAGTTGAGGGTTGCAACTTACAGCTAGCCAAATTTCCAGTTCCTCTCATACATAACATATGCACAGCTTCAGATTAAATCCAACAGCTTCCTTATTTGTAGGAATGTTCCTAGGTCTCCCTCCCTGAAATGCTGTAGCTTCTCATGAGGCAAACATTAAAATCAAAATGGTGAGATCAAGCGGTCAGTTGGTCTGTTCCACTGCTCAAATAGCTTGTGTGCATTGCAGGAGGGAGGAGAGTGCAGGAGAATTATAGGGATTATTTTGAGGTTTCAGAATTAGCTGTGTAAAGGTTAACATAACTTTTTAAGTACTCATGTATGGGCTGTTTCAGATGCTAGACTGAGATTTGCTAACTCCTGAAGTAAAAATCCTGGGATCAGACCCGTGGGTCATGCTGTACTGCATCTGATGGAACCAGCCCTGTTATAGGGGCAAAAGATAAAGCCCCTGGAGTGCAGGTCTGCGGTGTATGTCTGGTAAAGGTTGGCACGGAGCATTATGCTGCTCTGCTGAGTTGCTGCAGGTTTTGGTCTAGGTAAGCAGAAGTACTGCTGAGTGCTTGTAACTGTCTCTCTTCACCTGCCTAATCCATTTTGTCAAAGGTGGTGTTACCTGGATTCAAATTTCAGATTGTGCTTCTGCAGTGTGTTTTGTGGACTGGTCTTCAGTGCTGGCTGTGTGTGATCATTAGCACTCAGGAGCTCTCGGGAGATCTGTCCAGCTAGTAGTGGGGCAGGGTCCTAGGGGGAGGAAACTGCAGCCTGTAGCTGTGCTAGGAAAATCCCCTTGCCTAAACACAGCTGTGTCACCAGAAAGTGCACGTCGGGTGATTCAGAGACTAAGAAGTTCTACTGCATGTGTTGTGCCCACTGGGAGGCTGTGAGAGTGGGCAATGCCTGCAAGCCATGTGTAGAGGGTGATACCTTACTGTGGGTGTGCCTGGACTAGTGTAGGAGGCTAACTGAAAGTGAGGAGTCACCTTGCCCTGCAAGCGGGATTTGCCAAATTGGTTCTTTGGTCAGCAGCACTGTGGTGAGCCAGAAACCCTGCAGCTGTGCACACAAAATATTAAGTGTTCCTTGTAATGCTTCCCATCCCAAAACAGTGCTGATGGTGTTATTGCAGTTTTGTATGGACAGTGTAGAGCTTCTCCTCTGGTGTGCTTATGGGATCATCGCTTTCTCAGAAAAGCACCCTGGAGCAATGATTTATACACCACAAAGGTGGTGTGCAAAATCTCTCTTGACCTTTAACTTCAGTGATGCTGTGAGACTCCTCTCTGAGTGCTGGGTGTTATTCCAAATGTCCAGTCACCTGCTTGAAGGCAAACACAGAGGCTTTCTGTAAGCTAAGGTCTACACTATGTTGGTCATTTTTTCAAACTGAATCAAATGACCGAGTAATTAAATCACTGTAACAAAACAGCAGCATGGTATCATTAGTCTTCCTGTTTTTACATGGAGCCTAGAGCTATGATGAGTTCTGTGCTTAAAATTCAAAATCCTTAGCTTTTATGAAGAAAAGTTATCACTCAGAGATGGTAGCTATGTCTTTGCCTTCTTAACCTGCTAAAAACATCTCAGTCAGTTTTCCCATACTGCTTTTATAAGTATTTGTTGTTGGTGAACTAGGGAATTTCTTCAGGGTCTGTGTTCTTAGGCTGCTAAAGGAGCACTGCTAGCTGTAGAGGTGAGGAGAGTGTTCAGTGGGAGTGGGGCAATGGCAGGATGCTCACTCGTGAGGTTTCATTGCAAACACTAGCAGAAGAATGGCTGCACAGCCACCTTATTGCGTGTGGCTGAAATAACTAAGTGTTGTTCAACTGTTTGGCTTCCAGCTCCTACCAGCAATTCAGGCTCCTTCTGAGCCTTTGCTGGAAAGGAAGGGCTGCTGTGTTCTTGCACTGTTTGGCTGCATTGCAACAAACCTAGTAACTGATGCCCAGGCATTCTTTATTGATGCACAGATCAAATGACTGCTGGGAGTGGCTTTCTGGGCGACATCCCACGTACAATGATGTCAGCAAAAAGATGTAAAAAATTCAGGTGTGGCATAATCTGCCAATTAAACTGATTAGTACTCTGGTGAAGTCTTGGGATGGAGCCCTGGCTCTACAGCTCTGCGTACTGAAGTATTTCATTTAGTACCTTTGTCTTACCTAGTACTAGGCTTCTATCGAGTGCCTTTGCTGAAGTGAATTGTAAACTGAGGTAGGACCATACCAAGGGCTACGTGCTAGCTCTCTTGCTACTTGAGAAATCTGGTCCTGGCTCACAAATGGTCCTGACTGCTCGGCAGCTGTGACACTGGGAGACGTCCTGTGACTCCGGTGGGATCGGGATGGAGTGCCTTGCTGCATTGCTGGCAGAGGTTAAAGCTAGTCAGGAGGCGATGGAGGCTGGACAGAAGGAACTGAAGCACGACATGGAAATGTCTCAAAAAGAAATCAGGACAGTGTTAGCACTGCAGAGGAGCCAGCAACAGGTGAAAGAGGAGCTGAAAGCAGAGGTGAAATCCAGTCACTTGGACATAAGAAATGTGCTCGAGGAAATCCAGCGGGTAAGGGAAGAAATGGAAGCTCGATTAAATGCTCAGGCTGACCTCGTCTTACTGATCAAAGAAGTGAGTACCAACTTAACCTGCGTAGACAGAGCTTTCCAGAAGATGGAGGAGAGGCAGAAGGGTTTTACCAGCCTGCATCTTTCCACAAGAGAAAACACTGATCAAGGATTTTTCTTTGAGAAATGCTTACACAAGACACACATGAGTTTTCAAAAGCCTGTGGAAGCTAACAGTTTGGAAGAGGAACCTGAAAAGAAGGTGCTTAGGGGTAAGACAATGGTGACTGTAAAAGTGTGGGAAGAGAAGTGAGGTTGTTCGTTCTTATGCCAAGTAGTTTGTTTGGGCTATTTGGAATGCTTTTGGCAAATGTGTTTTCATTAATATTATTTATTGGTTTGTTTTTTTATTATTTTTTATTTTTTTAAGAAAATGAATATTTTACTAAAGAAAATAATTTATAGCAAATGCAAGCATATTACACAGACCTTCCTAGAACGTGATGAGCAAAGGAAGGCTTTAATTTGTCTCTACAAACCCAAAAGTCAGTGACAGGTGTTTCACCTGCCTATCCAGCGGCGCACAAGATAGGCTCAGAAAACCAGCAGTACCCGCAAGTCCTGAGGTAGCCAGCCATTCGAGTGCTGTGCAGTGCTGAAGCATGTAAATGTAACTGTATGGAATGCACCCTGATATGTGAACAGTTCTGTATTTCTTGCTTATGATCACCTCTGAACTAGAGAAGCTGTGTATGGGAAATGGCTCTCTTTATGGAAAAAAATGGGATGGGTCTAATGTTCTCTTCAAAGAACTGGAGTCTGCAGCTGCCATCTGTGTAGTGACTTCAGAGGGAGGGGGAGGATTTCTGGACCTTTTCAAAGTATATTGCAACAGTAGAGTAACAAANAAGGTACTGAATCTTCTGTGAATGGTTCAGTGATCAGAAGACTCAGCCTGTGCGAAACTACTGCCATTTTTGTGGATATGAGGAAGGATAAGAATCTACATGGTGATTCTGTTGGGTTACTGTGCTGTGTGCAGTACTTGGGAATCTGTGACTTCCAATCTTCAGAAACTGAGCATTACAAGTGGGTTGGGTACAGTGTTTTCTGGCCTGCTGGAGAAGAGTCCAGAACCTAACTGAAGGGGGGAAAATTGTTTTTTTGCTTTACAAGTCTGACTTGTCTAAATGTGGCAATTAAAAATGGCAAAGCGGGGAGGACTTGGGCTGGTAACTGATACTGTCTTCAATTTAGAGCCAGTCACTGATGTGTTGTATCAGTAATTAGACTCTTGGTTCCTTTGTTTAATGAAAGCATGGCTTTTGTTCTGACATCATAGCATGCCTTCCATACAAATCTGGAAACAATCTGTCATTGCCCAGAGGTACACAGGCCATAAATAAGCATTGGAGTGCTGCTGGTGTTAATCTGCAGAGGCAGTTCATGCTGTGCAGCATTCATGCTAGCCGAGAAATGCTTTTCAGCATTTGAAGTGGTTGTGCATAGCACGTGTCTATGATAAAATTGCCAACAGGAATGTCATGGGATTTTTGTGCATGTTTTTTGTTCAGCTTTTTTTAGTATACTGTCCAGCATTGGCTTGGATGGGTGTTTGAACAAACTTCTCTGAACAGACTTAGTGGTCTGGGCTCCACAAAAAAACAGAGGTTTGAGACTGGCCAGCTGGTCAAGGCTGGCTGAACTGTGGAAACAGCAGGTATCTGCAGTCAGCTGTCCTTGTGGCTAGCTGTTATATCAGTGTGCTTAAACAAAATAACTTCATTAGGTAATAGTATCTGATGTAACTTTTTCCTGGAGCAGAATTTCTCTGCAACCCTTTGGGGAGGTTTACAGCAGCTTTTCTTCTGTCAGGGTCCGAACAAATGGATGTTAGTTATTTCGTATCGTTAATTAAATGATGGCATTAGTATCTGCATTAATGAATTTATGCAGTACCCTTAAATCAGGAACAGTGCTCCAGTTCTCTAGGGAGAGAGATGGAATAAGTGAGAGAGTAGGAGTACGTGAGCCAGATGGGCAGGGAAGGACTGAATGTATCATGCTTATTCTCTAGTCTGCCTTCTGTTGGCTTTTTGATGTTTGTTTTTCTTCACTTGGTTATTGTCTCTTGTGATTTTTGAAGAACCTTGAGAAGGTGACCAGTTTTTGCTGCAAGTACAGTATCTGCCATAAGATTGCTGGGAATCTAACAAGATAACTATTGAGGTTGAACCCTCTTTCGTAAAGAAGTCTGACTCAAAAGACGTTATGTGTGCACTGTGAGGAAAGAACTGATCACATTGGCTAAAATGGTGGTGAAAAGTAAGCTACCTGGAATTGGCAGCCAAGCTTGATCGATTTCTCCTGTTGATTAGAATTTGGGTTTTGATTTGGCCTATGCTGATACCTTTAACAGATCTACTGTTAAACTGCAGTGGAAGATATATCTGGTAACAGTCAGCATCTCCTGAGCAGGACTGTACTGAAATCTCCAGGAATGCAAGAGCATCTGAACATTATAAAGCAATATTTGTCTAAGAGGGAGGACAGAAAATATTGCCTAGAGTGGTCTATTTGGAAGATTAATAGTCTCTGGAGGCCCTTCACACCCTGCTCAGCAAGAGGCGCTGATGACATCAGTATTTTGAACAGGAAACTTTATTTCAAATGTTTTGAAAACGAGTGAAGTGTGTGCAGGACTGATGTATTAATGCAGTAGATGGTGCATCAGGCTAACATTAGCTGAGAATCAAAGCTTCATTAATAATGTCTTTAGTTTTATGGTTGAGCCTTTCACTACTGGGAATATTCAAATGTCACTTGACAACCTTTGTACCAGATGTTTGGGCTGCAAAAGATTCATTAGCAACTACTTCTAGTTCATTAATTTGTTCCTCATTTTTTCCACACTTCCTGTTTTTGTTTTCTCTAAATCTCACCTCTCAGGTTTTGTCACTTTATCTGGAAGAAATCTTGTTAAGTTGAAACTGTATAGAGTAATCTGCTTAGATGTCTTCATTAAAATACCGAGGGATATTTATGTATTGCATCAGCCTTTTATTGCAAAAGTGTTTGCTTGCTCCATGTGTGAATGAAACGGGAAGGCTCTGGCCTAATCTGCACTGCAGCACCATCCTACCTTTTCAGTCTGAGGGAAGCAGAGAAACTTGTAACTTCTGTGGTGTTTTCAAATCAAGCACTGGATTTGGTAACATGGTTTCCTCTGACACAGTGCTTGTGTGCTGTGAAGTGCTTGAGGTTGCAATATAACCAAGAACATTGAATGAACTGTGTAATTCTTGGGCCATGAGGAGTGGCAGGGCAAACTTGAAATTTGTTACATTTTAGAGCATTTTTAAGTATCATCTTTGTGACTGAAACTGCTGACACTAAAAAAATATTGCCAGACCCTTGGTTAAGGGAGCTCAAACCTGAGCTGTGGAGTGGAGTTTTTGCAGTGAAAATTTTGAAAGGATGTAAAATGTGGGGAGAAAAATGCTTTTGTATTTGGTACTAAATTGGAGTGTAGAAAATATGAAATCCATGTTGCAAACAAAAGTGGTTGACTCTTAAGATAGCAATGAGTCACTGGATAGGCAGGATGACAGAAATCCAGTGTTTTGTGTAAATATTTATTCAAGGCACAATGTGAAGAGCAAACTGAAAAGTAAACCACAGAGTACATGGAGGTAAGGCTGAAGTACAAAACATTGCGTACAAGGTTACGGTACTAGAACGTAACCTGACAGATGATAATGTCTGTTCTGCAGTGCTATTGAAATAACCCTTTCTCCTAGTTAGTATTTCAGGCAGAGGTTTTCTTTAGTACCTGCTTGTAAGTTTTGGTGAGCCATAAAGTGCATATTAATTAATTGCTGCTGCTGTTGTTGTTACAGTTGACAAGGGCAAGCAGCGGAGTCCTAAAAGCTCTTGCATACAGACACAAACCTCCACTGATGTGCATTCAGCTGGCACAAAAGCATCTGAGTTGGCACAGTACAAAACAAAATGTGAGAACCAAAGTGGAATCATCCTGCAGCTGAAGAAATTCTTGTCAAGCAGTAACCAGAAGTTTGAAGCATTAACAGTTGTGATCCAGCACCTGCAGTCTGAGGTAAAAACTTAAAACTAATCCATTCTGGTTCTAATTTGTCAAACTGTTCTCAACAATGGCTTCTGAATGTATGAGTTTACTGATGCATAATGTCTGTTTACATTCCAGTAGCTGCATTCTTGTGTCTTTCTCCTCCTAGGGTTTTAAAGTGTCACATTGCAACTTCCTATATTAACTATAGGCCTGCACTTAATGGTGCTGTTAAAACAGAATGTCCTCATGTTAGTGCCGTTTCTAATAAACCTTAATATGTATTTGTAATCTAGAAATAATTTCTGGTAAGTTGCATATTTAATAAAACAGGCTATTTTTTATGTAATTCACACGTGTCTTCCTATGGGAGTACTAGAAAACTGCTCTTGGCATCAGCTGGATAGAAGGGGGGTGCGAAAAAAAAAAAAAAAGACACTATTTTACTGCCTCTCTGCAGAACTTCTTAAAAGTCGGTAGTCCTTCAGGGCTGAGCACTTCTCCAAGTGTATACTGTAAGTTCTGCCCTTGCAGGAAAGACTAGTTTGAACAGAAAATCTGCATGACCTTGCTTTGTTATCTGACATTGGATAGAAGGGTAGATAAAGGGTGGATACATTTTTGAGCAATTGAGAATGAAGTGCAGGGTGGTAATGGCTGTATTTCTTGAATCTTTTTATTTATTGACAGTAATCTACTTACTGGTGGTATCTTAAAATAATCAACTTTTAAATTAAAAAAAATAGAAATGCACTTGAATTTAGAGTGGAATGAATCTGATGTGTGTTAATGTCTATTTGTCTTAGTCTCTTTAACATGTAGAATGACTTCATAAGTTTGATAGTGTACTATAAAATGTTGGTCTGCTTTAAAATCTTTTGAGAGAAAACTGAAGTTAAGGAAATTATAACAGTTACAGTCCCCGAGGCCAGCCTCTTCGGAGCCGGCACAGCCAAAACTGCAGCGGCAAATATTGCGGTACAGGGGATTTCGGGGGGTTCCTTCTCAGGGGAACCGCGTGTGAGCAGAGGGGAGCGGAGGCACTGGGCAGCTCTCGCGAGAGAGACTGACGCGGCGTGGGCG
>VXAV01005552.1:190678-215692 GCA_013399715.1 Alectura lathami | reverse complement strand
GGGGCCGCGGGAGCCGCGCCACGGGGAGGGCTTCGCACCCCGGCCTGGGAAAGCAGGGCCCGCAGGGTGCTACCAGCGGGCTGGGCCTAGGGCCCGCGGGGCTTTGTGGCCGCCTTCAGGGCTGCCGGCGCCTGGCCGGTTGTGGAAGAGTCAGGCGGTTAGGGTATCTCGTGCTTCTCGCCACCCTTTGCAATCGTGACCTCTCGCAGCATCCCAGGGGAGGAGATGCACCTGCGGCTAACCTCTCCAGTAAGACGGGGAGGGGCACGCTGGGTGACAAGGCGTGGCGGGACGTCGTGCGGACATGGCTCTGAAGTGGCATCGCCCGCTGGGTCCAACACCTCTGACATTCCCCACAGGGAGAAACTGCACTGGTACAGACAGGCCTTATGGTTTTGTTCCCTTGGGCCGTCGGAGCCCAAGGTCATTGCACGTTCTGCAGCCCTGTTTAGCTGTGTTCCGCTTACCCCCTTGCTTTCTGGTCTTTTCGCCAGTCTTCACATTTCTTGTTGCCTCCAGCGAGAGGATGCTCATCTTTCTGAACCTGCATGGGATCTCTCCTCTGGTAATGCTTGAACGTCTCCAGAATTCCCATTTCCTAATACTATTTTATATGGCAGTTGAAGCACTTAAGTCTATGGAATCTGTTTTAACTGCATTTATTTCCAATCTAAATTTATGGATGGATTTACCCATTACATAGGAGAGAAGGAGGTGTCTGCTTTTATTTCTCCCCTTCCAGGAAATGGTTAGCCCCAACATAGTTCCGTTCTTGGAAATCTAAGCAATCAAAAAAATTGTTAGCTGTCTCCTGCCTAAAGGCTTTGGAATTTGTATTTATTTATTTTCCGCTTACTACTGTACAAGTTTCACAATGTTTTACTCAATGCCTTTTAATTTTTTAAGTCTTGCTGTACTTATTCTTTCCACTATATTGTTTTCAGATGTTAGGTTTTCTGAAATAAATGCTTAAAATTGTTGTTTCCAAGACTGGTGAAGAACTAGTTAAGGCTAAAAGGTGAAGCTGGTGGCTAAAGAAGGAGATTTGGAATTTAGGCCTGAATGTCATTTACTGCTTACGGGGTACAGCAGATGAAAACTCAAATGTGGCAAGCAGTATATTTTGTGACCCTTAAAATAAATCTCCGTTCTCAGAAATAAAGCTGCTTCTGTGTATGTTTCAGCTTGGAGAGGAATCTCCTTATTTTGCTTTGTTTTGTGTTTTAGCTTGGGGATCAGTTTTACGGGTAGTGCTGGACGTTAAGTCGTGGAGTGCCACGTGACAGGGCCGAGCCCAAGCTGGCTAGTGGAATCACGCCACGCTGCGTCTGGCAAATCGATACTCTTCAGCCTGATACATACTTCTGTTTCATTACGTTCTCTTGTCCTCTGTCTACTCAAAGAAAGCATCGACATTATAATTACATTCTATAAGTGCAGTCACTATTCTAATGCTTCCTTGGAAACTCATGAACTTACACTGGAAAAGGAGAGGCGTCTCTGAGACACCATCAAGCTTTGATTACTGCTGTGCTTGCCCTCCTCATTTCCACTCTGTGCTACGAAATAAAATGAAGCGTTGCATGGTAGTGCTCTGGCAGCCTTTATCTTGCTTTTGCTAGATCTAGCATTCCTATTCCATTCCTACATTATCAGCTCCTAATCCTACTGGCCAGAAATGATTTATACGCTTGGCTGATTCACCGGAGCGGATATGTGTGGCTGTTCTTTCCAATGCAGTGTTCCCCATTTTATCACTGTCTTTCTGAGTTATTGCAAACATTTACCGAAAGTCATGGGGGTGAGAAAAGAATGTGGCAGGGCTGCATTATAATTTATAAGTTTAATTTATAAAACCCAAGGTGAGGTGCTGAATTCCTTAAAACATTTTCATCCCTAAAATAAAACTTGCATCATTCTTGTAGCTTCATCCCCGCCACGCTGTGAACTGGTGTCTGCCAGCCATTAGAGCTTTGAAGCCCATCACATACACTCTAATTTACAGTAGCTGGGGTTGTGGATGGAAAAAGCTTGTATGCTTATCATACAGAAGATGAGTGAGGTCACTTTTGGGAGGGCCACAAAAAGGTTTTGGAAACCACACAGGAACAGAAAAATTGTCTTCCCCTTGGTTCCTCATGAGGTACATGGGACAGTGAGAGAAAGTCCATGATAAGAATTTCATGCTTCATCTTACATTCAGTTTTATGTTCTGTCCAACTATTTCCTCGCCAGAAAATTCTGCAGGACCTATGAGGAGAAAAAAACATAAACTTGTTTTTTTCAGTCAATTAGAAACACTGAAACAACGGAAAAACTAATGCATACAACATTTTGTAGCATTCAGTACACATTGGCACATGTTTTAGTATCATTAGTAGTGCGGAAAAATATATTTCTGAAGTTCCATGACTTCACTGGGAACTACCTTAGGTGTTAAAGAGCCGCTGAGGTATAGCACTCGTGAAGCAGTAACTAAAAGAAGGGCAGAGCTGACAACAGCAGCAACATGGTGAACAAATCATAGGCTCTGTCCACACAATTTTCTCTCCATGATACTGCAAGGAAATGTGTGGGTTGTTGTGTACTCTGTGACTATTAAAATTAAGACAATATTCAGTTAGGCCCCTTTCTGATCCAGTTTGTAGTCCATCACTTTGCAGAAGTAAGTCTGATGCATTATTTGATGCTGTATGCCAGCTCTTTGCAGCAATGATTAGTATTTCTTCAAGCATTTCTCTTTGTCGACCGTCAGATCCTTTTCATTATGTTTGCTGTGAAGAATTTTTGGTTGTTCTTCCCTGGTGCAATCTTCCAGCACCGCTGTGCTTCCAGTCACACCCAGAGCAGACTGACAAGACGTACTTTACAGGATGACTGAAATTCAGTTTGAAGTTCAAGGAGGCAGCCACCTGCTTCCTGAGTAAGATGAATTAGCACTCCAAAACTTAGCTGATGTCTATTCTTCAAGCTCATGTCCAGTTTGAAGTGGAACTCATGGCTCTGCTTTTTATCTTCAAAGTTCTGAGAAGTTCAAGTCATGCTGCACTCCTCTGTAGAAATCAATACCAGCTGCCTCTCATCTGGCTGTATCCTTCCAGCCATTCGTTTAAGTGACTTAGGCTTCTAAAAAAAATCAACGGGTACCATGCATTTTGTGAACAACATCCATGCACCACATGCCTAAAATATGTGTTCCCTTCTAACCATCACTGTGCAGTTCTATATATATGCTTTATAGATGTATTAATGCTTACAAGAGTACCTGCTGTTGCAAATATTTGTATTTTTCTTTTAAAGTTTACATTAATTCTTTCTCTACAACATTAAGATTTACTTTTGTTCTCAAATAAGAAACACTGGATTTTTGATAGGGTCTAACAAATGTGATGTCTGTTAGTCTCAGAATTAGTTAAAAGGTCTTCTTTTGAGTAAGACTTCTTGCCTTTTAGTAAGTATCTTGCTCAGTAACTCATAAAGATGAAAATTGTACTTGTTTCAGATTGGGTATAATTGCCAATTTTGTTTACAGAATGTGTTTTTTTTTTTCTTTTTTCGTGAAAAAAGAACACTGGTTTGGCTGATCAGAGATTTTTATGCAGTTTGTAAATAACCACTCAACTGCTGCAGAAGTTGGCAATCTAAAGAAATCAGCATCAATGCCAATATTTTACACATAACTTAGATTTTCTGTATTAACATTAAAAAGAATGGTTTTATTTATGTAAGTCATTTTATTGATTTAAGTCATAAGACTTAAATGTCTTATGAAAATAGATCCCTTGCACACTGGAGATAGCTTAAGGTGTGATTAGCTCTTTCAGTGCCTGGACTTTCAGGAACAGGACCATTCAGGTGGTTAAAATTAAACACGTTATTACCCCTTTTTCAAGGGCCAGTTGTTAGCCAGTATTTGGGAATTAGTGGGTTGTTTCTCAGAAACACGATGGATTCAAGTAGTTTTTGATCCAGGCCTATTTGTATGCAGAGGATGTAAACAAATCTTGTCTCCTTGAGCACAGTAAGCATGAAATGAATGACAGGACCCAGCCACCTGCTCAGAATGCCAAGCCTTTACACCACCTTTGCAGAGCAGCCCTATGTCCCAGAGTACTTCTTTCACTCACATTAATTTAAGGTTTTTAAGTGCTCCCTAATGCTGTGGTGAACTGTATGCTTTTTTTTTTTTTTTTTTCCTACTCTTTTCATACAAAAAGAGGATCCAAATCAAAGCCTTGGATGTCTGTGCAGAGACTTCCTGATGGCTTTAGATGAACCAGAGCTGAGCCCTTTCCTTGCTTTTCTGTGCTGTCCTTCATCCTTGATCCTGAATCCTCTCCTGTCCTGATCCTAAACATCTCTGACTCTGTTACAGACTTACATGCTTTTTGTCCTGACCCTTTTATTTCATTCTTTCTGCTGCTGAGATACTGTGTTTTCTAAACTTTGTGCTGAAGACATTGGCATGTCCTATTATGTTGATGCAAATTAAACCTAGGGTGTTCTATCCCCAACCACACCCTTTGCTCATTCTGAAATAGTCTTTCCAGAAGAAGACTCAGCTATGGTTTTTATCTGGAGTCTTCTTCCATCAGAACAGCAATTCCTGTCAGTCCATGCCCTCTCTGCATAATCCCTGTGTTCTTGCCTTCTTGGTTTCCTGATGTCCTTGCTTCCTCCTGGCATGCAACGTATAGTTCCACCAAAGAAGCGTATCTGTATTCACACCTCAGTGTACAGCTCTGTAAACTCGGTGACTGAGCACCTATTCAGCCTTGCCATGCTGATCCACCATTTGGAAGGTGGTTTCTATTCTTTCTGCCATTACTAAGCTAGGAGGCATTATAGTCCTTCACTTACCCTGAATAGAAAATGGATTTTATCCAAACAAGGATAGATCATAACTATATAAAGAACTGCCCACAGATCATAAATATATCTAGCTTACACAATTCCAGTATGCATCAGTCTTTGTAAAAGTGCTTAATAATTAAAAAAAAAATAAAATGCCTGGCCTTTGCACTTGGTATGTCTTATTTGTCACTTCACAATCGTTGTTAGAAGACAAAGAATGTTGTAAGTGAATTTCTTTAGTTCTTAACTAAACTGCTCTTTCAAAACACAAGCTGTATTTAATTTGAGAAGAGGAACTCTCTGAGAAACATCCTGACATTAAGCCTGGCCTGATCATGCTTGTTTTGGTGGACAATTGCATCTGTTCTTGTCATGCACTTACTACAATTAACTGCATTAGCAGATATAATAGATAATTCCGAAGGAAAGAGTGAGCCTGAAATTACACAGATCTTTCTTACTATGATGATTCATCAGGTAGGAATTGTTTCAGCTTTCTGCTTAATCATTATTTTTATATTATCCCACACTCTATAGTGATGACACATAGTTGTGATGGAGAACAGGCAGGAGTTACTACCGGGAGCCTGTGTCAAGCTTTGTGCAGGCAGCTTGGGCGCGATGGTGATTCACTGATGACCAAGCACATCCAAAAGCTGCATGTGAATGTCTGAGCAAGTATTTTGCCATTCTGGGTGAGGGGAACAAAACAACTGGTGATACTATTTTTCCTTTCTGTGATTTCTTATCTCTTGTTCTGAAATGTCAATACCCAGTAGTTTTTATTTCCTGAGATCCCATAGCTCATCATGAGGGCAATGTGAACCAGGATGTTCATGGAAAGAGAGCTTTTCCTGCACAGTTCTCAGCCATGATGAAAGATTATCGTTGGCATGGTCTTGGCTTTTCCAGCTGGTGAAGGTGAACTGTGCTGTAGCTGTTTCTGTTGTCTTGCTTGATTTGGTTGATTGTTATCACCACCCTGAAGGATTTCACTCTGAAACATTTCCTCATAGATAATTACACAAAGGCTAGTTTTTGTAATTACATTTGATACTAACATTAAAATATGTATTTTATATTATTAGTTGACTTCCATGGCTATGGAATGGAAGGCTATTAATGAAATAAAAGATGTCCTGTCACTCCTAGTTAGGTGGTGGTGAAAGAGAAGGGCTTAGTGCCCCTTATATTTATGAACTCTTGCAAATGCCGTGTATGCTCTCCTCTCACAGGTGTTGCTGTCAGGCTGCATAGCTCCCCTTTCAGTTTAAGGCAGGGCTGCAGGCAGCCCGCTGTTACCAGTTTCTATCTGGTGATAACCTTTTCAGCTCCCTTTCGGTATTCACGTATTATCGACCAAATAGCACTGGTTTCTGAAAATGACCAGTTGCATTTACATTTCATAATGTGTTGAAAGGAAAAACGTTTCTGACTGAGTAAGAGAAGGAAGGAGCTGTCAACCCTGTTTTGTGATTACTGCCCACAAATGTTCTCACATTTTACTTCAAGAAAGTGTTCTGACAAAAATATTAGCACTAATAGTACAGTATGCATATGTTCTCAGTGTATAAATAGTGCAACGCCATCTCATGAGATAGCTGAGGGCTCTATCCGATGACTCGATTGAGATCTGAGGTTGCTCAGCACCTCGCAGCAGACACTCAGGCAGCGTGCTAACCTCTGTCACATGAGGTACAAAGCACCATCAGTTCTTGTCACAACCAACAGGAGGCACAGAGCCTGCAGCATCGAGCATCTCCTTCCCTAACAAATGTCAAAAAATGTTTCTTTCTCTACCACACTGTATCAGCATCCTCCAACAGACACATCCTACCAACACCAATCTGTATCAGCATCCTGCTTTCACACAAGAGCCAAAACTCATCTGCCTGAACTTAGCAGACTGCATTACCCTAGATTCCCTCTTCAGGCAACAGAGAGAAATACCTCTGGAGAGCAACTCTTCATGCAGTTGTAAGTGCCTAGAATGAGGCGAGATGGACCCACCCAAGGTGTCTGCTGTCTTTGATTCATTATGAGGTTTGCTTTTATTACAGTAAGTCTTGCAGGGGAATTTTTATCAGTCTAGTGGTCAAGAAATAGTGCCTCTCAATTATATACTGTAAAGGAGAGGCATTTCTACTCTGATGTGAAATCTGGATTACTGAAGTTAATGTCCAATTACAAATACATAGACCTCCAAGGCGATGGATTGTGTTCAACACTATCAAAAGGATACACTTTCTGTAACTGCAGCATTTTGCGATCTTAACAGTAGACAATATTAATGCATTTGATTTTAAGATGTTGACAGTCTCCTGACAGATCTGAGTGGCCAAAAGTATTTCGATGAAAAAGAGTGTCTTTTATATGCAAAACCAATCCTGTTAATGATTAGCCTATTTTAAATATTCCAGTCTAATTTTCTGTGTCCTCTATTGTGTATCATTCTTTCATTTTCAGTTGTTTTCCACAATTACTATTTCTCAGATAAAGGAAGTCAGGAAATGTTGCTGAGAAGAGGCTCACATTTAACTTTTACCAGCCTACCATTTCTTTTACACATTGCTGAATAACTTTGTGGTGGTCACACATATCCACTATACTGCATCAATGCCTGGTTCCTGACAAATTTCGCCTAGTGTATTGTATCCTGAAGAGAAAAGTATACTTGCTTGCTGAATGCCTTCTGTTCTGTAGGAGTCAAATATTCAGGGTTTTGGAGGTTTAGTTATTCCTTTGTGCTAATGATTAATGAAGAGAATACATATGAACTGTGCAGTGTAGTGTCTTGCAAGTGTCATATATCTACAGATCTACAATGTAAACATATGATCTGGACCATACAGGTATATTGTGTATGTGTCATATTTATCCATAAGTATATATGGTATGCACATGCACGATCCAGGTTACAGCTGAGAGCTGGAGTGCACACATGTCTCTGTATGAAATATTTTATCTCAACTTATTGCCATATTATTTCCAGTAAAAAGGAATTTAGCAGTATAATAAAATCCACCTGTACATAACCTCTGAAACTCCTCCTATTCCACTGAGGTACAATACTAGAACTGCAGAAGCAGAAGAAAAATAGAGAGAGCCTGTTCTTTCTGTATTTCTGTCTTTTGTATATAAGGAAGAAGAACTATGATCTCTGCCCTAAAACTTTTCTGCATGCAGGGTAGCTACTAGCGAATATTCAGGTCTTTTTGGAAATCAGGCTAATAAAATAGCATTAGCATTCTTTGTTAAAGAACTAATTTTGCACAAACATCTATTTGCGTGAACTTATTTAAAGAAAAAAAAATTATATATTTTGTTCATGAGGAATATGACTGTGCAACTTAAGCAGTCACTCCAACTGAAACTCCAGAAATTCTTAAGCACACCTGTGAAGTTTTATAATGAGCAAGGATTTCTTGACTGGAAAGTTTCTATTCAATTACTGTTATTTGTAAGAACGATTTGTCTGTGTGTGTGTTCAGCTTATATATTACATAAGTTATCAAAACTAAATATGACAATTATTTTACTTATTTGTCACTGGCATATATATGAAAGAAAATCAAACCACTCCAGTCCTTCCCTCCACACCTTCTCAAATAGGTTTAGATTTGTAGAGTCTCTTCAATCTGACACAAGGAAGGACAGTTGTCCATTCAAGTCACATTTTGGCCAATTGCCAAGGCAAAACAAAGGTTATTTGCAAGTTTATTTTAGAGTTGCTTTATTTTTATATTCTAATATTCTGATACTCTGATATTATCATAGAATCATAGAATCGCTTGGGTTGGAAGGGACCTCAGAGATCATCTAGTTCCAACACCCCTGCCGTGGACAGGGCTGACAACCTCTAGCTCACTAGATCAAGCTGCCCAGGAACCCATCCAGCCTGGCCTTGAACACAGCCAGGGATGGGGCAGCCACAGCTTCTCTGGGCAGCCTGTGCCAGTGCCTCACCACTCTCTCAGGGAAGAATTTCTTCCTGATGGCCAACCTAAACCACCCCTCTTTCAGTTTTAGCCCTTTCCCCCTTGTCCTACCATTATCCACCCGTGCAAAAAGTCGGTCCCCCTCCTGCAATGAGGTCTCCCCAGAGCCTTCTCTTTTCCAAGCTGAACAATCCCAACTCCCTCAACCTTTCCTCAGAGGAGAGGTGCTCCAGCCCTCTGATCATTTTGGTGGCCCTCCTCTGGACCCGCTCCAACAGCTCCACATCCCCTCTGTACTGGGGGCCCCAGGCCTGGACACAGCACTCCAGGTGAGGCCTTCCAAGGGCAGAGCAGAGGGGGACGATCACCTCCCTCTCCCTGCTGGCCACCCCTCTCTTGATGCAGCCCAGGATGCCATTGGCCTTCCTGGCTGCAAGAGCGCACTGCCGGCTCATGGCCAGCTTTTCATCTATCACAACACCCAAGTCCTTCTCCACAGGGCTGCTCTCAAGGAGTTCTTCTCCCAGTGTGTACACACACCTGGGATTGCCCCAACCCAAGTGCAACACCTTGCACTTGGCCTTGTTGAACCTCATCAGGTTCTCGTGGGCCCACTTTTCATTATCATAATGTTAAATTTCTAGAGTACAGAAACAGAAGATCCTGGCATAATACAATGATCTCTGATCATGGAATGGCTTGGGTTCAAAGGGACCTTAAAGATTACCCAGTTCCAGATCCTCTCTGAAGAGTATTGACTGGGACTCTGAAAACAGAAAAGTTCATTTCTCAGCAGCAACTGAGGACTGGCATCAGGTTTAGCATCTCACTGCATCTTCACATGATTAACTGGTGGCTACCTCTGATTATTAATGAAAAAGTGATCAACAATAATCCCTGTAAAAATATGCAGAATGTGCCAGATGAGCTTGTGACTCCTGACTGAAAAAAAAAAAAAAAACAAAAAAAACAAAAAAAAAAACAGTGATCACTTTGACAACTATAAGACCCGATTAGTTTGGTTTTTTTCCCCTCTCGTTTTGTCTAAAACCAAACTTCCCAAATACGTTTTTCCTGTGTTTCTTTATTGATCTTTATTGCACTGAGATCACATAGCATCTTGATAAGTTTAAGATGTCATCCTGTCCCAGCAGACTGCAAAGATAAGGAATGGCTTTTATATTTTCATCCTGAGCCTGAAGAAAACTAACAAGCATCTCTTCAGAGTTTGATTGCATAGCAGGCATGAATATCTTACAGCCACCCTATGCATTTTGGCCCACACTAGTTACATTTACCAGCAATTGTAGGTAGGTTTTAGTGGCAGGCTGAGAAGCTGAAATACAAAGCAACCTCCAAATCCAAGCTGTGGGCAGCTGGAGGGTGAAGAGTTACAAAATTATTTCTTCAATATTCAGTGCTGTTCTTGTGACTTCAGCCAAATCCTTTCACATACAGGTATGTACAATTACATATCCACATCTACAGTAACATGTTCTTCCTCCTGATTTTGGTGAAGTACAGCAGGTTCAGATCAGACCTCTTTCACTGTTGGTTTCACAACGCAGTCCACGTAGATCTTGCTGAAAAGCAGATGCGATTGCTAGAGGCGTGATACATTTTGATCATGTTTCACCGCTCAAATTCTGTTACCTAAAGGATGGCAACTTCTGGATGGAGAGGGCTGGAGCAGAGTCCTGGACAGGCAGTAACAGTAAAGCCTGGCAGTGTCCTGGCAATGTAAGAGGGCTTTCAGATGTCCATTCCTGCACTTATTTTAGCACAGACATCAAGGAATGAACCAGAGTGGTTAAACTTCTCCTTCTCTTTGAATGGTGCCCGTTTGATCCAGGTCGCCTCTGTCACCACTCTGATGCTAAGGGCAGAAATAGTGACAGAATGGCAACATAGCCTTTCCCCTCCCCATTATCAAAGGCTGCGTCATTGTCTATGACTTGTAGGCCTTTTTTGATGTGAGAATTTGGAGGTCAAGATTTTGAGCAGACAGGGTATAGGGATGCATATTACCGTGGGCATCAGAAAGATCTATTTGCCCTGAAGGACAGTCAATTATTGACAGAAACCTTCAAAATGCTTCCATCTGAAGATTAATGTTTTGCTATTGCATTTTAATTTTTCTCAAGTCAATGGCTCCATTATGAATATTATGTAAGAACATGTTAATTTTCTTTATGGGGATAGCTTCCAATTTTTTGCTGTAACTAGAAATATGTGAATACAGATAGGAGAACAAGTCTGACAAAACCTCTAACAATTATAATCCTAGAGATCAGTTTTCTGACACTAAGAAGGGCTGAAAGTGCTGGTACTTCTAATTTTCTGAGTGCTTCTGTCACAACCAGAATTATTGCATAAAGCCGTAAAATTAGATGGTGTGCTCCCATAACAAACCAATTACTTGCAGATTACCTTTTGAAGTAACTAATTCTTTTTTTGTTTTGTTTTGTTTTTCTGAATACATGCATGCAAATATGACCTTGAGCTTCAAAATCCCCGAAATACTTATCAAGTATTGCATTACCGAAAAGGTTTCACTGGTCGAGTGATTGAGGAGGGAGACTGTCAGGTACAATTTATTCACACACAGTTAAGTTAATCTCTGAAATCAAGGAGACATAAGAGTTTGTCGCAGTTAGAAATTGAACAAATAATAATAATAAAAAAAATGTGGCTATGTTACATTTTAACAGCTTGTGAGTAAATTATGTATACCTGAGGCATCCTGTATCTTTTGTCCCCCAGTATTTTTCATACAAGTGAACAGAAGGGAGGATGCCTGGAAGAATATAGCCCTATTCATGAAGAGCTCTAAGATGCAAGATGCTCTTCACTGTCTCAAAAACCTGTTTGGATAGAGTATAACTGAACCAAGTAAGTCTGTTGCTTTCTCAAATGAGGCAATAAATGCTGATGTCTTGAAGCATAGAAACAGTACATTTATTTTCACATTTGTGAAATAGCAGGCTTTTATTTCGATGCATGCCATTAGGGCTAAGTGAATGGTCTGTAACCAGACGGAGACAGGGGAGCTACCCATTCAGAATTCAAGGGCTTAAGCTGTTTTACTCAAGACAGACTTTCACAAATATTTCTGAGTATTTTATGATCTTTAGGAATGAGCACAAGTTCATCTATCTGCTAGTTACATAACATTGTCACTGCTATGAAAATAGAAAGTACAAAAACTTCAGCTCTGCAAAAGGTAGAGCTGCCCACAGTGTTCTAGTTTATGGGCTCAGTCCTCCAACACAGCGAGCACTTTGGTCCCAGTCCAGCAAACTCAAGTATCTGCCTAGCAGTGTACACATTAATAATTCTGCTCTGCTAAACTGCTACTATCGTTAAATAGAGGAGCCGCAAGGTCCTGATATCATAATGACATCTCTTTTTTACTACCTCTTTGAAATGCTAGAATTACGCTTGCTTAACTCACTCGCTTTTTATACACCACCATTCATAAAAATTAGTCTGCAGCCTGCCATATTCGAGTGTGGGAGGACTACAAAATGGGCAAACAGTTTTTTTCCTCTCACCAGTTTCTTCCAGCCTTAAAGGATTATTAGAATTTGGAGCAAAGGCTGAAGAAGCTATAGCTACCCTCTCTCCGCCTGCTGCATGTAGCATAGTGCACACTGTACATCACCAGTCTGGGAGATGCTGCCTAGCCCTTTCCCACCTCTTTACTGAGCTCTACAGAAAGGGTGAATGCAAAGCTTGTCACTGTCTGTGCTGGCTACCGAGTGAGGCTGGTGCCATCAAAAAGGCTTCTCTCGGAGCTTCCAAAAACTTTCTGTCTGGCCCTGTCAGGACTCTCTTCCATGCCTGTGTGATTTCTCTTCTCTCTCTCTCTTCTCCCCATGCCATTTGAGTTGTTAACATCAAAAATGCCTTAAAATCCGTGTCAGACTTGGCTTTAATGACGCCCATGTAGTCTATCATCATATGAATTGTGCTTTGTGATGCACATTATTATTACTAATACTTCATCAACATTTTATGTGTCTCATGATGAATGTGGGCTACTGCATTATCCCTTTTTCTGTGTGCATCATGAAGCTGCTCCCTTCAATCATTATTGTTACCATCTATGTTATTTGCTTTCTTATTATCTATCCATCCATGTATAATATGACACGTTTCCAGCTGTAATCTCAGTATGAGAACACCAAGAGCTTTAAAAATTTCATACATCTCCAGAGCACTGAAGGTTACTTTTTACCTAAAACAATGTTCAGATGGCTGTCACAAGCAAAGTTAAAGTGAAATGTCAAAAGCTGTAAGGATGAAAAGCTGCACATGGTAGATACAAGATTCAGTGCACGGTAACTCCCTCTTAATAAACAAGAAAGATCTATGGGAAGAAAAATTTCCTTGCATTTGAAATTTAACTGCCAACCATCCACATCCTACACATAACTGTCATAAAGGATGTCTAAATCTGTCCTCATTTATAACATGTGTTGTGACAAGATTTGACAGGCTCTGAAAGAGCTATAATTGCCACCTAAACATCCAGCATTTTGTCAACTGCGATCATGTTTAGGGAAAGCATTTATTTCACTTTAAAACCCTAGCATTTTTTCTTTCTGAATGAGATGACAGATTTGTTTTTCTTTTCTCATTAGGGGTTGCAAGTTAAATTTAAGGATTTTTTTTGTTGTTGTTCCTTTTTTCTTTTCAGTAATTTTCCGGTGACAGAAGTTGGAACTTTTCAGATTAAAAGAAGAATCATTAGCTTGAGGAAACCAATGGCAATTGAACAGAAATATTGTAAGCACATCTGCAAGGATACTGACACCACTGAAAGATTCTGAACATCAGGCTGATGGGCACTTGGCTGAATATCACAACAGGAACTAAGGTGTGAAAGAGGAACAAATATCCCCGTATTTGCCGTTCTTTGCTCTGAATAAATGTTAGTAGTTTTTGGCCACCCTGCATAGGCCTTCTAATGCACATGCAAACATCCCTGTGAGATGGAGGTGGGAACTGTTGGTCTAAGAGCAGAAAAAATGCTTTGGATAAGGGAAATGAGATGCCTCTGGGGCTTTCACAACCTGTACAGGTGGGACTGCAACTAAAGCACAACCCATCACTCCACTGGTGGTTCAGTAGCACCCAAACCCTCACCAAGCCAGTTTGTCTTAATCGCTTTCTTGAAGTGCTGAGCACTAAATGTCACAGCTACTACAGCAAAAGCTCCCCAGAAGCATTGTTTTCGTCTCTCTGGCAGCATTCATGATTCTTCTGTGTTTGTTTACCACAAACAATCCAGCAATCACATTGAATTCACAAGAAGTAAACAGCAAGCTGTGCTTTTGAGAGCGTTGGTGCCAGAACTGGCACTTTTTCACATGCAATTGGTGTCACGGTGACATAGAAGCAGGAAAGCATACACAGAGGTGTCCCCAAACCCTAGGTCTAATCTTGCTTGCCTGGCCTGTCCTTGCCAAGTGCACCAGTGCATGCCCGAGGCTTGTCTGTACTGCGCTGCAATGAGGCTTTTTGAGTGCTTAGGTCAAGATCTTCTGTTGGCTGGTGAGGTCAGCAAATGCACTCAACCTTTCCTCCCGACTGAGTTTGACTTGCAAATATACTGGGAAGTCAAAAGATAAGGATGTGTGGTTTTGCTGTTGGTTTTGGATATGTCTCAGATTATACTTTCCTTATTTATTAAGATCTTTCTAACATTCTCGTGTTTCAGTTGTGCTGTGTGCTTAGCACATCCAGTCCCCTGCCTACATGCTGTTGTTCCTCTGTTGCAGGAGGTGCAGAGGAACTTCTGAATTCTAGGTGGCTGCTGGGCTCAGTGGAAACTGGAGGAGAAAACATTGGCAACAAAAGACAAATGCAGATGCTGACATTGTGCTCAGATATCCATCAGCTTCAGGTGTCTGTAACTGGAGATGAAAGCCTCAGTTATTTGCCAGCTGGTAACACCTTCCAGAGGAACAGTGGGTTCATCACCTGGCTACTGAGCTGCACTATGCAGCTTTTAACCATCCTGAATGACCTAAAAAACTTACCATGGCATTGGGAACTTGGAAAAGAGAAAAGCTAGCCCAAGAAGAGGCTTTGAATGGGAGCGAGGACAAGAAAGAACCTAGGACACATACAGGAACTTTGGCAGGAAAACAAAAGGCTCAGATTCTGGGGAAAAGGCAGGGAGTTCTTGACAGGGCAGTGGATAGAAGGAGGCAGAAAAGTTCAGGAAATCTCTAAAAAGGACAGGATTAGAAAATGGCACACTGAGACCTTAAGATGATACACAGAGTCTCTGATAAATGCCCAGCACCCACTGCAGCTGGAAAGGGAATGACAGAACCCTTTTCATCTTAAGACTCAATAATTCAGATTTTATGGTCATAAGTATTGTCAGCAAGTGTGTATAAGGAGGACTGATTAAAAAAAAAAAAAAAAAAGTAATTTTATGTATTCTAAACAGGTTGCATTTCTTTAGAAAGGAAGGAAAGAATAGTATTTCTGCTCTTTACTAGTAAACACCAATTCTAAAATGACTTAAGTTTAAATTTTTAACCAGTTGTAACATCTGTGTATTAAAACAAAGCATTGTTTCTTTTCCTGTCTCTGTTTTTATCATTCCTTGTATTATCTGCTTTTTTTTTCAGGTAGAATCTCACCCTGAAATGGGAACAAATCCAGGAAATGACAGCCTGCAAAAAGACTTTTTGTGAGGTCCTTTCTGAGAGCATTTCCCACATGACTCTGTTATGGTATGCAATTAATACCCTAGATTATACCTCCAGCCCTTCCAGACAATTTGGCATTCTTCCTGAGGTACCTGTGTCTGGTTAGCTGAGCAGGAGAAAGAGAAATTCTTCAGTGTGTGAACCCATGCAGCCAGCTCAAGGAACACAGTTAAAAGAAATGCTAGAATCATAGAATCGACTGAGTTGGAAGGGACCTTTAAAGGTCATCTAGTCCAAATCCTGCCTGTCCTAAAATAATATCCTGATGGCTGCTAAATAAAGGCTTTTGAACTTGTAATGGGAACTTCCATCAAACGAAGCCTTAAAAAAAAAAAAAAAAAAAAAATGGAAAATTCCATTCCCTACTCCAGGAGAGTTTTAATGGCTGTAGCCTTCACAGTGACAAGGTAACTGTGTTCCAGTGCTAATGTTTATGTTCTTTTAATTCCACGGTAAGGGACTTTGATAATCACTATTTGCATTCAGCTTTCTGGATCAGAAGCATGTTATGCCGTTTCTTCTGAGTGCACTTTTTCCCTCATACTGAACAGCAAGCATTTGGTTTTAAGAATAAGACTAAAATAGCTGTTTTGATGCTTAAATGGATGGGGTTATGCAGCTCTGAATGCTAATCAGCTGCAGGTAAAGAATGTTTCCTCTTGTGAGAGTTTGCTAAATGTGCTGGCTGGAGTTAAAAATAACCAGCTGACCTGCCTTCATCACAGTAACCTTGCAGAACTTGTTTCTCCTTGCATGATTGAAGAGCACGTGATAAAGACGTATTTTAAGGCAGAAGGAGGTCATTTTGCTTATCTGGAAATTGGTTTAATATTGGAGAATATTTATGTACCTGATGTGGGAAAGCTGCTTTGTGAAGCAGCATTTGCACATAAAGATCATTCAAATGTAAGAGTCAATTCAGGAATTCTCCAATTGTCTTTGTAACAAAACACTGTAGGAAACGCACTTAGCATTCTTGTATGTTGCTATGATACAAAGATGCTAACTTCAAGCAAAATGGTGCCAGCAGGCTAATGGCCATCAGGGCAGCAGGGAGGCCCTGACACAGCTGTCTGCTAGGAAGTCTAAGGGCAAGTGTCCTGGTGACTGTCAGGTTCCTCAGCTAAACGTCCCTGCAAGGAAGCTTCTCCATGCAAGATAAAAGCTGGCCTTGATGGAAAGGGAAAGAGGAAGACTTGTTCTCTAATGCACACAAACATGCTGCAGAAAAGCAAAAGAATTTGGAAATACATAAAAGGGATATCAGTAAGATTTTCAGATTCAAAAATATATAGACTAGAATGGGCCAATAATAGATTAAAAAAAAAGAAGAAATTGCATTTAAATAAGAAAAAGGGTATCTGAAGCCTCTGTATTTCAAGTATGTTTGCCCCACATTAGTCCCCATCTCACAGGATGACCAAGCTATTTAGCACAAGTTTCACCTTCTGTTTACCCATTCTGCTGCAGGGAATGCGGCTGCAGTTGCTTATCGTTCTCACATACTGTGGTGACAGTAATTTGTGGCTAAAAAGATGACCATACAAATACACTGGCAACAGATTTGTGTTGAATTCTTCTCTGGAGTTGATCTCTGTAAGGTGAAACTGTACATTTCATTGAAAAATAATGTCATGGATACAGGAGTACAGTTTGTCTTTATCACATGCTCAAGTTTTTTTTTGTTTGTTTTTTGTGTGTGTGTGTGTGAAATTTGATAAACTTGGAAGGGAATATTTTCATACCACATGCCAACAATATTAAGTGGAATGGAATTTCTTTTCTGTAAAATGCTATGGGTGCTGGAATTTAGGAAGTAAAATACATGATCACAAAACGGGGCTTCAAGGACTTCAGGATGTTACCTAGTCCGTGTTCCTATGTTAGATCAGCTGTCTTGTCATGCTTGTGAGAGCTTTTGCTTTGCTGTTGCTCCCAGAAACCTCTATGATCAAACAACCTCTCATGACTTCTGTTTGACTACTTACTAATCCCTACCCCCAGAGCAGACTTGTCTAATGGAAGCTTTCCTCTGATTGCCTTGCTGAAAGGCCTGTGCAGCGAGGTGACTGCCGCCTACAAGAGGCCATTGCCCTGTGCCTGGCAGAAACATCTCAAAGCCACTGTCTGACCACCTAGCCCCCACGGTGAGCTTCTGGAAACTGTCAGTGAATTTTGTGCAGACCTTCAGCTTACAAAGCATAACCTCTATAGTTTAGCCCCTCCCAGACTGCCGGAGCTCCATTTATATACTGATTGTCTCTTTGTGAAGACAAAACACAATTAGTTTACTGGTTGCAACATAACCCATCCACTGTATTACATGAAAAGAGACAAAGGTGAAGGTAAAACGATGTAAATAATCACATACCATTTTTAAGTTCAGAAACTGAGACTCAGACTGTGGTTTGAAGGACTGAAAATAATTAAAAAAAAAAAAAAAGCACATAAAATAAACAGAAAATAAAGCTGACCATAAACTTGAGAATGCTAAGTTCTATTTGTACTTTTGACATCTGCATATTTCTATATATGCCACCTACATATACAGAAATACTTCATTACTTTCCTAAAGTAACCTCATCCTCCAGATTGTCTCTCTCTTTGTTGCTCTACATGTTGACATATAAAATGGAGGCTTCCAATTCCCACTTTTCGTAATGTTTTGGATTCAGTCAAGCTCTGAGACCAAATCTTAGAATTCTTTGAGGTATTTAATATTCCAGATATTAAATATTGTAGAGAATATTAATTATAGATACAACTAATTAAGCCTGTCATCTCCAGTGTATTCTTTGCAATAGAACAAACATGTCTTGTTTGGATCCTCTGTGATGAAAGTTATCAGAAAGAGACAGGTTTGGCCAGGCACAGTTATGAAGTGAAGCTCCTCTTCCTCCTGTCTTCCAGGTAGGTACACATTTCTGAGAGGTCCCTCTCCTACATTTTAAGCCCCAAACTTCTTGTCCAATTACCACATGGAGAATAATGCATTTCTTCCCTCTTTGTGAGTCTTCTGCTTCTTCACAGAGGTAAGCATCAGTGTATGAGCTGTAGACCACAACGATTTCTAAACTTTTCCTAATTTTGGCAGGTTTTAAGAATTTGTAGACATTTTCCCCCATAAGAGACCCTAAGCCAGTTCAGTTAAAAATCATATTCCCTAAAATCAGTTTTCTTAAACAGAGGATCTGTCGAGTCTCTAAATAAAAATTCCATGTAAATACAGATCTTCCCTCATCTTTTCTAGAGTTTTACTTGCTTCACGTAAAACTGTAACTTTTGATTTAATATTATATGTTTTCTTTATTTTGAAATTTCTGTTTTTCCAAGACTGTTTCTGTACTCTTCTGAAGCCTGTGATTAAAGTTACTGCCATTTTCGTTTTCCATATTGTAAGGGCAAATGACAGTCCTGACTGCCCAGTGGATGTGCCCTGTTCTCCTTGATCCATTCAGACTCCATAGCGATTGCCCACTGCCAAAGTTATTTAAGATTTCTTAGAAGAAATAGGTCAGTTTAAGTGTGAACCCTCTGAGGAAAGAAATAATATAATTCCCAAACTCAAACAGGAGCTTCCTGCAAACACGGCAGATGTTAAAGAGATTGAGTGGAAGAAAATGATGAGGGGAAGGTTTTGCTGTTCAAATTAAAGTTATGTGAAAGAGAAGGGCACTTGCCCTTGGAAGTTCCACAGTCAGGTATGGTAGTGTTTCACACATGACATGGAGCTTAGTATGCTTTCTATTTCTATGAAGACAAACATTTTTAAATGCTGTAAACAAGTAGCCTGATAGACTAATTAGTCATGCAATACAGCATTGCTCTTCCATAGTTTATTTTCATCACTAATATTAATCACTGCAGAGAAGATGTATTAAGGATGACGAGAGGTTAAAGCAAAGTAATGAACCAGAGCAGTAGCTGATAACCTGGAGAACTTCTCAATTTATAATTCTGAGAGAGGTTGTGGGTTTCTTTTTCAACTTTATGCAAGTCTGTTTCCCTTTTAATCAGTCTCTGATGATGGTGATGTTTACATTGCATTAATTTTATCTGCCTTTGGAGGTAATGTAACTCTGATAAGAGCCAATTAGTTTTGCACCATCAAGAAGGACAATGAATTGTAACTTGCCAAAACAAAGATAAAATTAACCATTTGCCTAAATGGTGCTGTTCATTGTTGTTTTCTCATAAGACTTGTTCTGCAACATTCAGCTCCATGAACAAAATAGCTCAGGATATGCAAGTTTACCTAAAGTAAAACGTTCTGAAACAAACACTACTCTAATGTAGTGCCACTGCCCAGTAATTCAATGCTAATTTTCCACAAGCCATTAGATCTGTCTACAGATTGTGTTTCACGCACATGAATAAGTGATGCAGTGAGAAATAAGCCAGCATTTCAGCTTTTGTGGCTAAAGCTTTTTAACCAAGAAGTAAAGTGATTTTGCTTGGAGATACTTTTTCCACACAAATATAACACTGTCTTTTTAAAATGTTACTGCAAGCCTTTTGCAGGGGAGTACTTCAAATTACATGCTGGAGTAAAGCAAACTTCAAGTAACGGACAGAAATTTTTCAAATGCTTTTGTAAAACAGCATTTATGGAGGAATCTGATATGCAGTAGCTTCTCAGAATTCATAGAGTCAGAGAATGGCTTGGGGTGGAAGGGACCTCAGAGACCATCCAGTTCCACCCCCCCTGCCGTGGACAGGGCTGCCAGCCACTAGCTCACTAGATCAAACTGCCCAGGAACCCATCCAGCCTGGCCTTGAACACAGCCAGGGATGGGGCAGCCACAGCTTCTCTGGGCAGCCTGTGCCAGCGCCTCACCACTCTCTCAGGGAAGAATTTCTTCCTGATGTCCAACCTAAACCTCCCCTCCTTCAGTTTTAGCCCATTCCCCCTTGTCCTACCATTATCCACCCATTCAAAAAGTCGGTCCCCCTCCTGCCTGTCAGCTCCTTTCAAGTATTGGAAGGCCGCAATGAGGTCTCCCCGGAGCCTTCTCTTTTCCAAGCTAAACAATCCCAACTCCCTCAGCCTTTCCCCATAGGAGAGGTGCTCCAGCCCTCTGATCATTTTGGTGGCCCTCCTCTGGACCCGCTCCAACAGCTCCACATCCCCTCTGTACTGGGGGCCCCAGGCCTGGACACAGTGCTCCAGGTGAGGCCTTCCAAGGGCAGAGTAGAGGGGGACGATCACCTCCCTCTCCCTTTATATTATAGAATTATAACCATGGCTGTAATACAGGTAAGCTGGTATTCATATTTTAGGGGTTATTTTAGTCTAGTATCGTATGTATAAATGGCATTGGGGAGGGATACAGCAAAACACAGATTTTCTAGCAAGTTACTGGAATGTCTGTCAATGATTGTTTTAATACAGAAATTGGAGAAGACAGCTAAGAGGATATTCTTCCAAATGTAATTAAGAGCTAAGGGTAACTAATAAGCATACTAAGGTTTCTGTCCTGTCAAGTTGGATGGAAAAGATGAAACTGAAAAGTTCATAATGTTTAGAAAGTGAAAGCTGGAAAGTAACAACAATGCAAAGTTTTCAGCATACACAGAGATGTGGTTGATAAAATCATAGTGATCTAAGGAGATCTAAGGTAAAAGATCAACCCAAGGAACAAACATAAATAAGGAAAAAAAAAAAAAAAAAAAAAAAAAAAGAAAAAAAAAGTAAGCAAAGCAAGCAGAACAGGTCCTTCCTCAGGCAGATGATATTAAACCTCAACATATATTATCCCAATGCAGATATATATAATCAGATTAGAAAACATACCTATCTAAATCATTAATTCCTCAATAAACTAAAAAATTTGAAGGGACCATATGATGTAAGAAAGGGAGAAAATGGAAACTAGGTTACTTTTTAATTATCAAAATAAAAGAGCACAGATATATAGGGCAGAAACTAGGAACACAAAATAAAGACAAAAAAAAAGAGAAACCAAAGGTTACAAAAACTAATTTTATAAGCAGTAACAAGGTGATGAACAAGCAAAATGTTGATTTGCTGTTGAACAAAGAAGGTCAACATGCTTTAAGTCTTCTTTAATTAAATGTTTTTACTAAGACAACCAACTGATAGCAAAGGCCTAGAAATTAATACCAGTATTAGAGTTTTCAGTTTCAGAGTAAGGAAAGTATTTAAGTAATTTATAAATTCTACAGAATAGCTCAATCTCATGAACTTCATCTTCAAATACATAAAGACCTGATCAACATAATTGCAAGCTTAACAAGTGTATTTAGAAATTCATGAAAGATAGAATACTTTCTAGGAGACTGGGGAAAAAAAAAAAAAAAAAAAAAAAATTTTTAGAGGAGAGGAGAAAAAAAAAAAAAAAAAAAAAAAAAAAAGAAGAGGTATTAGTAATGTCTATGTTTAAAAAGTTATAATAATGAAAAAGGGCTGATAAAATTTAGAACTGTTAATTTAATTTCACTGTTGAGAATAATTATGATATAAAGCAAAGGAGTAATCTTTAAGATCCAGAACTGTGCATTAATAACCAAACAAACAAACAAACAAAAATCAGTTGCAAATAACCAAAATTTTTACAAACAATCTGCATCAAGGCAATCTATTTTCCCTTATAACAAGTGTTGCTCTAATGGGGAAGGAAGCTGGTTTCCTAAATCTTGGTGTAATTAAGTAATCCCACTGTCCAGCTTAATTTTATATGGAAGCAGGGGATATATGGTCCAGGTGAAACAGCCGTAAGCTGGTGCAAACTGGGTAATATACCTAAAAATAAATTTTTCACTGCAAAATGTAGGGACATAACGCATGTAAAGGTGGCCTGTCTCATGTTCTAGTCAATGTTTTGTGCAGCCTGGATGGCTGACTAGAGAGTTACATTGAGAGTTATTGCATCTGAGGAAAAGACAGACCTAGAAGGCACTGTCTGGAGGAGAAGGTCAGAACTCACAGGATGTTGACAAATTACCAGGCAAACCTGGAAAAAGATGAAATACAACGGTGGAAGTGAAAGTACAATGTCTGGGCAAGAGGAGTACAGAGATACGCCGCAAAGTTTAGGTAACATTAGCGTGAAACAGGAGCTAAGAGATATATCCTATGAAAACCATGAGTTGGCAATTCCATGCTGCTATGAAAAAGCTAAACATCACATTGGAGGCAATTAACAACAACAGAGACTGAAGCAGAACTGGCACAAGATTCCTACTCCACTCAGATGGATTTATTACATCACCTCCCAAGGCTGCATCTGCTCCTCTTTATAATACTACCCAGTGCTCTGCTATAATATTTGCTTTATTTCATCAGAACAACTTCCTTGTAAATCCTTGTGACTTTGATTTAAGGCTGAAATTTTCAGAAAGGCCTAGAGTATCCAACTACTACAGGACTCAACAAGATTTGGATGATGACGGTTACCAAGAAGTTCCTGGAATGCTATCATTTTGTATGTTGAATACCTAGTGGTATCATAACTCAAAAGGGGGAAAAAAAAAAAAAAGAAAGAAAAAAGAAAACAAAAAGGAGGGTAACTTTTGAAACAGAATCAAAATATTGTAATAACTGATATTGCATTAGTGCAGATATTTTTTCTTAACTACCGCTATTTGTGATATATTCCTATAACTCAATTTACAGCCCAGATTTCCCTTTCGGGAATCTGCTTTTGTGTAACAATAACAACTATATTTTTGTCCAGTTTTTCTTTACTTAAAGCCTATGTTGCTCTGATAAATCCTGCAGGTTCCTTCCCTTTATTTTCTGTCTTTGTAACAAGAGTTTGGAAATGCCCAGGTCCATCATTATTAGTAGTTAATGTCTCTTATTTTTAAACATATTTTGGAATTAAACTTAATTTTCATAGGTTCCTTGATCTTTTATGTATTAGAAACTCTCATATCCTCAAAATAGCCCTCAAACCATTAATAGCTTAATCTGGTAAGGAAAATACAGTTACATTCCGTAACAATTATTAAATACAAGCAATTAAATACAAGTAGCTTTCAAGCTACTATTTACTTTTAAGCTACTATAATCAATCCACAAAGTTATGACAGGCTTTTTGACATAAAATATTTCCATCTGATAGGCAGATTAGGTCTGTTACAGTTTCTTATTTCCGTAACAGAGAATGGAGGATTACATGCAATGGACAGCCTATGCTAAGAGCAGTGATCTGGACAGAAGCTAACTGTTTCACAGCATAGTCCTTCCATAATGGAGTTTCAGCAGAGAAGAAAAAGCTGTGTCATATACTGTGTCATAAATACTGTTTTGTTGTTTTTTTTTTTTTTTTCCTAAATTTCAGTCAGTGCCATGGAGAATGACTCTGCTCAAAGAATCAAGGTTTTTGTCAGCACATCTGGAAACCTATTTGAGGATGTGTGCCTCTGGAGGAATTCTGCAGAACGGGAAAAGGTGAGTACAGAGTGAGAAAGAGGGAGACCCATTTTGTTGATCTGAGCTGAGTTTACCTTTCTGTCTATTTCTGAGTATCAATGACAAGTTCCTAAAGTGTGCTTATGTAGCGGTGTGAAGTCAGGGAGTTTCCGTGTTGACAGAATGAGATAAAAAAAGTAATTCACTCTATTCTTCATGTAGTAGTGAATATACTGCATCTTCAGTTGTTCAGCTACTAGTTTCACACTGCTTTGAGGAATCATAGTAGTGATAGAGCAATAATAATAGTTATTAATATTAATGCTTAGAATGATTATGACCTGCTACTAGAGTGCTTTAAAGTGAGAGTGCCTTAAACTAAAAGAACTCTGGGCTCCTTAACATCTTTATGAAGATAATTGCAGAGAAATCTAGTCCATGATAAATCACATTACATTCATGCTTTCTAATATCACAGAATCACAAAATTGCAGGAGTTGGAAGGGGCCTCTGGAGACCGTCTAGCCCAACCACCTACTAATGCAGGTTCCCTACAGTAGGTTACACAGGAAAGCATCCAGCTGGGTTTGGAATATCTCCAGAGAAGGAGACTCCACAGCCTCTCTGGACAGCCTGTTCCAGTGCTCTGTCACCCTCACAGTAAAGAAATTCCTGTTAACATTTGCATGGAACCTCCTGTGTTCTGGTTTGTGCCCATTGCTCCTTGTCCTGTTGCTGGGCACCACTGATATGGAAGTTTCAAGGACATCGTCAAGTAGACACATATCTGCCAAAACTGAAAAGGTACCATCTTGAACGTGGAATCAAAAGCCTGAACTGGCCCATAGTCATTTTTTAGAACTTGTTTTTTTGAGGAAATAAATGGGGTAACAATGCCGTGTGAGAGGGCATTCATCTAAGGGATTTCTGATTGAGGAAAAGAGATGGAAGAAACCCTAGTAATGCATCCCTTTTGAGCCAGAAGCCTGTGAGATCAGGGTATTTTCACGACAAAGATAAAAGAACAAACAGGAGCAGTCAGCGAACTCAGGAGTGTTATATACCATATGGAAAGCCTTTAAAAAGCATTGGAACTGAACTTGCCAATTCGTGT
>VXAV01005552.1:175328-186872 GCA_013399715.1 Alectura lathami | reverse complement strand
TTATTAAGGGCAAAATTTTTCTTTGTAAGTAACACCCAATACTGCCCACTGACTCAAGCAATTACGAGATATTCTGTCAGTCTTGTAAATAACTTCCTGCCAATATGAAGGATGTGCATTCCTCTCTCTTGGCTTTTATTGCATCCGTAATCCAACAGTCACCATCCTGCAAAATGAACCCCTTGGCAGAGATTTGAGTAACCCAGTCTGACTCCTACCTCCTGCTCAAAGCAGAGCCAGCTGGAACTAGAACCACCCAGGGCTCTTCCCTTCCAGCCTGAACAGTATGGTTCTATGATTCTCCTCTTAACACAAAATAGTCCTTTATACCATCACCAGTCCACTGGTACTTACGTTTGCTTTAGTCTTATCAGGCTCATCTGTGAAACCATATTGGTGGCAAACCTCTGAGACTGAACTAAGCATACCAACCTGAGTAAAGGGTTGAGGAGCTCAGTATGGAATGTTCTTGGCTTAGTACAAGCCTTCATTGACTTAATTCAATTGTGCAGCCCAGACAGATTGACTCCCTAAATATCTAACTGCATGCAGTGGTATCTGCAGTGAACCTGAGCTCTGGAAGAAACTTGAGCATAGCTTTCATCTACCATGTCAGAGTAGTAGCATTGCTTATCTAATAATGTCATCCTCTACGGACTCTGAGGACTTTGCCTATTAAATGACAAATGCTCACAATCACCCTGCACAAACAAAAGGCAAACATAAAAACTGAAAGATCCAAAACTGTGCTGGAAAACCTGTTAACTTTTGCAATTATAGTGATAGGAAAATTTGCCAAGAACTTTCCAGAGTGCTTACTTATTGAATCACTCTTAGCTGCTCTAACTATTTATCCACTCTTTCACATAATATAGGCATCAAACTTCAATAAAACAGAGACCTGGAGAATTGCGTTGGTTAAGTGCACAGCGGACCAGCATTACTACATCGTTGCTTGCTAATTCTTCATTGACCCCTATTTAATCTTTTATAAATCCTCTGTATTGTGTCCGATTTATTTTTAAAGACTATGTGGAGGTCACATCCTTAAAGAGGAAGCAGTTTTACAAAGAGTTCAGCAAGTGCAAAGTAGAGAAAGATCATTTGCTGTGAACCCGCAGTGTTGGTGCAAACAGCTTGCAGAAAGCCAGGAAGGGTTGCATTGCAACAGCAAAAACCCCAGTAGCAGGCTGCAAAACTAGGTGCTACTCAGGAGCAGCAACCAACACCAAGTACTTGACATGGCAACAGCAAGAATATTGGAGACAAATTATTCGGTAGCTACCAACTGGTTCAACTCCAAATTTGGTAAAACAAGGGACAGAGGGTTTTTAGAATCAGGATCAGTTGTCTCAGATTCAAAGATAATAGTAATCATCAGGAAAGTAAAATTTGTGAGTCATAGCCTCTCAACCTCAATGACCTGATTCTAGGAAAGAATACATAAAAATCAGGATAGCTGTTACCATAGCTTGACTTTCTTTTTATTTCAGCATTTATAGTGTTGCATTTATAAAAGCTTGCTAATCAATATGCTGCTGCTAAGCCTACATTAAGAAAAAAAAGGAAAAGGATGGAATAAACTGCCACCTAGAGTTAAAACATCGATGTTAATACTGGTTATATTTATATTCAAGATAGAAAGGTTTAGTATTTCAGGACCTGAGTAACACTAGTCAGCATGGTGTTTGAACGCTGACAAAATGGGTACAGATCTGTCACAGATTACAAGCAGAATGTGATGAACTGCATGATTTCTTAACAGATATCAACCTATTCAAAATCAGTAAGTAGCTGGAGATCATTATTAGCATGTTATTCTCATCCTACTTGACAAGAATATTCCGAATATTAATGGAGATTAATAGGATGAGCAAGTATTATTGAAAATAAGGTGTCATTTTTATTTCTTGACAGACTTTCAGTCCACTGGGACTGTATATGCCTATATTGGTAATCTTCTACAGTTTCATCAGCTGGTTCATTTTATCATCTAGACATTTTGTGATATCTACTGCCTCCTGTATTGTGAGTTGAATTTTGGCATTTATAAACTGAACTATTAATTAAATAACTTAAGCACTGAAAAACTGCATATTCCTGTAGATAATTAATCTCTACATTAGAGAGGTTGTGACAGGTGAGGACAGCAGTTAATCTTGCAGGTGGTCGTTGCCCAAACAGCGCAGAGTCCTGAGTCCCACCTAGCTTCTCCAAACACTGACGGTTTCCTGTAGAATGACTTCCTATAGCACCTCACACAGACTTTCTGTGAACAAATTAGGTCCTTGTTGGAGATGCAACAAGTACATCACAGAGGCATACAACAAGCCTGTGACAGAAAGCAAAATGGAACTTAGAAAGCCCTCTCTTACACTGACACCTGTCTCCTTTCACGTAGGATAGGCTTATTACATATCCTTTTAGTCTGGTTTGCAGTGGAGGGAGGCATTAGGCATCAGAGAAAAACCCGTAACAAGCTAGAAATCATTCTTTCTACTCTCAACAGAAATTTGTTTGCTAGTTAGTTCGTAATCCTTGCCTTCCTTTCAGTTCAGAGATTGTGATCACTCAAATGAAATCCAATGAAGAAAATGGTTGTAAATTATTACAATTATTGTGTGGACAAAATTTTCCTAAATGAATAAACATCCAATAAATATTTATCTATATGAAATTCATTTCAACAGAAAAATCCAGAAATATTGTACCAGAAATCAGCATTTCAACAAAAAATCTGACGTGCTTTTGGCAGCAAGCATGTAATCAAAAGCTGAAAAGACAGGCAAGATTATGTGACCATTTTAGGGGTAGCTTCTGAGAGCGCATTCCTAGCAAACAAAGGTGGGTACACCCCTAGGCTTGGCCGTTGAACTGCAGTTACTGATGCGTGGGTCAACAACTGTCTCTGGGTCTCAAAGAAATCACATTTCAGCAAGTACCCCTGTGCAAGTATGCTAGCATGCAATTTTATTGTATCTGACTGGAACAGAAATTTTCAATGTTTTATTAGTTTCAGTAAGAATGCAACAGGTTTTTTTTTTTTTCAGAATTGATCTCTAGGGAATGAATTTAACCTTCTAGACCACAGTCCAAGTTGAAATACAAGCCAGTGAAAACACTTTCTCATATAAAAGTCTGACAGTCTAATGTATTACTATATGAGACATTGTTTGTTTGTTTGTTTGAAGGAAAAAGAAAAAACGTTCATTTACAAGCTTTCATGTTAGTATTGCAGAAGCATCTAACAGCCTCACTCTAAATTGCCAGTAAGTACAGTCTACACAGACAGGATAATATAATCCCTTCCCCAAATACATCAGAACATTTCTTTCCCTTCAGCTCAGTTCTGTTCGGCTATTTGTACCAGTCTCCTTAACACCTATCATCCAACCAGAATTATATATTCCCCCTTCCAACAGTAGGACTTAAGCCACAGGGAGTTTGTTTCTGCAGTTGGATAGATATTAACTACTTTAAAGTAGGTTCATTTGTGCAAACCCACTGTACAGTCACTATGTGCTGGAAGTACAGTGTCTCTCTCCTTTGTAATAGCTTACAGTAAAACTAAAAGTCACTTCTAAACTTCATTTCAGACAGTAGCTGACTTGTTATAACCATGTTAGTTCCCATTAGAAAGCTGTTATGCAGTATTCTGTCTGTCACCAGCACTTCAGAAGCACTTGCAGAAAACACGCTCTTACAGTTGCTATATAAGTGATCATGGTTTGTGTAGATGTATCATCAATATTAAAGCAGTAAAAAAGTGTACAAAGTTCACTACAAGCCAACAGATGTTCAAGAAGGTGTATCTGCTTTCACAGTTGAAGTATTGAGTTCTCACAGTGCAGGGAAACTGTGCAGTTCTGTTTATCAAGATACAGTTACTCAGTAATAATGGATAGCTTCCCTGCTTTAAACCTGCTCTGCTTTTAAGCTTTTCCTGCGTCCCTCATACATGTTCCTTTCCTTTCAGTCCTCTTGGTTTTGTATTAATCTGGTAGCACTGAAGAGACTTGAACATATGCTGGCAGATAATCTTTCTCACGCATTCAGAAGTGTTCGTTGGGTTTCATCATCAATAGTATTTTTAGTATCATTAGGAACAGTAGTACTTTTTTACATTATTAGTAGAAATATTTGCCTCTAGTGATTAAATGATCCTATTCTTCATAGACTATATCCTCTATATTCAAATTCTATCAGTATTACATGAAAGGGTCGTAGTGTGTGATATTTTCCAAAAGCTTATGAATACACAATTTGTATTAGAAGTACAGTTGTCTTTGTAGTTGGTCTACATGGAGTTCAAGCTCATAGCTTGCTCAGTTACAGAACTGACATCACAGCAGTCAATCTTGAAGGTCCCAGATTCTTAGAACAACAAGGATGAGTGTTTGAACTACCCATAAATGCATGGTTCTTCCCTAAAAGCTGGTCAGCATCAAGTTCTCAACTGCAGAACTACTTACATCTACAGTATTTGCCATCAGGTTTCTTCAAGTGCATGTGCACTTCTATACTTAACTCCAGTGACAGACAGCTATGAAAGTACTGAAAAGCACTGTGGAAAAGCATGATTTTTTTCTTCAGACAGTTGAATCCCTTCAAAATATCATTTTCTCTCTGATAACCTTTGCTTAAAACAAAACAATAACAACCCAGCAGAAGCTGGGATCCAGCTCTACTAGTAGCCCAGGCAGACTTTGTTCAGTAAGCAGTCTGAGTATTTGCAAGATATGAAATAAGAGGTCTAAAACACAAACTGTGATGACTCAATTCTAATGTGGGGAAACAGAACCTATGACCTCCTCAGTCTGTGGAAATTTGAACCAGAGTCCCACCTGAGAAGACAAAAGAAATGGTGAAATACCCATGTCTCTATTTGCCAAATGCAATCCATGCTTTGCTGCATGATTTGCTGTTGATTCCCAAGGCATACACTTTGCCACCTTCTCCTACGAAGAATGAAATCATCCGAGTGACGTTTGAGATAATGCTGCACTGAACAAAGATGCTTGCTCACTGAATATGTCTCTGGCTGCAGAAATCCTCTGTATTGCAATTTGGAAGTCTAATTGCAGAGCTAAGCTAAAAGCAGCAGTTAATAACCTGTTCTTATTTCAGGTGTCACTGAATGGCTAAGAGAAAAAGAATACAAAGAAGAAAGAAGTACCTGAATACATGTAGCCAAGCATTCCTCTGAAATCTTCAGAAATTCTAACACTTTCAGTGCATGCACCAAAGACAAATAGAAATGCAGCATTAGCTTGGATAGAACCCTTGCTTAAGGACAGAAGTTCTTATATCTTACTTTACAAGCCAAGTCAAGCTCTGTTTCTCCAGGCACCAATCAGTAAAGTGTGCTCGACTTCACCAGGCCTATAAAATGCTTCTGAGATGCCCTCGCCCAGGTGAGGAGAGGCCTGGAGTGCTGAGGTTCAGGAGGCAGAGGGAAGGCCGGCCAGCTCGCCCCAGGGCTGTGGTCCTACTGACACACAGCACCCAGCAGTGCTAGCGGAGGTTGTGGCCCTGTCTGGGCTGGTGGATGGGAACCAAGCCATCGAGGAGAGTGTTTAGCCATGATTAAGCTAGGTTTCTTAGAAACAGAGCAATCATGTTTCCCAGCCCTCGCCTGGCATTTTGTTGGTTCAGAATTGCTGCACACAAAGCAAACAATTAAAAGACTGTGATCTCAAATCATACTGTTCCCTGGAGAAGCAATATGTAAAACACTTTGTAGATTATAATTCTTGGACATGCAGCCGTAGTTCTCAGCTGCTCCCCATGGAAGTACTAATTCCAGGTCTTAAAAGACCTTTCCCAGGTCTTTCAACCTTCAAGTTTCACACTGGAGCAATCCTTCTGTGACAGGAATTAGTTTTGCTAACCAAAAGTATCTTTGGCACCTACAGAGCCCTTCTGCAGGAAGCAGAGCTCTGCTCTCAGAGTGGATCATTAGGTTCAGTGATTTCATTTGCTTTACCAAAGTGGAAAATTCATCTTATGTTCTAGCATATTCTGCAACAAAACATTGCAGTTTTCCAATACTTCTTGCAGATGGTCAGCAGATCAGTATTGCAGATCATAGCCCCACTATAAAACTAACATAGTCTGTCAATGAGTAACAAAACACCCAAAACCTTTTGAAATACAAGGAAGCATCCAGTACCTTTGATTCTCCTAGCAAGATGTGTTCTTGCTTATTTTCCTCACACTGCTACCTTCTCCCTGCAGCTTACTTGCACGCTGCTGTGGAAATTTAGATCGCACAATAAATTTTCTCAGACTTCTAGGCAGGGAATTTGTTTTATTAGCTCCTGTCAGAAGTGTCAAGCAAGAGTGCTTCAGGAGAAATGGGTTGGTAACATGCAGAGAGAACTGATGGTTTTGGCATAACCCTGCATCCAATACAGTTAATGGTGAGGGACACAAGTTTCAAGTAAGGGACAAGAGAAAGTTACGCCAAGTTTTCCCTTTAGTGTTATACACCTAGTAAAGTCAGAAGGCCAAACTGAACATTTGTTGCTTCTGGCGTATAGAAGTTGTACGTTATGCAATCACTCCACTGCAAAATACTTTCCAGTTTGTTCAATATATAGTAGTAGACTTGAAAAGAGCAACACTCAGTATATTAAGCTGGTACTTAAATAAATACATGAGTAATCACTACTAAGTAAGGAAAGAAAAGTAATTGGCTAAGTCTACTGAGGTTTCTGTATGTATCAGCAACTTCTCGGATAAGCAGAAAACACACAATACTCTTCCAGAATTAGAAGCATACCCCTCTTCCTATTTTTAAGTGGTATAATGAATCCTGAGAGAAAGGCCTGCCACTTTCTCCTTTTATAGATGGACTTTGTATTCTAAGAAAAAATAAAATCCAAGCCAGGATGTTACTGTCAGCAAACTGAGCCATACATTGTTAGGAAGAAGCAATACCAGGGCTATGCCATGTGCAAGGGAGCTGAGGATGAGCACAGCACATCCTCACCCACAGGGCATGGTCCCACCAAATTGCAGAAAGGCAGGCAGCGCAGGAACAGAGGAAAAAATAAAATACCTCAACAAACAGAATGGAAAACAGGTGTACTTACAGCATAACTCAGGCAAAGAAATTAATGTCTTGGGCCAGCAGCAGCAGCCGTGTGGGTGAACGGCCCAGGTGGGACCTCTCCTGGCAACTGCAGCCTCTTAATGCACTCAAGGCCTGGGTGTAGAGCATGTCTGCATTCACCAGGAGAACTGCCCTGGTTAAAGAATTACAGTTATCTTGCTGACAAAATGTAATTAAAAAACATTGCCTTGAAAGGCTTAACTAACGGAATTAAAGAACCAGAATGCCTGTGATATCCTCTCAGGAAGAGAATTGGCCTAAAAAGTTAATTGAACATAGGCATGTATTTATAAACATTAGCAACACCAGCTGGGGCAAAAATGTGGAGAAAACATTCACTTGTTTCCTGTTAGATATTGTCTGCCTTGCAGCAGAGAATGCAATTTTTAGTCTTTGAGAGCTTGTATAAAACAATTTCCTTGAAAACATATTGTCACAAAATTAATAATAATTGTGCTATTTTGCCATTGTTGTGTTTGACAGCAACTCTAGTAGATATATTTTCTGGCTTTTAAATAGTGTTGTGAATTTATGCACCTGTTAGCAGCATCCTCATTTGTTTGCACAGATTTTTATTTTTATTTTTATTTTTATTTTTATTTTTATTTTTATTTATTTTTCAATCAGTTCTTAGGCTAAGCATAAAGGTAGAGCCATCACTGTGGAAGATATAATGGACCAGTTAGATCTACTGGGACTTACATGGGAAAGAGAAAGAAGATAATGTGATAAATAAAGGAAATTCAGATGGATTGTTATAAAGTTGGCAAAATGATGAACCTTAATGTATTTTTGCACCAGTGTTAGAAGGTTGGGAGAGCTGCAGAAACCACTACAGATTTTCATGAATAAACATAATTATAATTGGATTGACAGAGACAATGTAGAATGAGCCTCACAAGTGAAATGCTCATCGCTGACACCCTGTACTGAAAATCCAGGGACTGCATCACTGTGGAAACAGCAAGCCTGTTGTATTACAGCCTGGGAACCATACGTTAGAGGGTCATCCCTGAATCCATACCCAGGGAATATGATCTGACTTCACATTAGAAGTATTGATTCAGAAGCTTATTCTTCTTCAGCATTTGTTGGTTTTCCTCTGTTGTTCTAATTGAGAATCATGTAAGTAACCCAGTATCACTTTGGGAGCCAACACACTATGCTGAAATGCATATGCTTTAAATAAAATGTCCTTGGAATCATTTGCACACAAATTGCTTATGTTTTCTGTATTAAACAGCAAGAGACAATGCAGGAAAGAGTCGAAAGGTAATTTGAATTTTTTAAACTTGATTTTGGCTCTTTTTTTTTCTGTGTGCTTTCCTTAGAAAATGAAGGTTATGAAATTGTTCTGCTTCTGTAAGCTTCCCTTCCAGTAACTTGCAATCTAGTAACAGCAACTTCAGCAAAAGCACTGAGGTTTCATAGCTGGAACTTGTCCTCAAGCTTAGTGTAAAAAATGACACCAAGGGAGAGAAGAGAGATGCTACTAATGATCCTTAAAAAAAAAAAAAAAAAAAGGAATATTAAGTGTTATAATTCTATATTTTATGGACAGACACTATAACATTTTATTTTAAAATCTAGTAAGGTTACTTTTCTCTATTTAGCAAGGTTACTTTTTCTCCATTTTCTCCAACTTTAGCCTTTGGATTTAAGTAGATACATATTTAAATATAATACAGCATGACTATATGTTTTTATGATCGCACTGTGGGATGCATTGAAGGATCCTTGAAGTTTTGAATGAAATCCTCATTTATATGTCATCAATGGTCATTTGTACGAGTTTCTACAGGAAACTACTTTAGAAATACCAATATCCCAGAAAATATCCTTAAAGGTTTTAAAATTCTTATATAGATGGATGACTACAGGCACAAAAAAGCGACCTAATCCACTTATTTTTGACTGCTGTTTACCTTTGAAGTGACATTTTGATACAGGGATGATGATTATTTCCCAAAATGTCCTCCATAATTAATATAAAGGAGGTAAATAGTTGGTCTTATGTCTTCATAGCCCCCTAAAACCTGGAAAATCTATTGCAAATCAAATGCTTGTCAACTAAAATAAGAAAAACAATAACACCAACCTCTTCTCCCAGTTCCTATTCTAAATAGTTTCACAGAGAAGAAAATGTTAGTTCTTCATCACACATTCTAAACATATGTGCATAGAGAATAACTAGAGAAGACCACATTACAACTTACAACACATCTTTATCACAGAGTTACATAGCCTATGCCAAAAGGAGAGTACCTATCATAGGCTACAGGAAACAAAACAAGTCTAAAAGTAGCATGTAACCGTAGTGCTGCCATTCCTGTGGGTATTCCGCATGGCCTCTTGTGACTTCTTTGTCAAATTAAGGTACACTGTTGATATGCAAGGACAATAGAAAGACATTCAAAATATTGAGTCAAAGTCATGAGAGCGGTCTACAGTTTGAGATTCTTTTTGTGTCTGCCTTTTTGATTTCTTTTGGTTTGCTTCTTGGTCACATTTTCAAAGTTTTATCTTCAGTCACAAAATTAAAGAGCTTATATCTTTTTCAAAGATAATCAAGATCACGCATGAATAAGTAAATGTAAGAGCTTTGACAAAAGTACCTGAGACTTGTGAGACTCTCAAGAGTCTCTCATGAGACTCTCATGACAGGAAAACTGCTATACTGCCATATAATATTGTGCTTGGAAGTATCAGACCAATGAAGGAAAAAAAAAAATGAAAAAGTTGTAAAATACCAAGTTGATAGATCAAACACATCCTGTAGAGTTCCATGCACTTTGAGTTCCTGTGAACTATGTGCTCTAGTGCACTTGTGACCTTTGAAGGCAGCACTAGCTCATCCTTGTAGATTGGTCTGTGACTTCACAGTTGAAAACAGGATGAGAAGTTTTTGCAAATCTTTCTTGAAATATTTTGGTCACAGAACATCTACAGATCTACAGGGATTGCAGAGGGTAGAGGACAGGGTAGCAGGACTGGATGAATGTTTCTGTAGCAGGCTTTGCCTGCTGGCACTACTGTCTCCAGGTGACAAAGAGCTACACAGGCTGGTTGCAGGCACCAGGCATCCTTTAAAACTCTTCAGTAAGCAGTTTCATGAAGCTGAGTATTCCAGGGACATAGGTATTTAACATAAAGGGTTGCGTCTGAGTGGAGGACTTAGAAATACTCCTGGGGACGGTAAAGAAAGAAGGCATAAAACCAGACAGCTGTGAATGCTGAGTGCATCACAACATGCACCATCCAGTTGAGGTATAGACCAAGAATGTGCCTTTTTTCCCACATCTGAGACATGTATACACGTTGTCCTGTAGGCAGATTCTCTGGTGTCCAATAAAGTATGCACTTACACTACAACCTTTCCTTTAATCAGGACACTGATGAGATTTCCTTCTTTTACCTGGCCATTTTCCAAGCCTTGTAGGAACATATTTATTTTTGGAACTCTGGTCCTAAGTTAATTTGGTTGGAATTAGCCTAAGGGCTCAAAGTTATTAATGGAAAACAGAGAGATAAACATGCATGTCTGCATGTTTGCATACTCACACACATATACGTGCACCCGTACACACGGCTTTGTTATTGTATAAAAATCAAACTAAAAATGCAATTTAGAATAAACCTTTCATCAGTAATCTGCTTGTTATACAACAGCAGGTACATAAAGAACTGCTGACTATTTATTTCATTTGGAAAGAATCCCTACAGCTTATGAAAAACAAAGTTGAAATATAGCATTAACCTTATATAGGAAAAAAGATTATTTTTACTGTCCTAGTAAGATACCTTGATTAATTACATGCAAATCCTAATTAAAGATTTTTTATTTGCCAAATAACATCATGGTGGTCTGTAATAAACACTAATATGATACAGCATGTCAAAGATCAAAGCTCCAGTCCTAAAAGACAGAGAATAACTCATGAAATCATAATTACTGTTTTTATTTAATCCAGGAAATAAATCTAAAGCATTTTTAAAGACATTCAAGTACTTCAAAGTAAATAAATTTCTGAAAGCAAAACAGGAAACAATCTGGTTCTCTGTCCTTCGCCCTTTACTTTGTGGCACACCTATTTTTGATATTGCATAAAAAAAACATACAACACACTACTACTGTCGGCTGTATCATATTTAAATGGATAGAGATTTCTTCTCCATATGCTCCCTGTTTTGTGCTTAGTATCTTACAAGTTATAGCATGATTAAAATGTGCAGTCTTTCGAGATGCAGAACTTGGAACTGAGAGTTTTGCAGAATCAGGTCATGATTATACCGTCAGCTGAATGTGACAAAACGCATGCTGCTGCCAAAAGGCTGGCCTGTGCTCCTGAACTCGCCTGACTGCTCCCTCTTGGAAGCCTCAGTGCTTTTACCAGCACAAGGAAAATGATGGGAACAAGCAATTGGGC
>VXAV01005552.1:164565-174862 GCA_013399715.1 Alectura lathami | reverse complement strand
ATCTGGGGGTTGTGCCACTCACAACAGTAAGTATAGAGTTACGCATTAAAGCTGGGAGCAAGTCATTTACTCTGTGCCTAAAATCCTGGAAATTATAGTTGGTAATCACCAGAGTAGGCATATGCACCCGAACCAACAGAATGTTATCTTAAAAACAGTGCAACACTGAAAATTAAATGTCATTCTTAATTGGAAAACAAATCACAAAGTGCCACTCAAACTATTTCATTCTGTATGTTTAGAAAGATTTTTTCCACATCTCTTTTGCAATCTTTTAATCAGCACCTGTGTACATACATGATGAGAATACTAAGTAAAAAGGAAAAAAAAAAAAAAAGAGAGAAAATGTTCTGGGGAAACAGATGTAAGTTCGCTTTCTCTAGCTCCAGTGCAGCAATTCAATTTGTTCCAGACTCATTCCAATCAACTCATTCATTTGACATTTTTCTCTACCTAATGTAAAGATTTAAGAGGGAGTTTACAAAATAAACATGTTCTGTGTAACTAGCCCAATACTAGCTGTATGCATCCCTATGAATTCATGCAATTCTACTCACAACTCTTACCTAAGGCAAGAGAAGAAAAGTATCATTCTTTATTATCTCAGAAATAAATATTTGTAGGAACAGAGCTCTATCTCTTTATAGTTGTTTTTTTTTACATAGTAATGAAGCGATAAAGAAGACTCCTGAGTTCTGGAGGTCTCCAGATGTCTGAGAAGAATACTGATGGCTTGTGCTTAGAAATACCAGTCTGCTTGTGGAGCACTGTTGGAAATAGAGCTATCCAGTCCCAGTTGATAGGAAAGTGTCAGAAGATAAATAAATGCGGTTTTGTCACAACTCTACAAACACATTTGCTTTAGTTCTGTCTGTAAAGCAATTATACAAGTTATTTCAGTAACAAAGTTAACAGACACAAAAGAGTAGATTTTGAATCAAGGGGTTTCTTTATCATAAAACACAAAAGCGTCAGTCCTTCCCTGGTTTTCCAAGGCTTTAGGACTCACGTGCGTAAGCAATTCTATGTCAAGAGGAAGGAAGAAAACTTGCATGCCTAAAGCAGAATCTTCTGTCATCACATGGCTTAGACACATGACTCCACAGATGGTGACTTAGGTACAAACAGAAAACTAATCACAGGACTTGCTATAACGATGAAGTGTAATGTATATTTGGTATGTCTAATCAAAGCTATTTTACAACTATGGAAAACTATACAGGTTAAAGACGCAGAGATGACGTTTCCTTCCCCCATTAGCAAGATATACTAGATCCAGAGATGTTTTGGGTATCTAGCATCTGCCTTATCCCAGGGAGCCTTTCCTCTAGTAGAGAAAAGCATTTTGGCTTGAAAGAGAGCCAGAAGATGGATGAAGCCTGGAAGCTTACTCACTCCCTGGGATGGACCCCTCCCCAGGAAAAATATAGGAGACACGAGCCTGTATCACAGAATCACAGAATTGTAGGGCTTAGAAGGGACCTCAAGAGATCATCTAGTCCAACCCCTGTATTTATGCTTAGTGCTGGGAATGAGAGCTATTTCTGGAAGCAATATGGAATATTGCTGCACTGGAGGCATAGGGAGGAAGCATATTACCAGCATGAAAAGGGAGCAATATGAGTAGAGAGGTCTGAAGACTAGGTGAGAGTGAAAAATTCACTGCAGGATGAGGAACAAAAAAACAATACTGGGGCAAAAATAACACTGGGTGAGCAGAAAGCATATGGGTGGATGCAGATACATACCAGGAGACTTTGCAGGACAGATGTTTATTTCCAACAGCTGGATGTAGATGCACTGTGATTAAAAATAATAATTATAATAATTGTGTTATATTATTCTAACTTGGTTTTGTTTTTTTTCCCATGACATTGTTTTTCTAAATTTGTTTACAGGAGTGCTCCAGAAAGGTCCAAAATAAATAAATAAATACATACATACATACATAAATCTAGCGCAGCTGATTTATGTTTTGTACCTGGACATTCTTTGTTCCAGCCTTGCTCTTTGTCATTGTTGTCAGATAATTTGGAGCTTAATTAGAGAACTGGTTGTTATTTGGATTTTAACCCTGGAAACGCTTCAGGATATTAAGTTCTTAATTGCTTCTTGTATAGGGGAAAAAGCTTGATGTAACTAATGTTGTTCTTAACTGGCAAACTATTTTTAATCGAATATATTAAAAAAAAAAAAAAAAAGCCATGNTAAATTAAAAAAAAAAAAAAAAGGAAAAAAGAAAAACAAAACCAGTGTTAAAGCCAACAGTCACATATCAGAGAGTGCATACATTTTTTTCTTCGATTTCTCTTTTCCTTATTCACTTCCAAAGCACTGGTGAGTTTAGAGTAAAACAAGCATTTTCTGGCAGTTATTTCAACTTTCAAAAGTGAAATTATGATCCTCGTGGGAATCTAGCAAAAACAGGCTTGCAGAAGGCTGTTAATCAATCTGTATCAATCCAAAATCTCTTATCAGTATGATGACTAAGCAGTTCCAAATTTCAACTCAAAATTGCTTTGCAGACTCCTGTGCACAGCTGCTTAAATGAATTTAGCTTAGTCTGTGATTTTGCAATCTCAATTTTGACTCCAGAGTAGTCTGGGTCAATCAGTGTTTATATTCAGTGTTTCCAAATACAATCTATGTGAAGGTATGGTAGGTTTAACACCACAGCGTAATCCGACAGCAGCATCTGTACTGGTTGTAATATGAGGCATAAATAAGTCTGAAGCACTGTATGCTTAGCCTGAAAAAAAATGTAATAGCCTTTGCGAGACCAACTGACGTCAAGGAGGAAGGGAAAGAGGAAACGTATTTTAGGCTTATAAATCCTTTTTCAAGCTGGCATTTCAAGAGGATGTATTTCAAGAGAGAATGGAAATGATCAGGAAATTATGGGATTTAATACGGAGAATTTCATCGTCCTACTTTAGGGTATGACTTTGCCGCAAGGATTAATGCTCACGTGTGTAAGCCACTGCAAAAGCTCCAATTATGCCCTTAACTCCATGACCTCAGGTGTACTGCTGAAGTCGTCATGTCAGCAGCAGTGGTATAAGCTGTTCCAACTCTTTCATAATAGGCAGTGGAAGAACCTGTCTCTCTTTCTGGTAAATGGATCTAAACTATGAGGATGGACAAGTGGCAATTAGTCTTCATGGTAAAGTGAAGGATGAACGCACAAAGGAGAGCTGGGCTCCACCTCACACCTCCCTGTCTAGGTGGCTCATGTTGATGAGATGCTCTTGTGTTAAAGGAGAGGGAGTACTCGCAACGTTTTGGTCACAATTGAAGATAACAGTATAATGAGCCTTAATTCAATCCTCAGTGCTTGCAGTGGTCTTGCAGAAGGTCTCCTAACTTGTAGAGGAAGTGTTACAATCAGAAGGAGTATTTTTTTTTCTAAAAGTAATGGTTAAAAAGAATATACTGTGAAAATCTTGAGGAGAAAAATATAATCTCAATGATAAACCAAACAAATCCTAGAAGAAGTCAGAGGTATCAAATCTTTCATCAAGGACCCATTTTTTGTATAAAATACAGCCAGTGAAAGATTATTCATAATGGCCTCTCTGACGATGCATGTAACTATGAGGAAGAGGAGTGTCCAAGGAACAGGTTTTTCTGGTGAAGGAGGGACCTAGCAGTCGTTATGCTACATGAAAAACAATTTGTAGTTGACATAGGACCAGTTTTCAACCTTCCTTCAGGGAAGCAGCAACCATCTTTTGATGTGAATTATATAGGAGAGAATATTCTGGGTCTGAATTTCACAAAACTGAGAGAAATGCTGTCATTCAAGTAAGTAATGGCTGTTGTACTCCATAGTATTGTCTGCCTCATAATGTATTACCAGCAGCATTTCATTTCAGGAGTTTGGATTTCCTGAGGCTCTTTTTGATGATTAAATTAAATGTCTACGCTTTATAGTATTTTTCGCGTCAGCCTTTGTAATGAACAAACTGCTATAAGTAGGCAGCAAAACAAATGACCAGAAGCCAATCTGCAAAGTGACCTCAAGGGTGTAAACAGTGAGAGCTTCAGCTGTGAGAGTATGCACAATAATAACAAACTCCTTCACCCGGAGAGAAGAGGCAAACAGCAGTGACACACAACGGAAAGAAAGCACGATAAGCCCTCGAGGATCCTCGCAGTTTTTGCCAAGTCCTAAAAATTAATCAAAACTCACAATATTGAGCTTCTTTCTTTGAGTTTGTGGAGCCTTGTCATTAAATACGTGAAGAAATAACTTCTAAAAAGAGTTCATAGCCTTTATGATTGCAGAGCAAAGACTGAAAGTATGACTTGAGTGCTTTCAGGAAACATAGAAAACGTAAACAACTTTCATTTCCAATGTCCATGTCTTAGCCTGGCTAATGGCTCTGAACACCTAGAGCTGTGATAAAGAAGTTAGAATATTTATTTTACTTGTCTACTATTCTCCTAATTTTCTCCCTCTGCCTCTCCATAAGCAGATTAACTATCTTAGAAAAATTGTTGCTTATGGATTAGGCATTTAGGACTCAGCAGAAAACATCACAAAGTGAAAAAGGAAAAAAGTTTTAAGGTCACTCCTAATCCCCCTCACCTTCCCCGAGACACTGCTTTAAACTACAAGAATACTTATCTTCCATCCAGCTCTTGGTTTTTAAATTTCCTAACTAAAGAACCCCTCATGTCACATGTTAACTGCACACTGTCAGATTTCTCAGACTTCTCTGGATGATCTTCATCTGGTTTTATTCAAAGAGGACACTGTCCATCCCAATTCTGCAGCACAAAAACAAGGTAAACAGCTATTTTTTGTAATGCATAGTGAATAGTTTTCTTCTTATTCTGTCTTCTTTCACTAGCTGTCAGTCTCAGTAAGTGGGCAATTTCCACCTAAATGTCTTAGATATTTTGTGTTCTCCATTGTGTTGTCCATGCTGTCTGAACATCTTCGTTTTGGTCTTGATTCACTGGCAAAGTTCAGTAAGGCTGTAACACTTTCATCACAGTATTGGTATCACTTTAACCACAATTAAAGCAAGTATGTCACCTGAAAATTGAGCCCAAACTCCATCTGATTGTGACATGAACATAAATGCCTGGAAAGATAAATGTGATATAATGATGCAAATAAATTCTTCATAACAGTAAACTGAGTCCCCTGGGTCTCCAGCACTGAAGAAAAGCCTAAAACTCATGTACACAAATCCTGTTTGCAATATTGTCTGAAACTGGGTGTTCAAGAACACCCAGTATGCTCAAGAAGATAACAGGACAAGATTATTTTCAGACCTGTGGGCCCTACATCCAGACTTATCTACTTGCCAGTCACATTCAGGAGTTCAAATATCAGAAAAGAAACAATCTTAACCCTTTTGCAACAAGTAGCTGCTGACATCAGGCCGGGCAGTGGTAACAGCAAACACTTTGAAGAGAACAGAAATATCTTCAACTTGTGGAGATACGTGCTTGTGGCTCCTGACCCACTTGAAAGGAAGGCATGGGATTGTTTACCATTCTGCAGAAAGAACATTCAGTTTTATATACAAGTCAGTGTATCATTCAGACAAAGAATTGTACCGGTTGCTTCCAAAGGAATTTTATGAATTAAGGAGACTTTTCCAAAGTGCTTTTTTTCTTGCTTCCCTCTGCAGCAGCAGTGTGCAAACTGCATTGGAAGCCTTCTCTTTGTGTGCATCATTTCCACGGAACATCAATGGCCAGAAGCTAAGCAGCTGATGACTAAGTTCTATATTACAATTCTGAGATGACTCTTGTTGTGTCATTATAGACTTCTGCAAGAGACCAGTATAATTTTGAGATTTTCCTTTGTATTGAGAAAAACAGTTTATTCTAACAATTGCTCAGACAATTAGGAATAAACTGCTAAGGCAAACAGTGCCTGAATCCAGCTGGTGACAACTATTTAAACAGCAGAAGGTTCAGTACAGTGAAGAAATGTAGGCTAGCAAAAGCTTTAAAGGAAATTTCAGGCTGTAACAATTCTGAGAACCTGAACAATAGGTAGATATTGCACCCTTACTGCAAAGGATGAAGCGGGAATTGTACGTGGTGCTTCTTCAGTAATTATCTAATGCCCAACATTCATATAACAGATCGGCCCTTTTGTGTGCACCACCGCATTTTCTGTCTGTGCACCCTAAGCGAATGCTGAGAAATCAGGAAGTGAACAAGATCTTTAGCTGAAGGTTGTAGAACTGTGATCCTGGTCAGAAGCAAAACTTCTGGCAGCTCACGCCAAAGAGCTTAGAACAGGCAATGTCCTGAAATAACAGAATGTTCAAATTTTATGCATAAAAGACACTGAGTTCCCGTTTCAATTATGTTGTCATGTAGACTTTTAGGGTCATTTGATCTTACCTAAAATGCAACAGAATTCAACTATAAAGATACAGAATTGCTTTCAAACAATGTGACTGAACCCTTGAAACATTTAATGACTACTCACTCCTCCGACCAACTCCATCCCACCTTCTTGCCTGTCAAAAACAAGCTCAGACTAAAAAACTCTAAGCAAACTCCAACCATACTGCCAGGCTAAGACATGAACAACTTACACAAGAGAACAGAGGCCAAAATTTAGTTTACATCAGTTGGATGTGAACAGTGAAAGCTAATTTATAATATGCAGAAATGATACTGTAAAAGATCTAGTGTAGACTTCAACAAAATATGCGAGAAGTCAGACCTGCTGATGAACTTGGAAACAGTCTTGTAACCATTCCGGTGAGCCTGCTTAGAAAGTAAAATTTGTCTGTTCATTCAGTCTGTCCCTCCCCCAGTGCTGCCTGTTGTTTCCCCTTCCCTTAGTCTCATTTGTGTTCTGGTATAAGCCAAGAGGACGTGTCCTTTTGCCCTCCAAATGCAGGTTACTGCTGTTTCCAAGGGTATCTTAATGGCAATTAGGTCATTGATTTCATTTATCATTAGCTGGCGAGCTAACAGTTATTTAGGTTGTGGGACTGCCCTCCTTTCAGTACTGGAAAATAATTTGTGTTCTTTTGTGCTTCCCTGCAAGTCAGCAGAGTTGCTCTTTTATTGCTAAATTTTGCCTGTGCCCCTTCTTCTGTGTGTGTTGCATCCGCCCCCTCACAATTATATTTTTGTCTCTGAGTCTGCCTCTCAACTTAGTGAACTCACTGTGTTACACTTTACAAAAGTCTTTATAAGCTTCTAGCTGGAGAGCTTGTCTGTGGTATCCCTATCTCCTCCTAGCCTATTTCTGATTTTATTACTGCATTCACGTATGCTTTTCGTAGATATACATGCAGTTTCCTATCTCTGCAGTCGGAGAAAATGTGGATCCAGATTGTCAAGACAACTTTGTTTATAGTCAGTGAAAACCGTAATCAATGTAAAGAACACCAAGAAATTTGGCAACAGGTAGGAGCTGTCTTCTGAAAGTACTTGCAGTCATCAGCCTTAAGGTACTGCTGTCTCTGACTCCTTCCTTGAATTAAGCAGTTATAGTCCTATGAGAAATAAAATTCTCTGAGTACTTTAAGGAATGACTCGGTGCAAAAGCTTTCTGCCAGCTTTGTGTTTGATTAGAGAGATATATAGTCGCTGTAACACAGCAGAGTGCTTGCAGGTTTGTGGAAGTGACAATAAAAATAATGAGCCTACCGCTCTGCCCGGGTGAGCACAGTGCTAATGGGGCTGCAAGGCTTCCGGTGGGTAGGCAAGTTCATGGCAGTGTCAGTCCCATGCTGCATCTGTGAAGAATGCACAAGGGTAACACACAAGGAATACGGCTCTCTTGTGGATGACTCATCAAGTTTAACAGCATTATTATCACCTGAAGATAGTCTTAGGAAAACAAATGTGTTCCAGCATTCCTGGCTTACCAAGTATTATTGATAATCCTGTCAATCACCACTGAAGCCTTGTTTCCAGACCTGCTCACACTAATTTAGAAATACCCTCCACCCCAGCAGAAAATAATTCATACCTACATCTTCCCAGTTTATTCCAAGAATGGGAATAGACAATGTAACTGTGTAGTTCCTCAGCAGTGGGCAGCCTTCTTTTCCCTTGCTCCTTTGTGCTGCTCCCAGCAGACTACCACCGGAAGAAGTCCCTCATTTCCTCTGTTCAAGCTGACGTCACCTGCTAAATCTTCTCTATTACTCTTCTGCCTCGAGACTAACTTTGTGTGGTTCTGTCCTTTTTCACGGCCTCATTTCTGCTGTTGCAGTTACACTGCCTTTCACTTTTGAAGTTGAAAGGGAATTAACCTAAAATTAAAATAATGTATTATACCATTAACAACTATTTTGCAACAATACTGAGGCTATGTCAACAAGTGTAAAAACAGGTAACAGTTTTCAGTACCACTATTAGCAGGTTTATTCCAGCGACATAAAAATGGAAGGTGCTTCCCTGACTAGTTTGCTGTAACAGTAACACTTTTATGAGGTTTGCATAAGATTTTCTTCTTGCATCTATCAGACTTCAGATATATACAGTTCTGCAGTAAGTTTTAAAAGTGGATTATGTTCCTTTTGAACACCTCACCTGATGCGCTTAAATGTACACGGTAAAGAAATTTGATGCTAAGAGACACTTTATTTTGTGAGATCATCACCTTGGTTCAACTCTATTTATTTACATTCATGCAAATCATGAAACTTCCACATCCTGCTCACCTCCTTCATTTTCTAAGCTGGGTAATTTGTCTTATCACCGTGCCTTGCCCAGAGAATGCATTTATGACTAAATGACATGGCAAACGGAAGGTGTTTTAATTATTTCGATTCTATTCATACCTAGGTATGTGTTTTCACATAATTACACAACTGATGTTTTATGGAGCACTCTGCTATGTTACAAGTCCCTTCAGGGTTTCCTCCACCGTAGACCTGAGCACAGAGTACTATCTGGCTAAATCAGAGAGTGATGAAAGCCATGAACAGAGAACCATAGTTGATTGCTCAATGGTTTTAATAATTTTTAATTTATCAACATGGTGAAATACCATATGCAAGGCCACTGCATGGTTCTGTCATTGTTAAACATTGTTGAACATAGACTTGTGTGCTGTGAGATTTGGATTTTGTCTCAGGAATGCACTTGAAGAAATCGGTTATGCTGGCATCAAACATTCAAACATGCAGAACTATTTTAAATATCCATAGCTTACAATATACTTTTAAAAGTTAATACTTTGGGTTATTTAGAAAAGACAAATAAGCCACTATGTATATCAAGAGCCTGCTTTTTTTGGAAAGTGCAATTCACATGATTAACAGCTGGGTCACTGACAGGGGAAAAACAGTTGTACAAGTAAAACTGAAACTCGCTAATTCTAGTGAATAAAAGTAAGAAGTGGGCAACCTTGAACTGCCAAGTATGTAAAAATCCCTGGGGAAATTAGAGAACCTCTACGAAGCCCAGCAGCCACAAGAGCACCCTACCTCCCTCTGCACGTCTGCAAGAAACAAAACAGCACCAAGAAAATAAGTTATTTTTTTTCCTCTCCACTTTATAGTAGTATTGTTGCTTTTCTTTCATCTTCACTGTTAATCATCACTATTTCCTTTGTGTGCATTTTCTGTTTTTGGCAATGCAAAAAAAAAAAAAAAAAAAAAATCTTGGTTCTATTCCTATCAAAGTAACCAGCCTAAGGTTAACTTAGTAACTCTGAAGCCTAGCTGAAGAAACAAGAAGACCAACACAACAGTGTTTAATGGAAAATCAACAAATTTCACGCAGGAACCCTTAAAGGGGTTCAGACACGGAGCTGCTGTGCTGTGCCCCCACAAGAGCAGGAAGCGCCGGCGCTACGCAGGGCTCAGCTTCGGAGGTGTTTCAGTTCCACAATCTGTGCCACTACTTAACAACCACATAGGCAGCAAACATACAGATATCTCTTTCTTAACATGTAGAGCAGGAAAAGATACGCAACGCTGCATGCCTTACTGGTGTGCAAGACATGCTTCTTGGTCAGAAATGTAACAAAGCATTTAAATTAGAGCCCTCAAAACTGCTGTATGGCACCCAAGAGCTCAGAGGAAAACCAGTCTCAGCAGAGACGGGGCGAAAAAAAAAACCGCTTCTGAAAACAACGCCTCAAGTTCTGCTGCCCTCAACTTCTCCCTCCGGGCTGCGGACTATCTGGGGCCGTTGCAGCTAAGGCCTGACACTGGCTGCAGCAGACGCGCTGCCCCACCGGAGCCCTCCCGGCCTCGGGCTCAGCGGACCACCGGCCTGCCCCCTCCCTCGACCTGCCGGCAGCCACACCGCAACCCTGGGGCCGGGCCCTGGCAGAACCCCCGGGCCG
>VXAV01005552.1:150286-163805 GCA_013399715.1 Alectura lathami | reverse complement strand
TTCCCCGCCCGGTGAGAGGCCGCGGGGCCGCTCCTCCGCGGCGGGCGGCGTTTCGAGGAGCCTACCTGGGCAGGAGGCCTGCCTAGGCCTCGCGGGGAGGATGTGCCCGCCCGGCCCCCGGCTGTCGGCCCCTGCTTCATCCCTGGCCCAGGAGAGCATGGGCCAAGCGCTGCGAAGCGCCTCTGACCTCCCCCTTGGTGCCGGCGGTACTCAGTGGGGGCTTTGTGTTTTGTTTCCTTTTAAAGGGCTTAAGCCAGGCAGTTTTGCCACTGCAGGAGTTTCTGGGTGTAGGCAGTTGACAGAAGTGAGTTGCCTCCGTTTGTCTCTCCCTGGCAGGGGGTTTCAGTCCAAACGCAGCTGGACGAACCCAAAGGTGTGAGGCAGATGCGTGTTTCAGGGTCTGTGTGGGTTAGGAGAGGCTGACTGTGTCACAAGGTGCTCCCGAGGGGAGGCTGTGTGGTGTGTCAGCTGCGGGAAATGGGACTTTCCCCTCTACTTTGTTTTGTCTGCAAAGACTGACTGATTTTCTATTTTTAATCTGTCAACAAGCTGTCTGGTGTAGAGATGCTTCTCAAACATGATGATCACATTACTTCTGTTACCTGTTTTGCAATTTATCATTTTACCCGGGAGTGAAGGTTACCTATCCAAAATTGAATTATCCTAAGCCTTAAGCATCTTAAAGGATGAAAACTTGCATTCTGACACCTGAGAAATTTAGCTTTAATTTCCTCAGTGTTAACTAAAAAGGTACACTGAAGCCTTCAATTTGCATCAAAGTTTCAGGGCATCAGCCAAGCTGTTCTGCGATATGATGAGCTCTCAGATTCTCCCAGTGAGTTACACCGGTAATCATACGTGACTTATTTTTGCACGCGAGCTGTTTGGTGGGTGGTCAGGGTTAATGGTCTGTGTGAGGTGGTGTTGGTTGGTGTGATGTGTAAGCGTTACTAGTAGTAATTGAGGTTATTTGAAGGGTGGCATAGAACTTTCTGGGTCATTGCCTCATACTTGACTGTGCTGTGTGGTGATAGCTGTGTGTGTGCCTATTCTAAGATACTCTGTCTTGCAGTTGGTAATTTTTGTCTAATGACACCGGTGTGGCAGTGTGGGTGATACTTCTCCATTGGCTTTTGGAGGTAAAATCTGGAGGTTGTGCATGTAGCAACTAATAATCAGTAGCCCCGGTGTCTGTCTGGAGGTCTGTGTTCTCATGTCCTCTACTTCTGGGCCCGATGTATAAACTCTTTGTAAACAAGAAGCTTCAGGATGAAGCATTCCACGCTTGGTATCTGCCAAGAAGACACACTTTTAAAATTTTGGGGTGTCCAGCAAAGTTGTTGGCAGGCTTTGATTGCCTGCCTGAACAGCAGTCATCGAGAGGAGTTCTTTCCTAAAAACAAACAAACAAACAAAAAAAAAACAGCTCTAAAATCGCAATAGCAGTGTATAGCAGTGTTTGCAGTTTAAAAACAAACAAGAAAAGCCTTCTGACACGGGAACTGGAAGGAATTCTTCTCAGCATGCTTTTTTTTTTGGCTGTTCTGATTGTGACTTGGTAGCTAATTCATCTTGTGAAAACTGCATGCACGCCTGCAAACAGCTTCACACTTTGCAGAAAGATGCAGGTTGCTTCAAGCCCGCTGATGCATGTACAGTATTCCTTGAACACCTAAGAGAGACTAAAAAAAATATTAGTGAAAAATGAGGTGGGCTGGTATTAAAGTAGGACGGTAGTGCAAACTCCATGTGACTTGAGGCTGTCTAAATTTAAATTTATCTAAGTATCTGGTTGCGGTACCTCCTAAGATACGAAGGCTGTGCACCTAACTAACTTTAGGGAGGGGAAACACTGGGCAGCCAGGAAGTATTTTTTTTTTTTTTTTTCCTCTCTTGAAGTAGCTACTTATTTAAAGCACACAGTGAAATGAGATCCAAAAACCTCATTTGTTGGATATTTGTGGACTTGTGTAGTCTGCTGCTGCCTAAAATGGCCAGGATCACTATCATTTTTTTTTTTTTTGAGTCATTAGTAATGTTGGGAAAAAAAATCCTGCAATAACTGCTTGTTTTATAAATCAGATATTTAAGAAAAATATTAATTTTGCTTTGTTAAGCATGAAGAAGAGGCAGACTCTGGTTCTGCAGGTACTGTTATCATCCAGTTAAGAGGTAACTCAGTTTCTTAATCAGTTTCCTGCATCCTTGGACTGTATCCATACATGCAGATCCCAGCAGATTCCGTCCAGCTCTGAAGCAGTTAGAATTAGGGCCTCGTAATCAGTAATTCCAGGGGAAGATCACAGTTCCTGTCCGGAAAAAGTACTGGGTGTTATTTTTTTTTCCCTTATGGCAGGTGCTATTTTAGTTGTGTCAAAAATTGCATCACTGGATGCTAAACGCATATACTTAGTTACCTACCTAGTAAAGACTGCTCGCCAATTTTTCATCATCTTTCTTGGCCACTGGAACTGACTTCAGCAGTCGCGCTGAATACGTTCTGTCTGCGGGCGTTCAGGCTGCTGCTGCAGCAGCTGCTTCTCCAGCTGGCTGTGGTGTTGACCTTTCAGTGTCTTTTCACTTGTTCCCTTTTTCTTGCTTATCAGATGCCTCCTTTGCTTTTCAAGACTCGATGTGTCCTGTTCCCACGCGACCCGTGGCTTCAGTACCCGGGGCTGATCTTCTCCTCTGAAGCTGTGGTGGACACAAGTGACGGTGTCCACCTCTTAAGCCTTCAGGCAGCTGTCTTCACCATTCTTGACCTTTGTGCAGTGGCAGCCCTCCTGCCCTCACCACAGCAGGGCAGCTGGTGCTTAACAGCTCTGACTCACGCTGGTTAACGCTATCTTAAATTCAGATGGGGGCAAATGTTAAACTGGATTTCAGTGATACTTGGTTTACAAGAATTTTTAGAACTTATTTAAAGCTGACAACTTGCAGCCAACCTTGCAGCCACTGTTGTGTCTGTAGAAGTTCACTCCTTGTTTTTTCTAGAGCTTATGTTTATTCTGCAACTTTTCATATTAAACTGGTTTGAGATGCTTAGCAATGATGTCCTTCTGAATTTGTCAGCAGTTTAATTCTCAGCAAGAGAGTACTTTGCACTCACTATCTAGTGAGGGTTGAGAAGCTTTTTGAAATTTGAAGAAGTAGGAGAACTTTTTTTTCTTCTCAACACCTCAGAACTCATTTCAAATGGCTCATTTTTAGTTGTAGACGTTTCTTGAACTACTTGCAGTTAGCAAATTATCTTGACTGGCTGCAGTAACTCAGTTAAACTACTTTTTATTTACAAAATATGTACAGCAAACTTTTTGTTAAGCTTTGATAGCTGCTAACCATTGAGACCTGTTTTCCAGGAAAACCAAGCAAATTAGCCTGACTTTAAGAATGAAGATTGACTCAGCAGCTTGTTTTAACTTGCTTCAGAATAATAATGAATTGGCCTTGTTGGAACAGTGGCACATTGTGATGTATATGTTCCTCCAGCCCTGAAAGATGCTGGACAGTTTAACTGCTTGGTATACTATAGCATTGTTTTGGTGGTGGTGGGTTTTTTGTTGGGTTTTTTTTTTTTTTTTTGGTTATTTGATTAATAGCTAAGGAAGGCTGCTACCGTGGGCTACAACTTGCTGGTAGAGATGACTTGAAGTGTGTGGACAATTAAGCAGGGTGCAGAACTAGTTTTCTGCTATTTGTGAAACTTGTGTGCTGGGGCTTTGCCTTGGTGTCTGTCTTTTGCAACACCCGGTCTAGCTGGAGGATCAGTTGCAAGCCTTTGGGAGGTAAAAATCCTATCTTCTGCCTTCATTGTGTTCTGTAAATGAAATCTGCCCTATCCCTGGTCTGCGTTGGGTCCCTCGCTGTTACTATGACAGCTATTCTGATAACTTTATACTCTGAAGCTTCAGTTAAAATTAGTTGGGAATGGTAAAACTAGGAAAACTAACGTTACAAAAAGAATGGGTGTTATGTGTTCCTAATATTTGTTTTTTACTGAAGGTTAACAAAACATATAAAATACAGTGTCTAAGTACTTGAGGCTATTCTTACTTAGTTGGCCATAAGCTGCTTAGGCTGAATGCAGAGTTCTGCAGCAATTCTAGAATGCCAGTCTGTAGAGTTCCCCAAAACAGCGTGGAAGAGGAAAAGTGTAAATTTCCTTAATTCAGTAAAAATAGAAACAGCTTGTCTGGTTAGATAGCTGAAAGAGCTTAAACATCAATTTCCTCTGTTTGGTAGGCTCTTGGGGAATTATCTCTGGTTTAAATATGTTTGTCTCTTTATCCCCACCCTTACAAAGATGACAAAGCATGTTTTCATTTGAACTAACGTTAGGAGAGTAGCTGGTATAAGGAGCAAGAAACCAGTGGTGTTGTATGCAAGTCACTGGCAATGCTTAAAGAGTTAATATTTTGAAATCCCATTAACACCTTTCACTGTCACTTGGCTGTGAGCACCAAGGCCAAAATAATAGAAAAATCAATTGTAATTGGCACTTCCAGTTACATGGGAGAGAAACGACACGAAGCATAAGACATCATGATCTTGGCATTAATTGCTTGTTCTCTTTTTTAAAAATCACTATCCCAAAGTAATCTTTGATTTCTGAATTGAAAAAATGAGACATTATTTCATTATGTAAACATTCTGGAATGTTTTGACAGGAACGCTCTGACCTTGTTCACGTGATTTCCATGGTGTTTCACCTTAAGCTAATGGCTGTTTGGGTATGAGGTAAAATGGGCATTCACATTTACATGTGAATAAACATAGGTGGTGGGTATGTTCAGCTTGGGGCCTTCTTTTATAACTGCCACTTGTTTTGGAAATGTGTCAGTTTCTATCCTGTTTGAAATGGGAAATGTCTGCTGAGCATTTTGTTCTTGCCGAGAAGCAGAAATAGCTGTAAAGCCCTCAGAGAAGGGATGTAGGTTCCTGAAGACTTCAGTGTTGATTGGTGTGTTGAAGGGGATGTGATCTCAGTGTGGCACTGTGAGCCAACTTTTTGTGAATTCAATCAGCTAGCGTTTTTATGAACTGTCAAAAAATCATCGGTCTTTTCAAATGGTTTTGTTCAAGGGAGGTATTCTGAAAATCCAGGGACTTCCTACAACAGCATGTGGAGTTTGACTGTAGCAGTTACACGAGCAGTATTTTAGTCTGAACCTGTTTCATCAGTGTCCCTTAAACTTGAGTCCTGCGGTTCTGCACAAGATTTGTTGGGACCCATGTGAACCTCACCGGTAGTCAGTCCACCAGCAGAAGAGAAACCCACCTCTGCTTGCTCAGGTCCCTTCTTGCATCACATGGCACGGCTGATGTCCGTGCTCCAACTTGACAGAATTGGAAGAATTTTTGGGATTTAGAACTACTAAATATCCATAACCGATTTGTGTTCCACGGGTGGGAATAGTGCTTTGTTTGTTCAAGTGGGGATAATGTGGCCCAGATAAAAGTTGGCAGGTACCTGTTGATGGTAACATTGCTGTCTAAAGTGTTTGATTCGGTATTGCTGATGGAGCTTTGGGTCAGAGAAATTAGACACATTTTCTTTCCAAGAACATTCGTGAACTTGGTGTCTGGTTTACTTTGTAGACAGTTAGTGCTTAAATGCAGCTGTGCTTTTATTACAGGGTGATTTATCTTTTTTATGTATATTCCCCTGCCTTTCTTTTTTCAGTCCCGTGTTTCAGGTGGAATGGGGTGATCTGAATTCTGTTTTATGCCAGTCTGTGTCATAATGGTATTATTAAATAAATGTCGCTGTTTTACAGTCAGATTTCTGCTTTCCCATACATTTCTGCAATCCTAAGAACTAACTGTACTCAGCACTTCTGCTGGTGTATGGGTTAGGCTGTCTCCTGTGATGTAAGGGTCTGGACCTGAGCAGGAAGTTTGCATTGCTACATATCCTGTAGGATGCTCTGCGCTTCCACTCTTCCTGTTGATGCTGTTGGACAAGGGCCTTGTAGAAAATACAAGTTCACTGTGGATTTCTGGTTACAGCTAACCAGCAGTGCCTCAGTCTTCGGCTAGCTTCTGTCATAGCATGGAAAGAATGTGCCTGATGTTCGTGGTCACCCTATAGTTAGAATCTGGCATCCCAGATCACAGCGATGATCTAAAAACCTGGTGGTATGCATGTGTGAGGAAACAAGTATCCACCACATGCAACTGGGGAAAGAAAGGTTGTTTTAAAGTTTTACTGATCACAAAAATCATCTTGGATCTGTTTGACTTAAGGGCGTGATGGAACCTTGCTCATTGCTGTTCTAAGAGCTGCAGCTGCAGGCTGAGGAGAGAAGTCTTTGGTTAGTCCTGGGTCCTTTCTTCTTGGCGAGGCTGATGCTTTAACCTTTGTATTCCATTCTCTCTCAATAACTGCAAACTTTTGTATTCAGAGTTTTCCTAAATGTTGTAGTATAACATTGTATAACATCTTTATCTGAAGTGCACATAGTGATTTTTGTGGTATCTTGAAGATAATCAGTGATACTGATGGAATAGCCCTTCTGGTGGATAGGGAGTGCCTACCTGCTTGAAACAACACCTGTACTTTTGTGTGCAGTTTTTCCTCAAATGCTGTCCTGAGCGTTTTTTTCAATGTCTTGGCATATTTGTTGCCAATATACACTTTAATACTGAAATCTGTTTGAGGTAGCTAATCTCTTTAAATGTAATTTGAAGAAATATATTCCTGATAGTATTTCTTATATTCCAATTGCTATTTCTGATCACAGTGCTGGCAAACTGGAATTTCCTTAACTTCTGTAAAATGTAATCTTTTAATATGGTAATCAGCTCTGAGGAGAAGGATTTGTGGGTGTTGGTTGGTGAAAAACTCTACATGAGCCAACAATGTGCACTTGCAGCCCAGAAAGCCAACAACATCCTGGGCTGCATCAAGAGGAGCGTGACCAGCAGGGCGAGGGAGGTGATCCTGCCCCTCTACTCTGCTCTCGTGAGACCCCACCTGGAGTGCTGCGTCCAGCTGTGGGGCCCCGAACACGAGAAGGACATCGAGCTGTTGGAGGGGGTCCAGAGGAGGGCCACGAAGATGATCAGGGGGCTGGAGCACCTCCCCTGTGAAGGCAGGCTGAGAGAGTTGGGGTTGTTCAGCCTGGAGAGGAGAAGGCTCCGGGGGGGCCTGACAGCAGCCTTCCAGTACCTGAAGGGGGCCTACAGGAGAGCTGGGGAGGGACTCTTTAGAAGGGCATGTAGCCATAGGACAAGGGGTAATGGCCATGAACTGGAAGAGGGGAGATTGAGGCTAGATATTAGGAAGAAATTCTTTCCTGTGAGGGTGGTGAGACACTGGAACAGGTTGCCCAGTGAGGCTGTGGATACCCCCTCCCTGGGACTGTTCAAGGCCAGGCTGGATGGGGGGGATTGGAACTAGATAATCTTTAAGGTCCCTTCCAACCCAAGCCATTCTATTATTCTATGATACTCTCAAATCTAGCAATTTAACTCCTCAATTACAAATTTAATCTGATGGTACATGCAAAATGGCCAAAATGCAGTTACTTACCTACTATGGTTCATTTATGGCTTATATATAAGATTGTTGGGGGAAAAACTTTTGTGTGTGAATGTAACTTTGTTTTGACAAGAAGATATTTGCAGTGCTATGCTGCTGGAAGAATAAGGCATTATTTTAAACTTTTGCTTCTGTCATAGATTTCCCTTTCACAATCAAGATTCATTTTTTTAAATTGAGCACTCAGGAGCTGTTAAACACAATTCACCTTCCTTGTGTATGTGCAGGGATTGAGTACTGGTGCACTGCGTCATCTCTTTTGTGCTTCATGCTCGCATTAATTTGGCTGATGTGTATGAGTAAAACTGTTGAAATAAGTTTTCTGTATTCCTTTACACTGTTTTTGAAGTCTAGACTTCAGATAGTGTTGGTCTTGTCTTATGGTTGGCAGTTGCGCTGCTGCAGCTTTTAAAAATATTTGAGAAGATTATGAGTTGGAAATAGAGACCAAAGGCAAACTTTATATAATATGCCAAAGCTCTTACTTTTATTGTTAGATATTTTCCTTCATTGAATTCTCCCGTTAATGTTGGTCTCTTCTGGCCTATCACTGCTTCTTTGAATTTTATTTTACCAATACTCACTTGTATTTTGCTTTCTATTTGAAATTGTTTTGCTATGTTAACAATGGCTTGCATCTAAATTTTTCTCTTGGCTTTTAGGGATTTGCCCTTAATTGTGTTTTTTTTTTTTTCATTTTTTTAATGCATTATGCCAGAGTATTTTTTGTTTTGTTTCCAAGGATCAAACAAACCATGCTGCTGTTGTGTGGAACCATATGAGTTAGTCTTGTCTAATATGAATGCTTCCACCTTGCTGTGTGACTCGTGGTTTGTTTATTACTTGTCACTCTCATGCGTTTCCTTCCTCTTTATTTATCTTCCTTATATATTTATCTTAGTTTTCCTGCAGGTGTCACTGAGGAGGCCATATACTTACCGCTAGATGTGCTGTATGTGTAAAGGAATATAAAGTATCGAGTGCCATTTCCTGGATCTGATGGGGCTGCTCCCCAAGGGGCTGCCCCTCTCTGCCTGCTCCAGCTGGCGTGATGCTGCTCCTTGTATTGGGCCTGGCCGCTGAGCAGCAGCCGCAGGAGGAGTGAGGCCTTCTGGAGAGGGATGGGGGGGGGGGCGGCGGGCACACAAGTTCCCCAGTCGGTGGTGCATGATCCAATGGGAGAGACGTGACCAGTGCGTTCCTGCGTTTGGTTTTATTTAGATCTAACATAGAACCGAATCGCAAATAACTCTGTCTATTTGAGCAGGGGGTCATCCTTGTTCCTTCTGCAACTTCTGAAAGCTTCTGTGCAACTGAAATAGCTGTGAGTGAGGTTAGCTGCATCCACTCTGGCTGGGTTTCTTTTGTTGTGCTTGATGCTGTTGAGCAAGTGACAGTGGCTGAGGTTTTTAGATATCTTCTGTAAACTGTCACTGAGAGCTGGATATTCCAATGACTCGGTTTCATCTGCTGGAAATATTCCATGCCCTGATGCTGGAAATGCTTACTTGAGAATGAAATGTTCCAGCGAGTTCACAGAACTGTCCCTCTGTACGTGTTGTTCGCAGATATGCGTGCTTGCTGTCCTCTTCAGTGCTGCAGCGGGCACTACCTGCACAATGGAGCCATTGCGCTGTGTGCGAAAGGAGGATGAGGCTGAGGCTAAGATGCTCATCAGGATATTCAACAGGCTGTGTGCTACAGGCCAAGTGGACAGAGGTTATGGGGCACGCTTGGAAGAAGCTGTAGGAGGCTTCTCTCTATGTACACACACATATTTTAACATTCTCATTACATTTATCCCACTGGAAAAGGCAATAATATTCAAAGACTTTTTTTTTCCCTTCTTAAATAGGGACGTTTTTGCCTTACACTAGAAAAACTTTTTTCTCTTTAGTCAGACACCGTCCATTCTGCAAAGAATTAGGCATCAGTTGCTGCTTCAAGAAGTTGCAATCTTCTTTTGAATTTGTGGAATACTGAATGATTTGGACACCCTGGTATAATGTTTTCCTCTTTATGCAGCTGGGTGATATTCTGTTTAGAAAAACACTAATGAGGAACTGGAAGTTTAGAGGGTTGCTCTAGCTTTGTAAAGGTTTTTGTTGTTTTGTAAAACTTTAAGTTTTCTGTTATTTTGTCTTCATCCAGTAAGCATCCTTCATATGAAATTTGGCCTTCTAAGAGCTCAGATGTAATCTCATAACTACTGGTAAATTGTAGTGTTTGTATCAGTTCCTTTTTGTAACTGGGCAAGAAGACTTTGGGCACTTAAAGAACAGCAGTACTTCTAAACTTAAGGGAATAGTGGAGTAACAACATAATAACTAGAGGAAGGTTCTAGCATTCTGTCAGTGGATTTAAGCTGCTGCTTAAAAATGCACTGTACTTGCAGCCTGGGATCTATTTGTTATTTGGTTTCTAGAAACTGCTTTCGTGAGGTTGCTCTTTTTTACATCCATTTAATTTTGTTGTTTAAGCTAATTATCATCCTAGTTAAAAAGTATTTAAAAAAAAAAGTTGAAGAACTGTTAGTGAATTTTTGGGAACAACAGTTAGAAATTGTGAAGGGGAGACCATCGCAAGAAGTCCAAACTGAAACCAGACTCATGGTGCTGGCAGTAACTGACGTTTTGGGATTAGAAGACCAAGCCTCCCCCTCCCCTCCAAAGTTTTAGAAACAGCACATAGAAGGTTTGTAGAGGTTTCATCAGGTTCCAGTGGTGTTTAGATAGTAGGTGTCCGCTGTTATCTTGGTAGTAGGTATGTTGGAGACTACTGCTCTTGCTCCTTTTTTTTCTCTAAAGATCAAGATGAGCACTGTTCTTGATGCTGTTGAGCAAGTGACAGTGGCTGAGGTTTGAGGTTAGTACTTTCAAAAGGTGTCTTACTTCCCAGTCACAAAAGTTGGGGTCAGAATATTAATTGGGAGCACCGATGAACTCTTTAAATCCGCCATTCCCATGGTGGCCAGTGTTGCGGGTGTATGGCTTTGGTACATGGATGTACTTTGTTCTGGCAGAAAATCCTGTGTGGTGGAATTGAATATTGTAAACTCGTTTCCAAATTGATTTGTATTGTGATGGAGAAAACAAAATTGTGCACAGTTGTCCAGATGTGGTCTCACGTATCTGGATGGAGAGGAAGGATCACTTCTGGATGCGTTCTCAGGTAGAGGGCAGGATGGTGTTGGCCTTTGCTATCAGGGCAGCCTGCTGACACTTGTTCGTCTGATGTGTCCACCAGGGACCTTGAATCCCTGTCTGCAGAGCTACTCCCCAGAGAGTTAGCCTTCAGCCTTGTTGATGGCATGGGGTTATTTCGTTCTGGCAGGCCCCTACACTTGTTTTTGTGGAATGCAGCAAGGTCTTAGCAGCCCGTTTCTATAGTCTGATGTCCCTGTGAACAGCAGCCCTGCTCTCCAGCATGTTGAGCACTCACCCCACGTTTGTACTGCTGAGAGTGCTCTGTCCCATCACCCAGGTTGTTAATGCAGACGTCAAACAGCGTTGGTCCGATATTGAACCCTGAAGGTCCCTTCCTGGCTACTGGTTGCCTGCCTAGCTACTGGTGCTGAACTTTGCACTACTGATGACGTCTTTGTGTTCCAAAAGCTAGTCAGTTTTTTCACTTGGCTTATCATCCACTTACTAGTCTGCAGCTAACCAGCTTGTTGATAAGAAATCTATGGGGTATTGTGTCAAAGGCCTTGCTAAAGAGGAGCTATACAACATGTGAGGCCCTGTCCTTGTCCTCAGTGTCGCTCGCCTCAGCATAGAAGGCAGTGGGGCTGCCCAGGCAGGCGTGATCTGCTCTTGCTAGATCCATATGGGTTGCTCACAGTCTTCCTGGGGACTGAGATGAGGCTGACTGGCCTGTACCTTCCTTTCTGGCCTGGACCATCCTTCTTGAAGCGTGTTTGCTGCCAATGTAATTTGAGAAATGAAGGTGCAGTTTGGCATTCCAGTCCAGAAGCTCAAAGGTTACCTTTCTAAGCCCTACATTATTGCTTGTAGTTTTCCTTCTTTAATAAAGGAAAAACTCTTTTTTTGTTTTTGGAGTGGTGGTGGAGTATCTTTTAACCACATGGTTTCATTTGCCAAACTAATTCCACAAAGATGTGACACAAATGATGGTAGTTAGAGGTAGCAGCCTTGACCACTAGGGACTATGTGGAAATTAATTCTTGGTCTCAATGAGTGTGTCTATTTCTGGAGAAATCCTTCTGGCAATTACGGTAGATAATGTGAAGGAATACAGTCAAAAGAAGCAAATTCGCATCTATAACTTGACCTAATAAGGCAATTAGAGTATCTCATTATATTTAGCCCAGTCTCTGATAAAGTACCGTGAAGTTCCGTTACTAATTTCATATTTTAAAGTAACTTTCTCATCTAGATAAGGAGTGTTGTTTATTTGGGAACCATGAGATTGTGTTACATAATTAAAAAGCAAACAACGAAGTGTAATGCTACACTGCATTCAAAGCAACTTCATCTCAGTAAGTGCTGTAAATGAATGTAGTTCAGGGGACTCTGACAGTTGTGCTGTGAGCAGCAAATACCAGATGCAGAATAATATCACCAGTGGGTTTAAAAAAAAGTTTTTTTAAAAAAGACTCATTTTATACTAATAACGGTATTGTTCTGCAGTGAAGTACTGGATTGTTTGTGTTTATGTACAAACACGGTATTTCCATACATGAAGAATGTAAATACACAATTCAAACTCCTAGTTAAAATCACACACCTTTGCGGATGGATCATTAAAACATGGAAGCTACTTGTAACGGCTTTGCTTGAGAATAGTTCTATTGCTCACAGATTCTTTTAAGGGAGTCAGCGGGTGGTAGAAAACGTTTTGCTACTTCCAGTATAAAAGTTGAAGGTACTTTCTGTGCTGTTTCACACTTGATATTTCTACAATGTTCTTTTCAGGAGTTATTTAGGAAAAAATAAAATCAGAAAAAGGACAATAGCTGCTGCTTCAGTGTGTTCCAAAACATAATTCTATGGAATTGAGCTTGTTTTGTACTTCAGTGTTACTGACAATTTTCTGTATTTGTTGCTTCCTGTTTTTATGGGGATATTTTTTTTAAAGTTTTTGAGATTTTTCTCAAATAGATACTATATCAGTTGTGCATAAATTTCTTGAAGCTAATTTTGTCAACTTAAGGCTAAGCAAAATATTTTCATGTAGGCAACGTTGTGAAATTGTGTGCAGACATTTCAGAGCAGAAATACTGGATTTATCTTAAGAAAAGCAATCGTTCATCTGATCTCTTGGAACCCATCTCATACCACTTTCTTCTCCCTTTCTAAAGGCCACAGCCGAGAATGGACTGCCTTTGAACAGAAGGCCATATCCTGTGACATTTTTATTTGTTTATACATACTTATACAGATGTGTATATATATTATTTTCCTAGAAGATAGGAGCTGATACAGGCAATGCAATACTTTGTGCTGTGGAGTGGAGATTGCGGAGCAAGGTATAAGCAGCTGCTTATTTTTTAGCAGAAGGGTTGCTCGGTCGAAGTTAGCACTGATATGGAACATGGGCATTAGTTTTAAGAAGCATAGCTATTAAGTTGTAAAGCAAACTTCTTCTCAAATGTGTCTTGTGTGACTGCCGCTGCTGTAGCCCTGAGCTCTCTGTGCAAGCTCTCAACTGGCTGGAACGTCAAGAGACAGCCTACCAACTCTGGCTCTTCTGGAGAGAGGCTGATGTAGCAGATTTCTGTCAGGATACATGTCGGGAATCTTAAGTGGTAATATTGTACTAGAAGCAAAGTTGGTGATTCTTTGGATTCCTTTAGGGGGATCAGACTCCTTCAGCAAAGAAAGGAGCTTTCAAATAACCTCACTGCAATTTTGGACAAAGTAAAAAGTTTAAAAAGCTGCTTTGACCAGTAATCAGAAATGAAATATGTAGTAAGGTAGTTTCTTGACTGAAGAACACGTCACTGTTATTTTT
>VXAV01005552.1:139555-150271 GCA_013399715.1 Alectura lathami | reverse complement strand
TGATAGCGATTCTGGGGCCTTCCCCCCTCTTCCTTCCCCAGAGTTTTGCGCTAGCAACACAGGAAAGAGGTGTAATCTCTTTATCCAGAGGCTGAACATAGAACACTTTAGATTATCTCATTAGCTTGAGTTCAAGCCTGAGTTAGAGGGATTACTTAATTTTTCTCACTTTGGATCACCTAAGGTGATCCTGTTGAGCAGTAAACAAGAGCACTGTTCTTGTTTGACTGGTTTTGTTTGATCCCACTTACTTCGTTTCTGTCCATGTGGCTAAGCTGAGTTAGGCACAAGTCAGTAAGGATTCATACTTTTTTTTTTTTAAATGAAGTTAAAAATGAGTTTACTAGATTGAAGTAGCTGAAAGTGGGCTTGCATCTCCTGTTTCCCATCAGTATCCAACATGCTGAACTGCTTCTTTTAAACGTGGCCGTGGTTTCATATCCTTTTGAATTAGAATACAGTTTAGAATTGGGGTTTCAATGCAGGCATGTGATCAGAAAACGTGTGTATGTCTGTGAAGGTGGCCTCTTGTTTTTCGTAGTTAGGGAAGTTGAAATTTGGTTGTGAGATGCAGCTTTCTGTCCCTTGTAGTTAATTCTAATGTAAATAAGAGCTGTTAATGCTGAGAATAATTGTTAGTAAAATGGAAGTCAGTTCATTTCAGATAAATCCTTTCCCTGATGTCATGTTGTCATCAGGAATGCTGGCAGAACAGAAAACCAAACCAAACAAGCAGAAGAACTTGACTCTTAATCCAGGCTATTTCACTTTTGCTTTTTCACTTGAGAAGAAAATGTGGCATTGAAAATGCTGCCACCTCTGCTACAAAGAACCAGTGTTAATCAGAAGTCTGTTCTTGTTCTTCATCAACTTCTGTGCATAAAACATTGTATCAAAATACAGAACATAATTTTGCTATTTTTAACAGCTGTATTGTGCCATAAGGCAGTGGATTTTGTTGCTGATACACTGAAATTGCAAATAATGTACACAATAGCTAGTAAGGGTTTTAGTTGCATGATACAGTAGAAGTGCAGTACATAATTTAAGAAAATGTTAGCATATATTTTTTTTAAAGGTTTGCACTTCTAGAACTGGACTTCACGGATCACAGAAGCAGTGCAGGAGTTGTGGTTTCAGGATGTAAAGCAGAAGTTAGCACCTGTTGTGAAGCACTTAGATGACCTTGTGTAACAGGAAAATGATTCCAAAATATTGTGTCTGGAGCAGTGTGAGAAGCAGCAGGACAATCCCAACTGTACAGTTTGGCGTGGTTGCTCTTGGATCAGTCCAACTGTTAACCAGTTCGACCACCTGGCACACCAAGCATGCCTCGAGCTGAGGGGGACAGACAGACTCAGGTCAGCAGAGGAGTTCACAGCTGCGTCACCAGGAGGGACCAGCAAGAGTACTGTACTTACCTGCGAGAAACTTCATTGGGCTGTCTTCTTAAAAACTTAATACTGTGTAATGTGCTTTATTTTAAAGATGATTTGTTTATATTTATATCCTCTAGTATTTTAGGCTTACTTTGGGGAAAGAAAAACTAACTAAACTTAAAGCAATAAAATCAAAACAGACTCTATGGGCTAGATGAAAACCCTTCAAAGTTTTGCAAGAGTTTTCTTGTGAGTACTGCAGCAGAAAATCGTTGTATAGATTTCACTGCAAGATTTTTTACACAGGCTGAGATGGGAATGGATTGTAGGGGTTGGTTTTATCTAGCCCTTTGGGCTAATGTGGGAAAGGGCAGAAGGATAAGATGGAGGAGTTGAAAGAAGAGACCTTTAGCGATGTTAAGAAATGGGATATGCAGAACTCTTTTCAAAACCCCCCTTAACGTGTCTTTCATTTGGATTGCTGTAGATTTGGCATAGGGTAAGACCATGACTGCAATGATATTAATGGTTCATTTTGCACTTGTTACATATTTCTCCTGGTGGTGTAACATAGTTTCACTGCGGATGAGGTTGGTACCGCAGTTGATACTGCTTTCCAATTCCACTTGTCATACTAGTGGAGAGACAGTAATTTGGATCCTAAAATGTTTTTAATCACTTGACAAAAATGGCACTTGCCTTAATTATAGAAAGGTTTGTACGTGAACACATTCCATTTACACTTAAAATTGAAGTCAAGTGAATGTGCAGATGTGTGAAATTAAAAGAAAATTAAACTTGACATCTACTCTGTGTGCAATCTTTGACAATTTTTTAATGTGAGCTCACAGGTGACATTGAATACATTTGGCAAAACGTCATATTTAAAAAACAGAAATGTTTGAAGTAGGCAAAGGGCAAAAACTTGTTTGCTTATCAATGCCTACCTAGGGACAAGTCAGCTCATGCCATTTAAAAACTGCTAATGGGAAAATGCAGTTGGATATACTCAGTAAAAGAAGGCTGATTTTTTTTTTCTTTCCAAGTCTGTGTTATTGTGTGGCAGGCCTTAAATTTGAAAGCCATCGCAGAGGGCAGTCAGCCGCAGTGGTGCAGGCCCTTTGGATGCTGCAGCTGTAAGAATTAAGTGGCTCTGTGCTGAGGTTCAAGATGCACGAGTAGATGATTCTCAAGCCCTGTCTTTGTCTTGCTCATATGTCCTTGCCCCCAGACTTGACAGCACAATTGCTCTCTGGGTCTGGGGTTGCAATGTGAAGAGCTGGGTGCCCCATTTTCATCAGGGTGGGAGGGCAGGGGTGCCCATAGCTGTGGGAGGAAGGAACATGGCTGGCTGGTGGCAAGGGGAGGGCAGGAGAAGAGGAGCATTTGTGGGCACCTGGAGGCCTTTTGCATGAAAGGAGCCCTCCTGTATCTGTCAGTTGTTGTTGCACACTAAAATTGACAACAGCAGTTTAAATCCAAACAGAGCACGGCTGTACTTTCCTCAGTGAGTCTTTGCAGTGAAAGCTGTATCAGGGCTGAGGATTTTGCTTAACGATGGGTTAGACAAGCTGTCAGAGCTTTGCCTCTGCTGCATTACATGAGGAAGAAACCTAGGGAAGCTACTTCTGTAAGGCACAGTCTGTTACTGGAGTAACTCTGTGGCTGGCACATTAAATCCGTGCCATGCTCCTGCTGACTAGCCTGCAAAGTAGTCTAGCTAATTCATGAGTGGTAAACTATAATATGCATAGCTACTTGCATACTAAATTACAGTGGGGTATTTCTTCTCTCAGACTGTTGTTTAAAGACCCTATCTGTCTGACCTATAAAGTGCACGCAGCTCCTAGGCAGTGAATCCTGTGGATTTGCACAGGATCCAGTGTGGAAGGTGACAGCGTCAGTCATGGCTCAGTGGTGTCAGCTGCAGCAGTGTGCAGCAGGAACAACAAAATACAGTGTTAATTAAGAAGCAGAAGCCAAAGAAAGGAAAAGCAGAGGAATATAAGAAAGCAAGTTTTTGAATGTATTTATTTTAAAGTGTTTATGTATTGTGAAGGGAAAAAAAAAGCAACAGCCTGTGGAAAAAGTGAAAAAGCCTATTCAAAAAAGGCAGGTGTCATTGAGAGATGGTAGTCTTGTTATTTCAGCTGAATCAAGCCTGTGGAACTGATGAGGCTTTTCAGTGTGCTGTTTCAACTTAGACAGCCCTGTCCTGCATTTGCTGCTTGTTTGGCTGAAGCAATCCCACACCATGAGAAGAAGACTGCTGCATCTTCTGTGATGCTTAGCCCTTCGTGTGTGACCTAATGAAGAAAGAGTTCTGCAAATGTATTTGTGAGACTTAAGGCATGAGGTGATGGCAGGGTGAACATACAGCGTCTGCAGCCATGGTAAGCAGATGTGGGCGAAGCTGATGAAGTGCAACCACTGCTCACCTGGAACGCAGGGCCTTCCTCTGCCCGCGCATCTGTGCGTGAGCAGTCTATGCATACGTGCATCCTGCAGGGTTACGGCCTGCGTTATGTCTTTGCTCATAGATAGTTGACCATAGCTGCTTGAAATTCAGTAACCACTATTGACAGTTCAGTTTGGAAGCTTGCACTCCCAGCAGAGGACATTTCAGCTCCTTTTGAAGGGTCTGCGTAGCTGCTACTGAAATGCCAGCGTTATCCCATCTCAGGAGACTGCCTTGTGCTTTCTGATGAGTCACAAATACTCACCCTAAGTTAATTTCATTAAGACTAGACAAAACTTCACTAAATGTTAGTCTTTACAGCTGATTTGTAAAGTTCCGAATAGTGGGGTTTGATTTTTATTTTTTTTAAATACCACCACCTAGTTCCACTTTTCTTCCTACTAAAGTTAGTACTAGCTGCATAGTCATACATGAGTAGTAGTTGGCCTTGATTTGCTTTTAACAGTTAATTTTGATGTGGCGAAGGAGACGTAATGTTGAGTTTTGTCCTGGAGTTGTACTGCTAAGGGTCCTTTAAGGAGCATGAAGTAATGGGAAGCTTTATTTACAGTCAGCCTGCATGGAACTGTTCTGATCAATCCATCCCTTTGAATGTCTCAAAATCCAGAGGGCTATAAAGCAAGAGTGTATAAGAATTGGGCTGGTATCTGTTGTACTTATGTGAGTCTTAAGAAATCCTATTAAAATACCAAATGAGATTTGAATCTCTGTAGCCATATGCTAAATCGCAAAACTAGAGTGTAGGACAAAAGGTCACTGTTCTATCTATTAGAGAACTTTCTTTGTTAATTATGCATTCGTCCAACTCTGAATATGCGTCCTGCTATCTTGCTTAATTAAGTTTTGTTAAGTCATTTAGTGTCCTTATCCCATATTTAGCACTTCAACTTTTTTGAGTAGTGCCATTAAGCATACTGATATTTTGATGTAAGAAGATCATGATGAAATGTTATCTTCTGTATGCGTATCTTCCTGTTGTGTGTGGTGCTCTGCAGAAGTTTTAAAATGTATGCATTTCTGAGGGCACGAAGTTGAGGAGTCATCATTGTAAATTAGGATGCAGATGTATAATGAGAACTCTGGTCACTTTTTTTGTTGTTGTTTCTTTATTTAAAGATTGGCATCCCTTTCCTTGTCTCCAGCTTACCCACAAAACACAGTTTACCTGCTACATTTACTTAGGAGTCAAAGGAATCAGCTATTCAGCTGTGGCAAAGATACTTTTTTATTTATTGTGGTGCTGTTCTTCAGCATTTTTATTGTGTAAATTATATGGCTAATGTCACCTAATAAAGTCAAAGCTCTTCTTCAGCTGAAGCAATTGAATCATTTTCGGTCTAGGTTTTGCATTGTAATACTTCACACTTTTACCCAAATACCAAGAAAAAAGCCACTGCAGCTTTTCTATCTCCTGCTAAAAAAAACTTTCACTAGGAAAAAAATTGAATTTTATCCCAACTTTCCATTAAACTTGTAATAAAATGGAATTAAATTATTCTGGTGACTGCTGTTTAGATCTGTGGAATAACTTCCCCTTAGAGCTATGATCTTGCTTTTGGGCAGCCTGATGTCTTGCTCTCAGAAAAGAACTGAGGCTGCTTTATGTAGGAACCTTATTTCATATTACTTTTAATTGTTTTTAAGATTCTTCAAACTTTTTTGTCAAGAAGTTTTTTTTTTTTTTTTTTTCCCCCTGAGCTCTGTACCTAAGAGGGAAAGCTGAAATCAGAATAGTCCCTTTGGAGAAACAAGAAATGGAGGCAAGCATCCCCCAGTCCCTCATATTAAAAGCTAAAAAAGAACTCTCTGCAAACATGGTTCAATCTCTGCTTGTTTGCTAAATGTCAAACTGCAAGACGAGTTTATTTAAATACTTTCTTGGTGTTACTTGTTGACATAGCAGTTGTCTGCGTTTCCATCAGGGTGTCATTTGAGCACTGGTAGGAAAGGCGTAAATTAGACAACAAAAAAATAGAAAAGTTGAGAACCTTGGAGCTGGAACAGTTTTTGTGGCCTATAAATACTTGTCATCATCAGTTTCACGCTTCTGGGACTTGGCTGAAACATGCTTTCCATATTGAACTATAGACTGGAATGAATTAACTTTATGTAATCGTTGTTGGCTGCATTGCAGCATTGTGAAGGCCCAGAACCGTTGTAGCTCGGTGCAGTCAGGTTTTCACCACCTTGCTACGTGCACACATGCATACATACACACACATGCACATCTCTATACAGAGACACCGGGATTAGTGCTGCGGTGGAGAAAATGTTAATCTGGGATCTCTCCTTTTTGATACTAAATCTCATGATTTCAAAACAATTATGTTTTGATATTCTAGAGAATTGTTTGAATACTGTTGATTTCTGTGGTAAGAAGTTTCTTTCTCTTTTGTGAAAAGAATAAAAGTAAACTTAGACCACATGTGTGAGGCACCCACTGACCAGTGCTTGACGTGACTGGAGGAATGAATGCTTTTTTTGGGTCTTGCAGTGACATTGATGTGATGAAGATACAGCATTGCTTGGCAGTGAAAGGTTAAACATTTAGTTGTGTAAAATGTGGTTATATTAGTATTTCCCTGTTCGATTGCAAAATCTGTATGTTTTGGTGGGTTTTCATTTCTCTTTTCTTTGGAAGTAGTGGGGAATTTCACAGGAAGAAGGTATTTCAAGAAACAAAAGTATAGAAAATAAATAGGAGAAAGCAATAACATTAAGGGTAATAGCTGCATCTGAAGTGAGAGGTGGGTAACAGTAGTTAAAAGAAAAATAATGTTGACTTCAGTGGAATACTAGCTCACAGTATAAATTGATAGCAAAATGAATTTTTTTTTTTTTAAAAGTTTATTTCATCAAAAAAACATCTATTTCCTACCTAGTTAAAATGTACCAAGCTTTTAAGAAACACTACACTGGAGACTTCAAAGCTGTACAAATACCATATTAACAATTCTTGTTTGTGTTCTTGTTTGCAGACCAGTCTTTCCATATGGGGATGGGGAAGTCTTGGTGTTGTGCTTTTTCTAATAACTTTTGGACCCTTCGCTATATTTTACTTTGCGTTTTATATCCTCTGCTTTGTGGGTGGGTAAGTATACTACTTGCTGTTTTTATGTGCTTGAGGTAAAATTTCAATGTGTATATTAGCAGTTTGCTCTGAAAATCTGAAGTGACTTGTGTGTAATTGTCTGCATTTAAGCAGCTCTTCATGACCTTATTTTTCTCCTTGAAATCTCAAATTTATTAAAAGTAAGATATTTTTCATCAGATAGTCCTTATAGTACCTTTTGCCAAGACAAAAAAGAGTACTGATTTTTTAAAAAATAAATGTAACTTCTTATAAAGGTAGAGGACAAATACTCATGTAACACCAACATTGTCTTCAGTTCGTTACTTTCTCGCAGGTACTTACGAAGCAATCATGCCCTTTCTCCTTCTCACTAGCTCATTTTCTTACATAAGATACTTCTTCATTCATGAGGAGAGTGAACTGGTGTGCATGTATGGAAAGGTGTTGCTATACCTTGAACAAGTACATCAGTTTAGCAACTGTAGAAATATAATTCTGTAGACAGGGTGCAAACAGGTAATATGGTGCTAAAGACAAAAGTTATTGCATTGTTATGATAATGGCTGCCTTACAGCCTTTATTTTTAATGCCAAGTCTAAATGCATTGGTGGGGTATTCCTACCTCTGCTCACTTGTAGAATCATAGAATCACTAAGGTTGGAAAAGACCATCTAGTCCAATAATCAGTCCAACACCACTATGCCCTCTAAACCACAAGTGCCACATCTACACGTTTCTTGAACACCTCCAGGGATGATGTCACCACCACCTCCCTGGGCAGCCTGTTCCAGTGCCTGACCACTCTCAGAGAACTTTTTCCTAATATCCTGCCTGAACCTCCCCTGGTGCAGCTTGAGGCTGTTACCTCTCATCCTATCGCTGTTACCTGGGAGAAGAGGCCGATCCTCACCTCACCACAGCCTCCTTTCAGGCAGCTGTAGAGAGCAATAAGGTCTCCCCTGAGCCTCCTCTTCTTCAGACTGAACATGCCCAGCTCCCTCAGCTGTTCCCCATAAGACTTGTGCTCCAGGCCCTTCACCAGCTTTGTTGCCCTTATTGGGCACACTTCAGGGCCTCAATGTCCCTCTTGTAGTGAGGGACCCAAAACTGAACACAGCACTCGAGGTGCGGCCTCACCAGTGCCAAGTACAGAGGGATGATTGCCTCCCTTGTCCTGCTGGCTGTGCTGTTTCTGATACAAGCCAGGATATTGCTGGCCTTCTTGGCCACCTGAGCACACTGCTGGCTCATGTTCAGCCGGCTGTCAACTAATATCCCCAGGTCCTTTTCCTCCACACAGCTTGCCAGACACTCTGCCTGTAGCATTGCATAAGGTTGTTGTGACCAAAGTGCAGGACCCGGCACTTGGCCTTGTTGAACCCCATGCAGTTAGCCTCAGCCCATCTGTTCAGCCTGTCCAGATCCCTCTGCAGGGCCTTCCTACCCTAAGGCAGATCAACACTTCTCCCACCTTGGTGTTGGCTGCAAGCTTGGTGAGGCTGCAGTCAATCCCCTCATCCAGATCATCAGTAAAGATGTTGAACAGGACTGGCCCCAGCACTGACCCCTGCGGAACACCACTCATGACCGGTCACCAGCTGTATGCAACTCCACTCACCACTGCTCTATGGGCCTGACCATCCAGCCAGTTTTTACCCATCGAAGAGTACACCTGTCCAAGCCATGGGCTGCCAGCTTCTCCAGGAGAATGCTGTGGGAGACGGTGTCAAAGGCTTTACTAAAGTCTAGGTAGGCTACATTCACAGCCTTTTCCTCATCCACCAGGCAGGCCACCTGCTCATAGGAGATGAGACTGGTCAAGCAGGACCTGCCTTTCATGAGCCCATGTTGGCTAGGCCTGATTCCCTGGTTGCCCCACACATGCCATGTGATCACACTCAAGGTGATCTTCTCCATAATCTTCCCTGATACCAAGGTCAGGTTGACAGGCCTGTAGTTTCCTGGATCCTCCCACTGGCCCTTCTTGTAGATGATCCAACTATTCTGCAGGACAGTAGCATTTCTTGGCTCTCCAACACCTGCTTGACTTCTAATGAGAGTGTTTGGCCTGTCTGTAATTTTTTTTTTTCCTCTCAAACACCCTTTTAACTTATTAGCTACGGTAAAGAATGTCTGTATATTCCTGTACGTCATATCATAAAATGCAGTAGAGTTTAGTGGCTAGAGCTGGAGATGCTATCTGTTTTTTTAACAATGTTAAACTTAGAATTCCATCTGTGAGAATTCACAGTTAGTAGTTTCCTAGGTTGTTGAGTTAGTTAAACTAATTTTTAAGTAAATGCCTTTGTCTTGTTGAATCTTGATACATGTATGACTGACATATTTTGCTGACCAATGTGATTTGGTTTACTGCTGTAGCTAGTCAATGAACATTCATCTTCCTAAAGCTAAATTCATCTTCTGGTAGTTTTAATTTCTGTTAAAGCAGAATTTGTATTCCTTTCCATGTTATGTGTTTATTTACATAGACAGATAGGAGGCCTTAGCCCTTCCAGAAGACCATTTGGTTTAATGTGCACTGCTTCCTGGGGAAGGCTGTGATCTGACCCTGTTAACACTGTTCATCTTGTCAGATGTGTGATGCATACATTAACAGTCAGTTACAGAATCATGACTACAAACTAGGTCAAAAAGGTTTTATTTCAAAATTGTTCTTACCTGCTTTTTCTCTTTGAATTACTTCCCATTAAGTTATGCAAAACACTTGGTACTGTTTCACTTACCTTGTAACGTTCATGTTTGTAACCTATGATTAGCAATGATATAACATCAGTTATGTAAATTAAGAAAATAAAAATCTAATTTTGGTTCATGTTTATAGTACCTTCCTTAATACAAATGATACCCTTATTTGGAGCAAAGTAACAAGTTTGGATCTGGCTTTTTCTGCTAAAATGTATCCTAATGCTTTGAATTGTTATCCACACAGTTTTCCAGCTTTTTGCACTTGTTCAGAAACAATGGCTTGTACCAATGGTTTTGGACTTCCACTAGCTGGAAGTCTACTTCTGTCCCATTTTGCAGTTCAAACAGAAGAAAATGTTGAATTGTAGTTGGTTACATCCTTAGTATTGACCTGACTGTAGTATATGCCAGTGAGTTGTGAAGAAAAGCAATGTTGATGCCATAGCTGTATGAACACGATCTGTTTCTACTGTTTTACTTCTGTTGTGTGCTATCTAGCTATTCTTTATATACTTAACTGTGCATTTCTTCCTGCACAGTTAGCTTGTAGCAAGCGTACTATTGTTATTTGCATGCATAGAAGGATGCTGAAACTATTTCTGTGCGTGAATAAAAGCTTTAAATAAAATGTCTTCTTTGTTTAGTTTTGTTTTGTATCAGGTCTGATTTACAAAATCTTAGCTTTGTTTGTTTTGTAGTACATCTGTCTTCCATTTGGGATTTTATAATTTATCACTTGAGGAATTAATTTAGCTCTTTCTGCTAAAAAGGAGGCAAGAGAGATTCTTTGTTTCTTTACCCTGTATAGTCAAGTCTATTACAAGGTGATAAGCTTCACAAGATACTTCTTGCCTCTACTTCTAGTATTGGTGCAAATCCATTAACCTGAGTGCTGGCCCTGTCTTTTACCTGTCCTTTCTTTGTACCATATATGTTTCCTGCCTTACCTTTATTCTGTCTCTTTCCCTCTTTGGATGCCAAAGAAGTAAGCTAAAAAATCATGTGATGTCAGAACTAAAATTTTTTGGACCACAAATTACTGACATTTAAAGAATTTTCTCTGTTGTGTTCCAAAAAAA
>VXAV01005552.1:120578-134342 GCA_013399715.1 Alectura lathami | reverse complement strand
GAGAAGCTTGGAAATAGCAAAAGCTGGGCTAAAGAAACAGTGCCTTTATAGGTGCTTACATATGAGATGGACCCGGCTGCTCAAATGCAGTGAATTTGTTGGTTTGGTGAAGTTACTCATCTGAGCAGTGTCAAGCAGTGGTGTTGTGTCAAAGCAGGTCAAGTTATAACTAATTTCATTTTTCTTCCTACAGTATTACAGCCACCACTACTGTGCGATTTTCTTCTTCCTATACAAATCATACAATTTTCTTAGGGCTGCAGCAATTTATTATTATCGGGAGAAAATGACCTAGTATTTATAATGACTGCATTTGGTCTCAGATTAGTTCCATAACCTCTAATTTCGTATTCTGTGAATTTCTGGAGCTAATAAGTACAGCAGACTTTGTTTTTTCTCCTCTTTAGGAGTTGCTCTCACAGAAGAATGCTGCAAGGCTGCCACCTAGTGTTTTTGTGTGACTTGGTTGTGCGGTGAATCTGGGTTATCGATGTTTTTGGTTAACTACCCTTTGAGACATCTCTGCTGCTGATTTCCACATCTAAATTTGGCATTAGGCTTCATTCTCTTTCAGAGCTCCTTATTGCTTTTTCTCTTTTCTGAGGGAAGAAAGAGAAAATGAGGGAACAAACACAAAAAAGAAAGTGTTGTAGAAGGTTTCTGCTGTAACAAAGTAGGTATCTGAGAGAATTCAGGCAGCAGAATACAAAGTGCAGAGTAGAAGTAATTGCTAATTAGCTCATCAAATCTAAATTCATAAGTGCCTTTTTGGTTTTGCCAGGAAGGCGTGGACATCACAACAATATGATTGCATCTTTCTTAGACCAGTAATTAAATGGTTTTGTGCAGAGCTGATGGTGACTATTTTCCAATATTTATCTTTTTGTGTTGCTGACACAGTGATTCATGCTATATGTAAGCTTATGTAAGCTGTGGAATCAGTTGTTGATGATATTAGGTTGTTGGTAGTTTCAAATGAAATATGTTTTCTTACTTTCGCATATGCTGCAAATTCAGGAAAAAAATGATTTTGTCTATAAGCCTTCCAAAATGAGGTGGGAGTATGGGAGAAAAAGACCTGGGCAGTATTTTAGCTTTAGGTTGCAGATACTTGTAGGCAGTTGGTGTCAGGGTTTTTCCACACTAGATGTCATGAATCATCATGTAGATGTCATGAATTAGAATGCTATTCCAGATATTAGTGTTGATGTTAAAGTAATTCAAGCATAAATATTAATGTGTAGATGTGAGAATGGTATTTTACAATGTTTTATTTTGTTTTGGTGAATAGCAGATCAGGAGATTTTTATTGCTTTGCTCTCCGTGTTTGCTATCACTTTGACTCCTGGCGGAGAGGAATGAGAAGCAGAAATTTATAATTGTTCTTTGTATTCAGAATAAACTAATTAATTTTCGTGGGTCCCCTTTTTCAATAGGTCAAAGGAAACAGACTGGCAGCCTTATTTCACTACACGACTTGTTGATGACTTTGGCACTCATCTTCGAGTTTTCAGAAAAGCTCAGCAAAGAATAGCAGAGAAAGGTGATCAGATGAAAGGTAACATAATGTCTGAAGCGTTTTTTTACTTTGAGTCTTGAGCTGGCAAGTGTTTCACGTGTGTGAAATATAGTTAGCTTTACTTTATAATTCAAGTTTACTCTCAAGTTTCTGACCTTTACAGAAAAGTATGTTTGCTTTTATTTCCTTTTGTATAGACCAAGCTGAGGAACTTGTAGATACATTCTTTGAGGTTGAAGTTGAAATGGAAAAAGAAGTCTGTCGTGACCTAGTCTGCACTTCTCCCAAAGATGAAGAAGGTCTCTCAATATTCTTCTGAAGCTATTTTAGTATAGCAGACTAAATTGAAATGTTATCAATTGGGTTGACAATATGGATAAATGCTGAAACCTTAGTATTGACTTTCAAAGCATGATTATCTACAATACATGTATATTTCCTCTAATTAGTACATATTGATATTATTAAAGTGTATTTATATAGCTATTCATCTTTTCATTGGAAAAACTATAATTTAGAAATGCTTTCTGGCATGGAGGGGGTGGCTTTGCAGATGCCTATTGTTCTTTGTTAGATCTATTGTCCTTACCACTACTTCATAATCTTAATTTAGAAAAATAAAAATCAGTTTATATTTTTGGGCAAAGTATGCAGGACGAAAAAACAATTGATATATGTAAATTAAGGAAAATATATTGGGGCTACTTCTTTGACTCTTGGAGTTTGGCTTTCTTTTGTCTTGGCTTTGGGACTATAGAATTGCCTCAGTTGGGTTTTATGTCAGTGCTGCTGATATTCAGTCTGAGAGGTGTTACTGTGAGGCTTGAACTGTAGCAGGATATACTACCGTATGTTTGCATTCCATTGTAAGGATTTATCCATTGGCTTTTATGGTATCAGGTAAGATGAGAAACAACAGAATATAAAATTATGCTAAGTGGTGTGTGTATAATTTTTTTTTGTTCTCCCTCCCCAGGATTCCTAAGGGATCTGTGTGAGGTTTTACTGTATATATTGCTACCTCCTGGAGACTTCCAGAACAAGATCATGCGATACTTTGTCAGGGTAAATACAGACTTTGCAAGTCATCCTAAATTCTTTGGTTTAATGCCACAAAACTTTTTTGGAGCTGCTCTTTATTTTGTTTTGGAAAACTGACCTAACGTAACAGTGGATCACTTTAAATGAAATACAATTTTGAAAAGTATTTAATAGCTGAGAACAGTTTATTTGCGATGTTTCTGAAGGGTTTTTTTTTTTTTTTTTACCTCTAGCAATGTAATAAACTGAATATTCATAATAAAATGAATATCTTCTCATGTTAATTGGGAAGGCAATGTGTTAGTGTCCACTGAATGATACCTTTTACTGCATGTTTTCTTTAGCATCTGCACAGTGATTTTTAAATTGTTGCACTTGCTAGTTTTCTGAATAAGTACAGTAAAATTATTTTTTTTTCTTTTTTTTTTTTAGGAAATCCTCTCCCGAGGAATTCTTCTTCCATTAATAAACCAGCTCAGTGATCCTGATTATATTAATCAGTATGTCATATGGATGGTAAGATTGATAATGGTTTTATATTTCCAGAATATTTTTAGATAAACCTTTTACTTCTACTTCTGTTCCTCTTTTTTCCTGGCAAATAGATATTGAGTAGAAAAGTTAACCAATGGCAATATTGGCAGAAATAATTATCTTATAGCTGGTGTGTGGATGTGTATGCATATACACTGTCTTTATTGGCTGTGCTCTGTGTTGTGGTTCTTTGGCAAAAGTTGGCTCACTGTTCGGAAGTATGTTGGTAACCTTGTAAAGTTTTTTGTCCTTAGCTCCTTTTGCTGTATGTATTTTAAAGCTTAAGAGATCTCCAGTAAGGTGGTTGTGTGTGTTTTGCTTCTGCTAAGGAATCTAAAGGTGTTTTTTAGGGATATTTGTATGCCTTTATAATTTAACTGAATGGAAAGAAACAAAACCTTTATTTTGATATCTCTAATGCAAGTATAACCTGCAAAAAAACCCTCCTTGGAGTAAGAATTTATAATAAAATCAACATAAACAGAACATTTACATTTTAGTTAATGTTATTGTCTGGTAATGTAGATTAAAACTTACATAGTTTATTATCTGTTGTAGGTCATGAGTCAATGTTTTTTTCCTTCTCCAAGTTCTCTCTGCTTTAATTTGTATGTTTTAATCTTATAGTGCACATTCAGGGACTATGCTGAAAACAGCCTTGGACTGAAAAGTAAAAATTTTGGCATACAGAATTGCTTTGGACATACATGTAGTACATTTTTCCTTCAGTCTTCACTTTATGGAAAAGTTTGCACAGTGCTTGTCCAAAGGAACCTAGCTTTAATATGACAAATTATTGTTGCTTATGTGTACTAAGCACTTCAATTTTTTTCTCCCTTTCCTCCTACACATCTTCTTTTTTAGTAACTTGGCCTCTTTCTTTATTTACTCAGCACTACCCCCAGCTGTATCCAAAGATAGAATTCTGAGGCTTCTATAAAACTTTCTGTTATGATGATGTCCCAGATATTAATTTTCATAATTCCTTTGAGATGAGGAAGTAAATATTCTGGGAGAAAGATAAGGAACAATAAATGCTTTCAAAAATGTAATACAAGTCTTATGGAATGCAGAAAGTAAGGTCAGAAGTAGATAGGACTGAAATTCTGATTCTTATGGGAACCTTTGACATAAAATCAGGTTCAAACAAAAAATTGATTATTGAGAATGAGATGTTTAATGTGTTTCTAGGTATACCATAATCTGAAACTAATTATCTTAAAATATGAACCTTCAGTATAAAATTAGACGTTAATCAAAACTTGTCTCTCTTTGCCATAAAATTCATTTTCTATAACGTGTTAAAAATTCAGTTATTTCTTGTACTTTTATATGGAAAAACTTATCATAGTATCATAGAATGGCTTGGGTTGGAAGGGACCTGAAAGATCATCTAGTTCCAACTTCTGAGAAATCTGTTTTTAAAACAATCTTTGGTATCTACACTTCATTATCTTTTCTCTGTGCAGCTCATGCCAGTGCACTTCGGCAGTACAGACCAAGTGCTGCATTTCCATGTGAATGTTTATGAAAGGTGTAGGTGACTTCTTTTCCCCCCAGCACCCTGCTTTGGATACTAAAGGCAGCATTAGAACTCAGCGTTCTGCACCTGCATGCACATGCTGTAGAGCAGCCAGCTTCCTGAGGTCCCAGCTGCATTCGTAACGCAGTTTTCCGATGATCTCAATGGTGCTGCAGGCTTCTTTGACTCGCACAAATTCCTTTGAGTCCCTGAAACAGACTAGGTTCATCTTATGCCAGTATTAGAACTGCAATCCTGAGGACAATAGTATGTATTGAAATAGCTTAATAGTACTTACAGGGGTATCAGAATTAGGGTTTCACAGGGAATATTAATTCAGACGTTTCCTAATTTTTATTCCACCGGGACATAGCTGCATTGTAGAATGCTTTATTTCTTAATTACAGAATCACAGAATGTTAGAGATTGGAAGGGACCTCGAAAGATCATCTAGTCCAGTCCCCCTGCCGAAGCAGGAACACCTAGAGCAGATTGCACAGGAACGCATCCAGGCGAGTTTTGAATGTCTCCAGAGAAGGAGACTCCACAACCTCTCTGGGCAGCCTGTTCCAGTGCTCTGTCACCCTCACTGTGAAGAAATTTCTCCTCATATATAAGCGGAACCTCCTATGTTCCAGCTTGCACCCATTGCCCCTTGTCGTGTCACTGGATGTCACAGTGAAGAGCCTGGCTCCCTCCTCCTGACACCCACCCTTTACATATTTATAAACATTAATGAGGTCACCCCTCAGTCTCCTCTTCTCTAAGCTGAAGAGCCCCAGCTCCCTCAGCCTTTCCTCATCAGGGAGATGCTCCACTCCCTTAATCATCTTGGTGGCTCTGCGCTGGGCCCTCTCCAGCAGTTCCCTGTCCTTCTTGAAGTGAGGGGCCCAGAAGTGGACACAATACTCCAGATGCGGTCTCACCAGGGCAGAGTAGAGGGGGAGGAGAACCTCTCTCGACCTACTAACCACACCCCTTCTAATACACCCCAGGATGCCATTGGCCTTCTTGGCCACGAGGGCACAGTGCTGGCTCATGGTCATCCTGCTGTCCACCAGGACCCCCAGGTCCCTTTCCCCTATGCTGCTCTCCAACAGGTCAGAACCCAAATTCTGTATCTTAAGAGGCCATTATTGGGAACATGTACAGTTGCAGGAGCCCTTGGCAAAGTTGAAACCTTTTCAATGATCGCATGAGTTTGTCTACATTTTCAGGGAAGGTCTAAGTCTTGAAGACTGCTAACTCAGTCTCTTTGTGGGTCTGGCTTTCATCCGTTGTGTGATGTTGTCTGTCTCATCTGGGTACCTTTTCCATTGGTGTGATCTGGGCATGAGAAGAAGATAAGATCCCTGGAAAGGTTTCCCTTCTATTTCAAGGCTTGGCACAGCCTGTTCTAGGGGCCTGAGGCAAGAGTGTGTACATGGTGGAAAACAGTCTAAGAACAAGCCTGAGCAAGCTTACGCTCTGTAAACTTTTGTAGCTTTAGCTTTGCCCAGGTTCATGCCCTGCTAATGAGGAGTCAGTAATCCTTATTTGTAAGAATTAGTCAAGGATAAGGCAGTCTTTGATTCAGAGTAACAAGAGGAAAGTTGCTAATATTTAGCTTAGAGGAAACTTCAGACTCTTTTTCCATAGCTCTTAGGGAACAATGGAATCCTGTTGGCTGAAGTGATGTTTTTTTTTGTTTGTTTGTTTTTAAAAAAACACACCTTAACAACAAAAAAAAACCCTCATCCTATAAACAAAACAAATAACAACTGCAACAACAAAAAAAGAGGAGAGCTTGAGTTGAAGAGACAGCACACCACGTATCTGTCTGAAAACTACAGAATTAGTCACTTTTCTGGGTGGGATCAATAGCACTACTTGTTTTACAGCTAAGGTTTTGTTCTTCTAGTTTGGTACTTCAGGTAAAGCAGCCTTTCCTGTGAGTCTGTATTTTTTTCAGAACAGCGGTGTCCAGTTTCTGCGTGAGATTGATATTTATTTTTATTATTTTTCTGTTTCTGTGTGGGGAAAAGAGTGAACCAAATTACGTTCAAGTTTTTACGCTGTTTAATGGGAAGACTTTGAATTAAATGCTGCTTTGAGCAGGGCTTAAATGTCTGTCAGGAATCACTTAAACTGTTTTTGTTTTATAGTATTTGGTACAGCATTGTTCTCTGGGAAAAGTCAGTCAGGTAGGTGGCTAGGTGATTCTATCCTAAAACTGGACACAGAAGAATAGAGCACCTGAGGTTTGGGATCGCAGCATACAGTGTAGGAAGGAGCATCCAGCCCTGCTGGCTATAGCTTAGAGACAGGTTAGATGCGTTTGGCAGGCAGTGGGATGGAGTGATACCATTGACCCACAGAAACAGAAGTACAAATATATAGATGACTTACACATGTCCAGTCTCACTTATTGTTTGGACTTCTGAAAATGTTATGCTTCTGTCAAACTTTATATAATTCTGTAATATATAAAATTGTATGCACCAAAGGAAGACTTAGAAGCATCAAAATGTTTTCAAAATGCCACTTTGCAATGTTGTATCAAAGTAATTCATAATGATAAATACCATGTTGTGCTGTTACCCATTTTACATTATTCACACTGTAAAATTTTATTTCAGATTCGTGATTCCAACTGTAACTATGAGGCCTTTATGAATATTATTAAATTAAGTGATAATGTAGGAGAGTTGGAGGCAGTGAAAGATAAAGCAAGTGAAGAACTGCAATATCTTCGATCTCTAGATACAGCAGGAGATGGTTAGTACTGTGTTATTTTACAAAATATTAAATGTATTTACCAGTACGGTCTCTGAAGAACATTCCAAAAATTCAGAAAATGAAAACTGATGCAACATATTGTAAAATATTTTTTTAATTAACAAAAAGTTAAATATGTGATTTTTTTTTTCCTCCTCTTTTTAATGAAGACTAACTGGTTGAAACTTGCCTGACAAAGGGTTCTGAATTTCAGTAATACTTTAGATATTAACAGGTAGTCAGTTAACAGTTAATCTGCAAACAGAGGGGAAAAATTCCTCTCATTCATTTCTGTCAGTGAAATAGTGAAGCTGAAAACTGTCTCTACAAAGCTGACATGTTTTTGTATGTGATGTTCCACTTCTTTTTATGTTTCTAAAGTATTTCTCATATTTCAGGACAAGAGTTTGTTTACTCATCTGCATTACTTAATCCTCTTTTTTTTGCTTGCAGATATCAACACTATAAAAAATCAAATAAACAGTTTATTATATGTTATTAAAGTATGTGATTCAAGAATTCAGAGGTTGCAGTCAGGAAAAGTAAGTATTTTAGAATGATTTTTAGTTCTGAAAAAGTGAAGCTGAGAAAAACTTCGGTTTACTGTCTTGTGTTTCAAAAAGCAAGAATTAACTTGAAGTACGCAATTACAGGGGTACATTATAAAACTCAAGTTAGTCTTTAGTTTGCAGTTTTCTAAGGGTTCACGTATTCAGAGAGTTTTAGATTCTGGCTTTAGTAGTTTAGGTGTGTCAGTACACCTTAGACTATCCCTATGTAGTCAATACAAGTTAAACTGAAGTAGTGTATAGGTGATAGATGAAGCATCTTTGTATTTATAAACCTGGAGTCAGTTTTTCTATTTTTATTTTTTCTGCACCAATGCATGCCTTTAATGCTTCAAGTTTAGTCTTTGGCAAAGTTCTTATCTTGTTGATACCACTTGATTATTTTGCAGTGCCTTACCGATTCCATGTACTGTATTTTGTGAGACATTGGCTGCTTCTGTTCATAAAAAGCCTAAGGCAGACTGGATGTTACATTTGAGAACCTAATGTTGTTCTGTTTGTTTTGCTTTATATTTATACAGAGTCAGTATGTTTGACCTTGCCTTGTTTCTTAACTCTCTTAATTAGACCTCAGTGTGACTTTGATGTAATTTGCGCATACTGACTTAAAATGTTTAAAATATTCTATGGCCAGATCCTGAAGCACTACTGTAATACCAATAAACGTCATAGTGACAGAAGAGAGTGGAACAGAGATGAAGTTCAGTTGTGTTAATATGTACCCCGTCAAATTCTGAAATGATGTAATCTTGTTAATTCATTTCCATGCTACTGTAACTAGTGGTGTGAGATTTGGGTTGTATAGCATCACATGAATGCGAATCTTAAAAGCCAGCTCCTCATGTAGCAGCAGTCTTCCATGTTGAAGGCAAATCGTTACGAGAAGATGATCTTATGGTCTTGGTCTTATTAGTGGTTATAAAAATAACTAACCATTGAGAGGCTGCTTTATTGTCTAGAATGCAATTTTTTTTATTATGCCTGCTTTATGGTAAGGAGAATTTTTAAAAGCTAATTTGAAAAAAAAAATGAACACACTGAACTGTCTTACAGGAAATAGATACTGTGAAACTGGCAGCAAACTTTGGAAAACTTTGCACAGTCCCTCTGGACCATATTCTGGTAGACAATGTTGCACTACAGTTTTTTATGGGTAGGTATTAACTTGTCTTATCTGTCTGTTTTGAAACAATATACTAATTTCCAGCATTGTATACTTGTTCCTAAATGTAAATATCTACTGAGAGCTAAATATGTATATGTGTAATTTTGTATTTAATATTTTCAGTATTTTACGGTGCTTGCTGCTCTTCTGTAAATGAATAAAAACTGCTGATAGTCATCATTTACATCAGTCAGGTTTTTTTGTTGCTGATGGTTCTTTTAATGCAGTAGATGCATGTGATTCATTAGAATTCCAGTTTGAACTTCCTCTCAGCTTGTATCATGCTGTGCCAGCCTGTTACAGCCACACAGTAATGATTGATCCCATTTTTGCATTTTAAGTTTAGCAGCCTAGTTCTAGACGTTGCTGTCAATTTTGTTTACTGATTATCACCAATATGTATATAGCGTCTCTTATTTTTCACTTTAGATGACAGCTGTTCCAGATGTTTAACCAGATCCTGGAGTTCTATATTTAGTTAACATCTTAGAGAATTCTTACTTTAAGATGCAAAATAGTAACGGTGCTTGTGTGGCTGCTGTTTCCTATTTTTTTCTTATTTTGTTGATTTTTTTTTATTTTTTTGGTAGATTACATGCAGCAGACTGGTGGCCAAGCACATCTGTTTTTCTGGATGACAGTGGAAGGATACAGGGTTACAGCACAGCAACAGCTGGAGGTACTTCAAAGCCGGCAAAAAGATGGGAAACATCAGACTAATCAAACCAAGGGTCTATTAAGAGCAGCTGCAGTTGGAGTTTATGAGCAATATTTATCAGAAAAGGTAGGAATAATGTACTTCTGAATTGTTTGAAACGTATTCTTTGTACAGGTAGTTGTCTGTCTGTTATGACTATGTTCACATGAAATGGATTTGATATAGCACAAGCTGTCTACAAGCTAACATTTACGGTATTACCTGCATATCTTCTCTCTCCTTTTGTCAAGCAGTAAGAGAATTACTTCCATTTCTTTGACTATCCTGTCAAATGTACTGAGTGTCCCTCAGAAGCTTACTTTCTAGAATAACATAGAGAAAATGTGAAGACAGAATAAGAAATAACTTCCTCTAGTGTATGCTGTACTTTTCCCTCTTCACTCTGTCTCACCCTGCTCCCCCAATGAAGAAGAATTTCTTTCAAAAGAAAGCCACCTAGTATTTGTATGAACATGCGTTAGTGTTGGGTTTTGGAATTAACTTCCAATGCCTTTGCGAATACCGGCATAAATTGCACAAATATTGCCCATCTGAGTATTTTTTGATAGGCTAAGCTTGAATGTTCCAAGTAGTCTTGTCTAAAAAAAAAAAAAAAAAAAGGATTTTTTTTTTTTTTTATTTGCTCTTTACATATTACATAACAACATTTCCATTNGTCAACTTGTGTGAACAAAGCATCTTTGTTCTGAATGTGCATGCATAAAAATCACCTTTTGACTTACTGAAAAGCTTCCCTCAGCTTTTCCCTCAAATCTATTGTAATGTTTTATTTCTCCATTGTTTCTTTCACTTGATGTTCTTGAGGTGAAAAACTACAGCAGGTCCTCTCCAGACCATGCAGAGCTTGCTCTACTGACTGAACACTCACTAGTTCGAAGTCAGGAGCTGCCTGATCCCAGCCAGAGCTGTTCCAAAGCCAAATAACTCAGCTCCCTAGCTGTGCTGAATAGCTCGGTTGGGCAGCTGTGTTGGGTCTGGTTCAGTGCTGGCTGTTGTGTCTGTTGCAGAAAAGGGGAGAGTGTGTGAGCTTGGGCCTATCTAAAAGAAGGCTTAACAGACAGTAGTTTGAAGTATGTCATGCCAAAGGACTGAGAATTTGAGGGCTGCTATTGTGCTGTTTTTTCTGGTAGCTGTAATATGGTCGGTGTAAGAAGCTAGTGTGCTTACAGCTCCTGATAGTGTCCAGAAATTGGTAGAACTGACAAGCTGTTACTTTCCTTGGACACTTTAGAACTTCATTCGTTTACTTTTTTTTACTGTGTTGCTCTTCATTTCTGAGTCTGAGTCTTTCTATTCATAAATAAATAAAACCTACACTTAAGTCTGAGTTGGTATATTGCTTCATACTGATGTGCATGAATTGGGTTTTTGAGGTGTTTCTTAGTATTTAATTCTGAAACTTATAATTTTTAATATTCTGAATTTCATCATAGGGTTTTTTTCTGACTCCTGTGTTCTGGACAGTACTAGACCTAGAAATACTCATCAAGAAGAAATATATTTTGCTTAGAGAGTTGTGGAATTGTATTGGGTTTTATTTGTGGAAATAGAAGCTTTCTTATTTTTATGCTGCAAAAACTGATTTATATCTCTGTGACAGGCATCTCCGAGAGTTAATATTGATGACAACTTAGTAGCAAAACTGGCAGAAACACTGAATCATGAGGATCCAACGCCTGAAATCTTTGATGACATTCAGAGAAAGGTATGCTCTGTTCATCCTGTATTTCACAGAAATTTTTAAGGCTGAGGGGTGTTAAACTTCACTACAACCAGAGGAGGAAGAAACTCAAACAACAGAAACCTAAAACTGGCGTTACCGTTTTCCTTTTTGAATAAAAACCACATTCTAAATTGTCACCTTCTGCTTAGCTGTATGTAGCCCATGATTTTCAAGGTAGTGGGCAGAAATGGGTAGTGTCGTGTGTGAAATTAATTATGAAGTATGGGTAAAAATTATGGGATTATTATTTGTGTTTAAGCACTGATCTAAGAAAATGGGCTTATGCAGAGTAACAGCTAAGTGGTACAATTTTGGTCCCTTTTTCAAACGTGAGTTGAGTACAGGCATATTACCATATTCTATTTTACCTCTTTCAAGAAATTAGACAGTTCTGTTCCTGCAAGCCTGGATAGTGTAGCACTAGGAAGCTACAAATACTGAAGATAAAACCATCTTTTCAGTACCTGCATACTTTATCACTCAAGTATGATATATATGTATTTAAAAAAAGAGTGAATGGTTGTTCTGTCAGTAAATCATGTATCCAGTCTGAGAATGGTTTTTATGATTTTAGGTTATTAACTTAATGTTCTCATTTATATTAAAAGTTAATGATATGAGCTGTAGAACTTAGAATCACTCTGTACTTGAGGGCCACATTTAAGACTAGTAAAAGCATGTCGTAAATCTGCATCGCTCAGAGTAGGTTACAAAAGTCTCACATACGATACTTGCTGAAGGGGGCATAAAATTCTCGTGTGTTACCAAAAAAAACTGACTTCTTCAGACACCTGTATGACAGTTTGTCATTCTTTCCAGGTGATTGCACTTGTACAGGTTCATTCTTACTACATATACACACACACCCACACATGCACAGATTTATATACACATATATATACACACTGATTACTACAAAGTAGTGCTTAAAAACAATGAGTTAAGATCCTGTTCTCTTAAACCTATTTTGCAAGGGACTAAAATGTCATGCAGTGTGTATTCTTCCTTTTAAAACCCATGTTTACTTAAACTACTAGGTACCTTCATGATAAAACTTGTTTGTGTAACTGGTTGGCTAGACAGCTGGGGGCGTTGGATGTGATGACGCTGAAGACTATGGCAGTATAGAAGGAAAGCAGTATGCCACTGCTCAGGCTATGTGGATAAACTTTTGAGACGGTGTGGTGAATTCTTTATATTGTAGGATTATACTGTATTGGCTGAGCTGGAAATCTTCAGGAAAACATTGTGTTCCTTTCTTCTGTTGCACCCCTCCCCATAAGTGTTTTCAAGTTTACATTTATAGTTTATTAACAAAGAAAGACTGTTGTGAGATGGGTAGAAACCAAATATATTTGGAGTGGAACTGGAAAGGCTAAAGAGGAGAGGAAGGAAATATTTACAGTTAATGTACTACTTTTCTTCCTATATGTACATGCCTCACTGGTAAGAAAGATCATTTCTATCACAATTAAGTCTCGTAACCTTTTTGTTATGAGAGCCTGAATAGAAATTTCACACCCTTGCAGGGTTTTAAAGGAAACCTAAAGGCACCTTTGCAATAAAATGATGCATGTTGGTCAAGTAGAATTTGTGAGTTTGTCTAATTTAAAAATATGTATTTCTGATGTTGGTATTTCTGTTTCAATAAGGTGTATGAATTGATGCTGCGAGATGAAAGATTCTACCCTTCATTCAAACAGAATGTGTTGTATGTGCGCATGCTAGCTGAGCTGGATATGCTGAAGGATCCTAGTTTCAGAGGATCAGATGATGGTGAGGGAGGTGAGCACTTTACCTGGAAGAGAGATTTTCTGGGAACATTCTTTTTTATGTTTTAAAATAATAATAAAAAAACTGCTCACACTGTTGCTGATAAATTAAAGGACTCATGCACTATTTAAATTTAGTGCTTTCTGTTAGTGTTTTATGTAAATTGTTTTGTGAGGCAGGTAAGTTTTTCTGTAGTAACTTTATAACCTTCATGTATTTTTTTTTCCAGTTCTTGGTCACAAGTGTTTTGCTAAAATAAGTACACAAACCTTTCACTTGCATTTTTATTTTTTTCCAAAATATTGAAGTATTTCAACTTGTTGGGCTGTTTTAATACATAACTGTATTATTCACATGGTAAGAGGAATTAAAAATACATAGGTATGGGTTTTCAAAGCTTTCTGTAAAAATGAAAACATGGGAAGTCAGGTTTTTTCTTTTTT
>VXAV01005552.1:92176-105222 GCA_013399715.1 Alectura lathami | reverse complement strand
AACTTTCATATATTCCTGAATAATAAACGTTCAGTATGTGGATACCAAAATGTATGAAGTAGTAATCTTAGGAAACTTGACAGTGAAGTGTAAGCTCTTGATATTATCATAACCTATGGTATTTTGGTATTGTTTNTTTTAAAAAAACTTTCATCTTTAAGTAGGACAGAAAGACCATAAGATTATCAGTGATTATATGCAATTTGCTACGGTCATAAGTCTGCACCTGTTTTGCCTTTCATGTTTTGGGTGTTTTGGACACATCAAAGCATTCCAGTTCGTCTTCCTGCGCATAATGGCTATGATGGCTTGGTAGATGCATTTTCACTCGAATAACAGACTTGAGTCCTTCTGGGTTTTCTTTTTCCTTCATTGTTTGCCATTCTATGAGACTGTATCTGTAAATTTGTAATTACAGACATCTTGTAACACTCTTGAGGCTTCTGTTTTTGCACAGGCAAAACTAAATAATATAGCTCAAATATATGAGCAGCTTCTCTGCAAATATTTCATTGATCTTCTGTGAACAGAAGCTAGCTTCTAAATTTACCTTCTAATTTAGAAGGTAGCTTCTAAATTAACAATTTTTTTCTGAAAGGCAGATTTCAAATGTTTTAAAACCCTTTGGTTCTGAGCTGCTGTTCATTCTTCACAGACTACAGTCACAAAATCAGACAAAAATATGTCAGTTTGAATAGAATTTTACATTTCTCATTTCTTAGGTGTGAGGAAGCACCTCACTGTAAAAGTGAGGCATGCCTCCAGCTGAATGATGAATCCACTGTCAATGTTTCAGTTATACATAAAATAATCTTGGTAATCTTAAAACCACAGTTCAGACCTTAGAAACTCACTCTGAAGTGAGCTGTACTTGTTCAGCCCACCAAAAAATAAAGCTCGTGTAAGCTGTGAGATGTTGCTACATCTTCCATAGTAACATTAACAATATAGTGCAAACAGGAGTAGAATGCAGGATGTTACACTGATTGCTGAAAATACTGCTCCTGTTAGAGCCATATCAGAAACAAAATGCAAAACCAAACTGGGAACATTATGCTTAGAATGTAAAAATCCTAATCCAAAAGCACAGAAAACATGTGGGGTCTTTAAATTTTGCTGAGCATATAAGATGCCTTTAATTTTAGCTTGCTATTCCATGAAGTTTTAATAAATAATATAATATTTAGTTAATGACTCAGTCAAGAAATTCATTTGTTGTGTTTGAGATCAATAACTGCAGTCTCCTGTGCCATACAGCTCTGTAACTCCAAATGCTGTCTTCTTATGCAACAGCTTAACTATGCGTAAGCTTATATTTTGGCATATATGCAGGCCATGAGAAGCTACCGTTACTTCTGTAGGAGAAAAAAATTAATGAAAACAAAGATGAACTTGCTCAAATTTAGTAAACTCTTCCTCAAACTGTAATATTTTAAAAGTAATAGAAATGTCGACCGTTACCTCAAGGGTACTCTGCTCATATTGAAAATCAATTTCACATAGTTACTGAACCCCTTGTTTCAGCATTGCCATAAAAGTTTTTTTTGTAAGATAATCTGTCTAACATGGTTTATTAAATTACAAGATTATGACACTTTTGTTAATCTACACTCAAATTAGAATAAATTAAGAAAAAAGCAATTCATTGCAGGAAAGTGTTACTGTTTTTCAGTGGTTCTGGATTTGTCTACCTAAGAAAGAGGCAGGGACAAGTTCTTGCCAGTACATTCTTACTTATATTAACATTATTCAACTTGGGTGAAATAATCTTTTTTTTTTTCTTTTTGTCTGAAATTTACCAAAGTTTTATCCCAGCTCCCTGGAGCCTTCCCCAAGTCTATCTAAAATGCAGTTAGAGCAGAGGCTGTCTTTTGCTTCACAGAGCGTCTGCCTTATGCTTTCNTTATTTTAAAAGTACAATGAATATGAGCCTATTTTATCTTTATTTTTCAATCTTTCCTTGCTGTTGTTGATGTTGTGGAAGATTCATGGAAGATTTCATTGCAAACTACAGAGCAAAATTTGTCTGTCCCTTTTCTGTTTATACTGAAGCATTTGACCTGTGAAGTAGCTACTAAAAACTGTACCTGCTGTGAACTGAAATAAGTTTACTGATTCTTCACTTGGCCAGGTGGATGACAACATTCCACTTAGAGTAATGCTCCTTCTTATGGATGAAGTCTTTGATTTAAAGGAAAGAAATCAATGGTTAAGAAGAAATATAAAGAATCTGCTTCAACAGCTTATTAGAGCAACATACGGTGACACAATTAACAGGTACTGCTTTTCTTATGTAGAGCTGTTGTGTGAGTGAAGTTATGTGGACTGACGAGAAATCCTTTTTGACATTGCTAAATTACTGCACGCATTCCCCTTTAAAGAGGATCAAAAAAAAAAAGTGCAGATGTGGTGTAAAAGACAATAAATGATGTTGCTGAAAGACAAATTCAGGTAATTCCTGCATGTCAGAGAACTTCCACAAAAGCTCTCACATATCCAGAAGGATTCATGCTTTTGTGAATGTAACTTAATGCTGATGGTATGAATGCTTTTTGACTTACGTTTTACATCACACTTTTTACTGTTAATACTATTATTTCTGCCCTAATTCTGGTTTGATCTCTTTGGTGCTACACATGATACACTAGCACTATGAGATTAGTTAAATTATACTTGTAATTAGTTGCTGTGTTGAGTTTTTGCTCTCACATTAAAAGATGGAGGAGAGAAAGGAAAAACACTATTATGGGATCCATTCTTTCCCCCACGATTGAATCTCTAATTCGCATATTTCATTCACATGCAATGGAAATTATGAAACATGAAATGCTGAAAAAGTAATGTTTACTGTTACTATGCAAGCTTAGAAATGTACTGCTTCCAAGTTTTCCTTTCTAATCATTTGTTTCTGAATTGTAAATAAAAATAAAGAATAAAAAGATTTCTAGAAGCAGAATTGACGCTGAATTGTCAATTTGGTGTAGTGCCATGAATCAAAAACTCGATTTCCACCAGGTGAGAAGTAGCTTGCTATTACTCTTCCAGGAATTTTGTAATTGTGCATTGTACCCTTTGTGAGTATATTTGTAATATTTTCATCCATCAGTATTTCAGATATAGGCAGTTCTTATGGCACTGGTAGTGATGCTGTCATGTAACAGTAATAGCACTGGGTCCTTTTGAATTCTTCCTCATGGCCAAATGACGATTGCCTTGAAGCCTGCGCTTCCAAACACCTTGCTATATTGAACAGCTCTGTGAACACTGCTTACTGTTTTCAAATTGTAGTATATAGATTCATAGATTCTGCTTTTTTTGACAGCTGTATTTGAATTTGGTTTAGGAAAATGATTTTAGTGGTGCACAAAGGTTTATATCATTTCTGTAAACATATCAAACTTGAATACTGAGCTGTGTGAATGTGTTGATGAATTAAGGTCAAACTTTACAGTTAATCAGTGTTGTGGTCAAGATTGCAAAATAACTTCATAAATAAGTATGACAATTTCAAGTTTTAAGTAGGTTCTTTGCTTACAGAAACGATGAGTGCACCACTAAGAAGAGAGCTCTGCAAGCAGAACATTTATATAATGCCAAAGGGAGATGTAATGTCATTTTCCAGTCTGCTTAGTCATCATGTGTTTACTCAAGTAGAAAAAGCCTTTAACTTCAGCAGTGCTCAAGAGTGTTCAGTGACCTCAGATTTTTATATTGAGGATCGGTGTTTGCTTTCATAGTATGTCATTTTATGGAACGTGCTGATGGCATTGGAGGAGAGATGAGGTTGCATTTGGTTTGCCCTAGAATGCTCCTTAAAATGGTACGCTTGTTTTTCTCTTCCTCTGTTGTAACAACAAAATGAGAGACGTTGCTTTGATTTTTAGGAAAATAGTTGATCATGTTGACTGGATGACGTCTCCTGAACAAGTAGCAGATGCTGTGAAACGTTTCAGGTATGTCTTTTGTGATACGTTTTAAATACAGAGTACTTGTCAATTGATGTCTAGTACATTTGCGTCTTTCCTGTTCTTTTTGTGTGAGGAAATCAGTACTGTACAGAAAGCCGGTTTGGGCAGGCCCTGCTTTTTGTTGTTTTAAATGAAAGCATTTGTCACATAGAGAAAAATATTTTAGAGTTTTCTTCTTTTCCTTAAAAAGTTCTTTGTTAAGTGGTCCTGAAGAGCTGTGGTATTTTGAATTCATCATGTTACTGGATGAAGTGTCAGGGGCAAACAGTTGTGACTACTAAAATCTCTAGCTCCATGCTAACATATGTTCCATACAGGATGGGACAGTTGAACAGAAGTCTGAGTTTGAAATTTTCAGACACTCTTTAGAAAAATATGCATGTTACATCATTCTCTTTCCTGAAAGCCTTAATGGCTTCAGCAATATTAGTTGAGCAAGAACGACCCCTGTTTATTTTTTTATTATTATTTTGTATTTTTTGGGTGGAAGGAAAGATGTAAATTGGGATAACCTATTAGCCAAAGGGTTGTACTGCAGAGATATTGTTATTCTTTAATAAAACTGAGTAAGAACATGCGTGTCTTAGAAGAAGAATGCGTCATTCACTGAGGAAAAACATAGCTTTTCAGACTGAGGTACATGTTTTGCATGGGGCATTGCAATACAGTCTCAGCTGTAGTTGTTCGTAGGTTAACTTCTGTCAGGTCTATGCGAACAATCAGTAGACTTAAGCCTACAGACTGTCAGCGACAATAGGGACTGATGTGCCGTGTAGTATTCGGATGGTTTTGGTGAATATTACTGAAATTCTTAAAACTTTCTTTCAGCTGATTCTGTGCTGTAAGTAGCATGGAGTAGCCACAAATAGGTCGAGTGTATCATATTTCTTCTGATGATTCCTTTTCACCCTTTCTTTCCCCTTCTCTCATACTTCGTGGGTTAGGTTCTGTATGAATTACTTTCTTGTATTTGTCTTATGACATAACTTTGGGGGTTTAAAAAGAGCCTTTCACTTGATTAAAATTTTAATGTATTTTGACAGATTTGCTTTTGTTACAGAGATGCTTTTTGGCCCAATGGCATTTTAGCAGAGGCTGTTCCACGGAGAGACAAAGCTATTAGAATGAGAACAAGAGTAGCAGGGAAGACCAAATTACTGGAGATAATGCCAGGTAAGCGGATTTGAGATTTAAGCTAAATATTCTTTACCATATATTGGTGCTGGAGTTAATGTTAACGTTCATGATTTGTTGAACTGTTGAAAACAAATGATGACTTATGAGCTGTATTCAAATAAAAATAGCTTTAAGTATTAAAGCCCTGAAAATTTTCATGTGTGATAACCATTGCAGCTGTAGTTCTTAGAACCAATCTTGAATTTAGCTTTCACTGGAGATTTTAAGTTTAGTACACAAAATACATATTCCAATACAACACGAGGCCCCACCTGGACTGCTCCATCCAGACTTGGGGGCCCCCAGCACAAGAAAGACATGGAATTGTTGGAGCGGGTCTGGAGGAGTCCACAAGGATGCTCAGAGGGCTGGAGCACCTCTGCTATGAAGAAACGCTGAGAGAGCTGGGCTTGTTCAGCCTGGAGAAGAGAAGGCTCTGGGGAGAGCCTTCCATTGCGGCTTTCCAGTACTTAAAGGGAGCTTGTAAGCAAGAGACTGGCTTTTTACTTGTGTGTATAGGGATGGGACAAGGGGGAATAGTTTTAAACTCAAAGAAGGAGATCTAGATGAGGTGTAAGAAGGAAATTCTTTACTCAGGGAGTGGTGAGGCACTGGCACAGGCTACCCAGAGAAGCTGTGGATGCTCCATCCCTGGAGATGCTCAAAGCCAGGTTGGATGGGCCCTGGGCAGCATGATCTAGGGTGGTAACCCTGTCCATGGCAGAGGGGTTGGAACTGGATGGTCTTCAAGATCTTTTCCAACCCCAGCCATTCTATGATTCTATAACAAGTCTAGAAGGGAAGTAATTTTCAGAGATCTTTTCTGCTGTAAGAGAACATTTAGCTTTATCATACTATGTATAATAGTGACACTGCTACTTCAAAGTTGAAGGAACATAATTTCTGAAATAAAATCTGGACAAATTTCTTGAAAGACTTCATATTCAATTTATATTTGTTTTTTAAACTGTTAACATAAATGTAATTTTTTTGTAGATGAGCTGAAGCACATCATAGGCGCTGAGACAACACGAAAAGGCATTCTTCGAGTCTTTGAAATGTTCCAGCACACTCAACTGAATAAGAGAATGGTATATGTCTTTCTGGAGAGATTCCTAGAAACCTTATTTCCACAAAATAAGTTCCATGAGCTATTCAACAAACTGCATTCACGGTCGAAGCAGATGCAGAGGTATAAACAGAGACTATATTCTACTCAAGCGCCTTCCCTGCAGAAAAGGTGACACTTCAAAGCTGTTGAGCTGGTGTATGTTTGTCCAGGACTAATTACTTGGGCAGATTCTCTGGGGCTTCAAACTCACATGCTGTTATTTCTGCACCAGTCTGTTAGTGTCACATATTAGATTATTAATGCATCTGTAAGACCTGTGGATCTTCTCATCTTCACTTGTAATACAACCACTACCAGAAGGGTTCGTGTGTCTTAAATGATTTGGTGCGTCTTCATGCAACATTGAGAAGAAAACTGGCCCGTTATCTAAGAATGCTGATTCCTCCCGTTCCTGAGTCGATGTTTGCCAGCAGTGAAAAGTGCCAGACCGTTCGAGTGAAGCACAACAACCGTGGTGATGCAGTGGAGGAAAAGAATGTTTTGGCACTGGGAGATAGTGCAGTGTGTGAGAATCAGGTGGAATTGATCTGCCTTATGTCTGTTGAGGCTCTGTAGGGCTTATTTAACATTCCTGTAAAGGCTGAGCTAACATGAAAAGCAATCTCTGGAACAGCAGGTTCATTGGGGAGGGGAGATACAGTTATGCCCCCATCATAAATGTAGGTTTATTAAAGAGAAGCTGAGGTAATGTGGTTTTTATGCCACATAAGCATCACCTTTCATGTCTTGAAAAATAAGTTAATGTTATATCTATTGGGGGTTTTAGTAAAGGCAGAGGTGCAGTAGAAATAAACCTTTTACTCCGAATATTCTGTAGCTCTGAGGGCCATTTTCTGCTCTTACAGCACCTGGCATAGATTTTGCATGCAACTTCAGCAGAGAAGGGGCATCATATTTGTGTTCAACTGGTGTATTTGAACATATGTCAAGATCATAGTCCTAGAAGGAAGGGGGTGCATGTTTCAAAGAGGACAGACATCGTGAGGAGATGAGGAAATTGCACTAAGAAACAGTTCTCAGACAACTCCCCACTAAAATCTGAAACTTTTTTTGAGTGCAGAAGACCATGTCCTACCTAACTGAAAGATTCCTTTACCTTTGAGTGTGTAAGCCTCATGGAAAAAATGGTAGAATTAGTTGGTTCCTTACAGATTAAAGTTTTCATTAGTCATATGCAAACATTTGGAAATTCCTGAAAGCATCTCAGTGTATATATGAAAATAAAAATGAGATAAAACTACAATATTTTTTTAAACAATTTTTTTATTTTTTGCATAGTGTAAAATTTTAATAAAAATTTGACATCAAGGCCCCACATCCATCTGTTTAGTTCCATCAGATAATTTATGTCCTATTAAGAAGAAAATAACAAATGAGTAATTGTTTTTGGCCACAGCATATATCAGTTTGTTTTCTTTTTTGTAGTCCCCTACTGTTTCTGAGCACCACTATCTGGGTGAATAGAAAGTAATCTTGCTGAGTCCATATTTTTTTCCGAACACTAAACACAGGGTAAGATACAGCTATTGATCAAGGATCCTTACAGCAATTTGTGTTTAAATGGGAACAAATGATCCTTTTATGTGAGGGAGGAGCACGGACCTTTTACGAAAGCGTTCTAAGAGAAGAGAGAAGGCTCTCAAAGGACCTAGTTAAATTGACTGAAGCGTCTGTATAAATCATTTTCTTATGGACTCTGTTCACGCAATGTAGCCTTTTATCATACTACTTAACGATGATCATATTGTACTGTTAACATTTTCATACAGTATGCATGGGCTCAAGTGCACTTGTTTTTTTCTTTATTGCAGAATTAAATACTGTAAGTTCAATCCCTTTCTTTTATAATTCCTAGGAAGACAAGTTGGTAAATATGTAAGAACCCTTCCCCCTTCCTCTCTGCAGGTTTTGTAGAAGTGTGATTAAGTGCTGTTGAATTTAACAACATTCTTGAGTTCCTGTGTGAAGTAGTCAACATAGCCAGCTACTGTTGTTTACACGCCTGTACCTTCCTCGATGTCAGCGTATCCTCTAGCACGCCTGGCATCTGCCTGAGAAAAGATCGTTCAGCAATTGTTCTTGGCGATATAGTAAATATATCATCGATACTACCAAACCTAATTCATGTGTTTTAGATCACTGAATTAGTTGTGCAGTATGAAAATGGGAAGTTTAAATGCCGTTCTGTCCAATCTGTGGAACCTCTTATCTATCTGCAGGTACCATGAAAAAATTCCAGAGAATAGTGATTGTGCGCAGATTTGGGATTTTCTTAATTATCTGGTACATTTCTATACAAAAAATAATATCTCTAGGAATGTGAACTGAACATAATACACCTTGTTAGTCATTTTACTTAATGAATTTCTTACATATATATACTTAGACACACATTTGTATACGTGTGCATATGTATATATGTACTAAAGTTTTGTCTTCTGTATTTCATTACAGAATGTGGCTTCCTAATTCAGTGGTGCCTGTTGGCTGGCAAGATTGATCAGAAATTAATACTTTTTGTTTAAAAGTTTGTATGTACCTTTATTTAAGTGGTTTTCTTGTTGATTTAAAATACCTGCCCTGTCAACCCATGCAGCCTGTTATCCTATAAAGTCTCCAAAACTGAATGTTAATATACAGCACTTAAGTGTCTGGGTGTATCTTCTGGCCTTTGGGTGCTGTGACTGGCCGCTGAAAATTGTGCCATTGTCAACAAATGCACTTGTTTTAGCCTTAATTATTTTTAAGAGAAAATGAGCAATTGAATTTTTCATTTGGTTCATCCTCAAGCTTGTGCTGCTGGTGTTTGCTAGAACTAAACAGTAAATTTTAAGTGCTACCAGAATGTGTACCAAAATAAAAAAATATATAAATTCCACAATCTAAATTTTAATTTTGTGCAATATTTTCATTTAATGCATGTGTATTTGAATAACTGTAAAATAAATGAATTTTTAATGTTTGAGGTCTAGGTTAAAAATGTCTTCTCAGCTGAACAATTTTGTTGCCGTTAGTTTACTTAAGGACTTGTTTTAAAAGTCTTATTTGTTACTCCTCTGTTAATTCCCTTGTTCTTAATGGTCCTTGCTCATGGGAGCACAGCTCATATATTACAAGGGGAAAATCTAAAGAGCACATCTCATAACTATAGCTGTTATAAATTACTTGTGCATATCATTGTACAGTAAGTGTCAGCTGTGTGCCTAATTGTTCTATTGATGCTTTTTCCTTCCCTACCCCATCCTCTTGTTTCCGTAACAAAGAACGAACGTGAAACAGACTGCCAGGGTCACTTCTACTGGATGGCAGAGGACTCTGAATTTTTTTTTTTTGGAGTTTGCGTTTATGTTCTGTCCAATAGAAAGCTAAAAAATTACACTAATAAAGTATTAACAGGATTATGATGAGTCTCTAACTTTATTTTTAAAATAACTTTCTCACTAGCAGGTGTGGATGTTTCTGTGGTCTAGGAAAAAAAATTGCTAGAGATGAATATTGGTGTTAAGTGCTGCTTTAAAAAGAAAATCTCTCCCTTAATTTTTAAATGCTTTGTCAACTGGTTTTAACAAATGAATCACTACAATGATTTTCGTTCGTATTTGCAGTGTCCTGAACTTGAAGTGGATATATGCAAGAACCATGCAATCATACGGTGTATGCAGTCTTTTACTGTTGGTGTTTTTACTGTGTCACTTTTTTCCCTGGGTTTATTTTGCAGCAGCTGGATCTACCATGGGAGCACAGTTGTTACCCTTGATATATTTATTCCAGCTGTTTCACATTCATCAGAAGGATGTCCTGAGCTAGAGATGTTAGTTCTTTGACCCTAGGGTAAAGCGTTTACTGTTTTCACTGACTTGCACACTTCTGCTACAGGATATAGACACATCAGGAATTTCATTAGTTGACTGCAAACTTTTATTTATTGAAGCTGTTGTCTTAGAATAATTTCATGGCAGGAAATTCATTCCATTATAATTAAAAGAACCTTTCATTTGCTAAATGATGGCCATACGTACCTGTGGTTTAACTGTCTATTTAACATCCAGCACATTATCTGGTTTGAATTTTTTGATGTTTAGTGAATGTGTGAGGGCTTGCTGAAATTTTATCACGTTCAATGATCATCAGCATCATTCTATATTCTATATATTTATTTAGCTACAAATTCTGTGCTTTATCTCTTGGATGAAAGGAGATTATACAATGGAAACAAGTTTCCTATTGTTAAGCATTTCAAAAGTAAGCAAGCTTTCTTTCCACAAACACTTCGAAACATTTGTGCCACTTCAGTTCCCCCCCATGCACACAGTAGTATGCTTCTGCACATAATATTTCTGTATGTATCTCAAGTAACTGTTTCCCGTGCTGCATCTCTTTGAATTACTATGGTGGGTTGGGGTTGGGATAGGGAAAAAGTGCATGTGTCAGTTAAATGGTCTGATACCTAATTCAGAAAGGACTAACTGGAATTCTTGTTTGATGTTTTAGAATTGAACTGGTGCATAAGTTAGTTCTGAGGTTAGTTTAAAGTACAGAACTGGATTATATTGAACTTCTTGGAAATCGAGCTATTTGTTGGGAGTAACGAATGCAGCTTTCAAAACTGGACTTGCAGTTCCTTAGCAATTTAAAAGTAAATTCCAAGTGATCTTTTAAGTCTTTTGAATTCTGGATTTTCTCAGCTTGAACTGGAAATGTGCTAATTCTGAATAAAATCAAGAGAGAGAATTTCCAGGTAACAACTACTAGAATCTTAAGAACTTCTGATACAATTGGGAACACTTGTTTGTTGTGAACATGCAGAATGTTGTTGTGTGAGTGATCCAGTTATTCCATACACAAAATAGCTAGTACTTGAAAGAAACTTTTACTTTCTTTTCTGATCTTTTGACCAGTACTGGTATAGGTGCAAAACTTCCGTTGCACAAGCCACTTCGTGTTAGCAAGCTACAAGTTTCTTATTTTTCAATTTGAAAGTAAAGTTAAACTTGAGCATGAAAGACAACATTTTATGTCCTGTTTTCAAGAACTTCATACAAAGCATTGCTCGAAAGTCTTCAAAAAAAAAAAATAGAATTAGTTTCATATTTTACCTGCACAAATTTGTTTTCTGTGCTGATTTATATTACCAGATTTAAATCATTTTGTTTGCATTATTTTGCAAATAAGCAAGGCATGTTTATACGTAATGTAGAAGTGTAAGAGGTATTTTTGGGAGAAAAGGATAGGAGCTTCATTCAGCATTCTGCTGTCTTGGATAATCGTTAATGCAATGTGAAACTGGAATGTCATTCAATCTGGAATTCCTGAATTTTGCTGAATTAATGAATTTTTGTTGTCATGGATTGCTACATGAGCATCAAAATTATTAGTGGTTTGCTCTTATTTGATGAGTAATGAAAGCAAAATACCTAAGGGCAAGATCTGGCAGATTCTGGCTGTTCATTCTTGTAGGTGTGAAAAGGCAGACACAGCTGTATTCTGCACACAAATTGTTAAGAAATCCACATACCTTCAAAAGTGCCATTTTGCACAGCAGTAGCAGACATCGAGTTGGCAAAACAAACAAACTGGTGTGCATCCAGATGTCTTTTTTCAGTGACATTGAGAGTTTCAGACTATTGGAAAAATTTCCATGAAGTTTCCCTTGAATTATGGACAATGTGAACACCTTTATGGTTCAGGGGGGCCATGGATTCCTCTGTTCCCCAAACAGCACTGAGCTGGCTGCAAGGCTGTGTCTGTACAGAAGGCGAAAGCAAAGAATGTTGTGTTGTGGGAACTGCAGATGTTTCACAGAATCACAGGCTTGGGTTGGAAGGGACCTCAAAGATCATCTAGTTCCAACCCCCCTGCCGTGGACAGGGCTGCCAACCACAATGCAAGCTGCGTTTCATTATGAAGGCAGGTAGGGCTGGAGAATGAAGTCTTGGCTACCAGAACTAACAGAAGCTGGTAACGAAATGCTGATGCAAATACTGAATTTGTGAGTTTGCTGTCTTTTGAAGCTGATTTGACCACGCTCGCTTTTCCCTCCTACATGGTAGCAGGTCCTCTATCAGTTGAGAGAGAAATGGTATTTAGGACTCCTATTTCTGGGCCATTTTGTTAGTCTGAAATAATTTAAAGAAACTTCTTTGGTGCCAGCAGTTCCATGTGAAAGATGAATCCCATTGCTTTATGTTAATAGTCTGCTGCATCTTTTAGGTAATTTTAATTCACAAGGCCTAAGAAGGAAAACTTGCAAGGATAATTAATTGAGATTTTCAACATACGCTTAGTGTAGCATGTTTAAAAAAAATAAAAGCTATTGATTTTATTTTTTGTTGAAATAATGTTTGTAGCACAGGAGACACTTCTAGTCTTGTGCTTAGTAGGTTTTGCTGCAGCAGCTATTGTTTTGTCAGTGTAGAGGTATACATGAGAGACTGGTTTTTGTTGGTAGTTGCAAAAAATGTTAAATAGTTACAAGTTCCAAATGTTCATTTAAACCAGATAAAAACGTTAGAATCTGCTCTTTTTCAGTTACGTAGTTTATATTTCACCATATCTTCTTCCTTGGGTTGGTTTCTTACAAGCACGATAGGGATAGTATGCTTCTAAAAGCAAACTTATTTTGGAGATTGTGTACTGTAGGGGGTTGATAGATAAACATAAGTACCCAGGGACAGGCAGTGAAGTACTGAGCGCAGTGATGGGGAACTGGGATAGATAAGCTGAATCTCCAAATGCAAATAAATAAATATGTTGAGGGTTTTTTTAAAAAA
>VXAV01005552.1:76945-92132 GCA_013399715.1 Alectura lathami | reverse complement strand
TTTAAAAAAAAAAAAAAAAAAAAAAAAAAAAAAAAGCCAGGCAGTAATCTTGGATCTACACCCTCCCATCTGTCCTCCCAATCACTGCAGAAAGATACCGTTTATGGCTTCAAAATTCAAAGAGCCCATCAATTGGCTTGGTTTGCTGCTGGAACTTCACAAGAAGAGTTGGCTGTATGAGATGAAAACAAATACCTCAGAAATGCTTATGAATTTTCATCCAAAACTTGATGACAGTGAGTTCCAGAACTATTCTCATTTCTACTCTATTCTCATTTAATCTAACCCTAAACCATGTGCCCAGACTACATTCCTCTCTCTTTACAAAGCATTTTATGTGCTGTGTTTTTTATCAGCATATGATGGGCCAGTGGTAAGGAAGGTGATTGTGTAGGTCTGAGCAGCGCAGGTGGTGACATGGCTGCAGTAATGGGAAACTGACACACAGCAGGTGTGCAAGGAATAAGCAGAAACATTTTATTATGATAATGATCATGAAACTGAAGGCCAGAGAATGCAAACTATTTCTAAGGCCTCTGACATTTTCATCAAGTCATCTGATGGTATGTGCTTGCCATCGTCTGTTCAGCTGTGGGGAGTGTAGAAGCAAAGTTGTTAGAACAATGCTTCTCCCTTTAAGAGTCCCAAAACTTCACACTGTCATGCAGAAGTCAGCTTAAAAATGGAGGATGTAGCTTGAAGCGATTTCCACTGAAGTAATTGGGATTTGCCCATCGGCTTGTTTGGTGCTGCATGGGGGTGGTTTGTGTTTTGTGGTTAGGTTTGGGGGTACAGGGGCAAGTGTGGCACGGAGCCCTGCAGCATGGGGCTGAATATTTGCTGCAAGCCAAGTGTAATACCTGGCAGTGTATCCTTCTGTTGCTGGTGGAAAGCAGCAACAAAAGCGTTTCTTCTGTTAACTCAGGTAGTTTGGGGAAAGAGGGGAATTTCTGCTTTGAGAGTTGCTGTGGCCACAGACCCCACCTAACAGACCTGTAGGTCCCTTTGTTTCAAAGGGGACTTTTCCGAAAGTCCTGGCGCTGAGGTACGCGAAGTGGTTGTCCTGGCTGTAGCAGGTGGACCTGGTGCATCTCCTCTGTAGCACCGTCCTCCCAGGAGGTTTGCAATGCCAGGGACCTCCTTGGCACTGAACCAGACCAGTAGAGAAGGCCGGTTTGTTGCAGGTCCACAGTGGTTTCAGGGGTCCTGTGCGACGGCAATGCTGGGAGGTTTTTACCCCTGCCATACTTGGGCTATTAGACTATTTCTAAATATTTACCAACCTCCTGTTACATCTAATGTCTGATATACATTGTTTATCCTTTTTATCTCAAGCCTTTTCACATTATGCAAAGATCTAGTAATGACTCCTCAGAGGAGGACAGTTGGCGGATCTTAGCCTTAATTTATCAGCCTTGCCAACCCAAGTCTGCAGCAGTCGAGCACTTTTACCCTCTTGCAAAAAAAAAAAAAAAAAAAAAAAAAAAGCCCTTCTAGCTACAGATGTTCTTCTTTTTCTGCGTGGAGGTTCTGGAAGGTCACAGAAGCATGAAATCTATCCTAATTCAGCTTAGCTGCTAATCACATATAGAGAAAGGAAAGTGTGACTGAGTATTGAGTAAATGTCAGTTGGCACCTGTTTTCACAATCTCAATTTGTTTTTCTTCTCACAGCATATTACACCTTCTAATTTAATTTGTGGCTGGTCTCTCCTCCTCCCAGCTGTCCAGGGCCGCGGCGCACATGTTCCAGCTGCTGCTAGCAGGGCTTAGCGGGCCCGAGGACCGAGCCGAGCAAATTGCCGGGCCTGCAGACGTGCAGGGTCGCAGTGCACTCGCTGCCTTATCTCGCTTACAGGCTGGTAACTTGATTCTCAGGACCTGAGATGGGGTATGCATATTTCAAATACCTTTAAAAAGTCTTTCCCATCCTAACTATGTTGTTTAGGGATTGAAAGAGACTTCTGGTAACAGAATGGCCCATTCAGCTGCTTTACAATAATTACAATGCTAATGTTGATTTAAGTTTGATTTTTGAGCAAAAGTGTTCCTAATGGTCTTTGCAGCAGGGTAGGCTGTGAGCGCATCACGTGGCAGGGCTGTCTTCTCCTTCCCTCCCATGCGCAGGCTCACAGAAAGCAGAGGTTTTGGAGAAATCCAACTTCCCCACCCCTGTGCCCCAGAAAAGTTTAAGGCAGTCCCCAAGTGACGTTCAGAGAAGTAGCAAATTTAATTTCTTGGACCTCAGGCTATGATAGCTTAATCCTTCCTCTCTGTAAGAGCTATCTTTGAAAATAAGATGCATGGCTGTCTGGCAGAGTTAACAGGCAGACTGGAAGATGATGAATTTGCAAGATACAGAAGCAAGAGTTCTGTCCAGTGCTCCTTTGCAGAAGATTTGGGCGTTCCAGGTCAGGAAAGAAGAAAAGTGCCCAGCCCTGTTCTCTGAACAAATGTTTCATTTCTTCTGTCAGCTCTGTGAATTTCTAAAAATGACAAATTTTGTATGTGGTGGTGCATATTATGAAATAGGCTGTTAAATTGTTCTACAGAAGCTAATCAAAATTACCAGTTCTGAGTACCACTGAAACCTGTTAGCTCAGGATACTTCCATGCCAACAAGCTCATTGTTCAGAATCGCTATTACTGTTGCAAGAATATGACTCCTGTTATCAAGTTTTTGCAGTTTTAATTTGGAGAAAGCCCTGTACGGTGTTATATTCCCTATAGTAAATGATATTGTTTTTTTTTCCTTTCCATACTTTCCACAAGGTGTTCCAGACAGTGAATATTAGAAGTTGTATTTGTGTAACAGATGAGATTGAAAACACACTTCTGAAAATGGATCCTATACTGAGGAGGTGCATGATTTCATTTATTTATTTATTTGTGTGTGAGTTCACAGGAAAGATTTAATTCAGAATTGAATTAAATTAATTGAAAAAAGATTTAATTCAGAATCAGTTCTGTTCAGTTCACTCTGTGGTTGCAGAAGGTGTCAGGCATGGGATCTTGGAGGTGGGAAAGGAAAATTCCTGGCTGGAAGCTGTGGCTGAGCTGTCTGTCCATCCTGCCAGGTCACAGGCCCTGTAAGGAAGGGAAGCTCTAGAAACCCTTTTTCCAGCACTGAAAACAATTGCCTTGGCTAAAGACCCAATGTCCTATTTAGTCGAAGTGAGTTGTTCACTCTCCCCCTTCTCTATAGGTTTCTTGGTTCCAGCTATCTGAAAAAGCTCCTGGTTTTAGAGAGCTGATGTGCATTAAAATGTTAGCCTAACCCTGCATGTACTCCATGGACGTGGGACTGATATTTGAGAAGAAACAACCATTTAGTCTCCAGGTTTTGATTTGTATCTGGTCTCTGCTTACACGTGATGACTAAAGAGGAATTTTTAGAAAAGTCAGTCCTGTCACAACCAGTTACTGCTTGAAGCTTGAACCTTAGCTCACGTGAAGACTATCATCATATAGGTTACTGTAGCTTGCTTTTTCCCTTGGCCTTGACAAATGCAATTTTATCTCTTCAGAGCGCTGTCACAAAGACCGTATTTTTTAACTTAGGCCATTTTCATTCTTCTGCTTTCATTCCATAGGAGCTTTCACAGTACGTGGTCTTTACAGTCCCCAATCCTGTAGAAACAGCAATTGTAACAGGAAAAATTAAGATACAGAGAGGTCCCATAATGAAGCCTGCAAAGTCTTCTTTACCAGTTTTTGGCACGCATTTAAAGAACCACATACTCATTTTGATTTGCAGGGGACTTTTTTTCAAGGATCTCTCCCAGCTGTACTTCTTTATACTCCTCTTGGCTCTACTTTTCTATATACAGCACATGCTTCTTCCAGCAGGTCTGGGACAAGGACTAGGGTGCCTGGATGCAGTGCTGCAGGTGGTGAGCAGCCTGGTGCTGCCCTCCTGGGCACCCCGGTGTGGTGTGGGACGTCCATCCGCCACCTGATAAAGGCTTGTTTTGCTGGCATCCACTTCACGTGTAGTGAAGCATTTGGTATTTGACAACATTACTGTCCTGGTTTCAGCTGGGACAGAGTTGATTTTCTTCACAATATTTGGTATGATGCTGTATTTTGGCTTTAGGAGAAAAACAGTGTTGATAACACACCGATGTTTTGGTTGTTGCTGAGCAGTGCTGCACAGAGCCAAGGACATTTCAGTTTCTCACCTTCTCGTACTGTCCTGCCAGTGAGGGGGGCCAAGGGGGCACACCTCCCCCCCCAAGGTTGTTGGGAGGGGACAGAACCAGGGCAGCTGACCTAAACTGGCCAAAGGGATATTCCATACCATATGACATCAGGTGAAAAAAAAATGTTAAAAACAGAGAGGAGTTGGCTGAGGGACAGCCACTGCTTGGGGACTTGGCTGGGCATCGGTCAGTGGGTGGTGAGCAATTGCATTGTGCATCATCTGTTTTGTAAATAGTCATATATATGTGATTATCATTACTTGTTTTTCTCTTTTCCTTTTCTGTCTTAGTTTTTATCTCAACCTACAAGTAATCTACTTTTTTTTTTTTTTTTTTCAATGATCTCCCCCATCCCACTGGGAGTGGAGAGTGAGTGAATGACTTGAACAACGGTGTGATGCATAGCTGCCTGCCAGGTTAAACCACAACAATCACAGCTGTGAAATCAGAAGCTTTTCTGTTCTAATTCTTCATATGTTCCTTTTCCTATCTCCTAGTCTTGAAGGTTTGCCACAGTAGAACTATTAAGTTGATTTTTTTCCCTGTATTTACTTATATTTTGTGCTGCCTTCCACTATTGAGTCAAAAATGTACTCATGATAGGGATCTATCTTGAAAGATTTTCAGCTAACTCAGGAAGTTGAAAGGATTGCATAAGAAGTTGGAGCAAACATTGGAACTGCTAGCAGCCTTCCTTCTCCCTTGCCTTGCCTTCCCATATTTATTTCATCTCTTCTATTGAAACCTGTCCCTTCAGAAACGTATCACAAGGCTGACACAGTAAATAGTTACTGTACTTGCTAGCATACCGGTGTTGACAGGAGTGTCTGTTAGAATCCAGCATAGGGGATTCATCTGTGAAGGCAGCTGTATTTCTCTTCCATTTTGTCTTATAAAGGATGTGACATGCCCAATACTGTCATACTGAGACAGAGAAAACAAAAGTTTAGAAGGAGTGCTGTCCAGAGGAGGGCCACAAAAATGATCTGAGGGATGGAACCACCTCCCTTGTTAGGACAGACTGAGAGAGCTGGGGCTGTTCAGCCTGGAGAAGGCTCCAGGGAGACCTGAGAGCAGCCTTGCAATATTTAAAGGGGGGCTACAAGAAAGAAGAGGACAGATTCTTTAGCAGGGTTTGTTGTGATAGGACTAGGTAAAATGATTTCAAACTAAAGGAAGGAAGATTTATATTAGATATAAGGAAAGTTTTTTACACTAAGGATGGTGAAGCACTGGAACAGGTTGCCCAGAGAGGTGGTGGATGCCCCGTCCCTGGAGACCTTCAAGGTCAGGCTGGACAGGGCTCTGAGCAACCTGATCCACCTGATCCAGCTGTAGATGCCCCTGTTCACTGCAGGGGAGTTGGACTAGATGGCCTTTAAAGGTCCCTTCCAACTCAAGCAATTCTATGAAAGTAATTAGAAAAGAAATCATGTAACTGTATAATAATAATAGAACACAAAGACTAGGGCATTTGGTTTATAAGTACAACCGCTTTAAAATGTCTTCTCTCTTTCCTGCAATGAAAGAGAAGTGGCTATCCTGAGTATTTCATCCCCACCACATTTTGAGAATTCATGAGGTGTAACTTCCAAACAACCTTTTTCCATGAAGAGTGGGGCATCCTCTTCCCGCACAAGAATGGAAGGAAGCGAAATTTGCTGGAACATTCCTCCAGAGAGGAGCCAAGCTTCTTCAGTCGAGAGAAGCAAGGAAGTTTCACAGCTGAAAGTGTCCATTTTCTCTTGTACAAAATCTTGCTACATTTATTCTATCAACTTTGAATGATTTACTCAAATAAATCAGTAAAATGAGACTTGTAGAAGAATTGCCTCTCTGTTACAAAATATTCCTACTACACAGACACTGCAGTGTCTATATGATTTTTTTTTTTTTTTTTTTTTTTCTGCCCGAGATGAACAACTCCTGCCCTGTGTTTCTTAAATTGCTCACACAACTGTCAGAGCTTTTCAGAGCAGCGTGGTTATCCCAGGTCCCTGCTGCTGAAGGAGGTGGCCAGGGCAGCCACGGGAGCTGTTGCCCTGCTGCCTGTTGGCAGCCTGGAACCCCAGCCGGGCAGTGCCTTGGCAGTCAGTGCCTGCCTGGATCTTGCTGTCTGGCTGAGAGTTAAAATCTGTTTCAGGTCTTTTAATGGCTGGTAGCTGCTGTTTGTTCGAGCTGTCTTCAGTTAAAGGTGGCCTGCAGAAAGCCAGTTGGACACATGCTTTGTGTTTCATAACAATATGTTTTTATACTTCAATGACCTTCAGACTAGACTAGGGCTGATTTTACACAGTAATTCATTTATTGTTTTCACAAGTAAGTCAACTCTTGTAGAGGTGCAGGAACACATTAATATCTCTTCCCTCATGCTTATTGCCTTTCCCCTGCCCTTCAGCCTCATTATCCATCCTCGTTAGTCTACATTTTGGATAATGTAGGGAGGAGTAATGAGTGGTTGCATGGGCAAGGGCGATGAGGCAAGCAGATCTGCAGTTTCAGGTACTAAGACTGCCTCCATCGACAACTGGGGGAGGCTCTGGAAGGACCCTACCTGTGGGAGAAGTTTTCTCTCTCACTTGTGCCATCTCTGAACAGTGGAGCTCAAACTCTAACAGTGCCAGTTCTTCTCCCAGGTGGTTACAAGTTACACTCAGGGCAAAATGAAGCTGCTTAGACTGATGGATTTCATTACCAGATATGCTTGATAAAAGGAACTTTGCCATCTGCTGTTGTTACTGGTGAGCTTTCAGGAAGATAAAATGTTCAGATCACTGCATTTCTCGCAGTGTTCATTGCCAAATCAGAGAACTCAGGTAACTGATAATGTTCAGCTTCCCTAAGACAGAAACTTGCTCTCTCCTTGTTCAGACATGTTATTAATAACTGCAAGCGCACTTATTAATGAACTTAATGTGAACTTTTATGTAAAGAACCTTTGAATAAGTAATAATTAAACTCTTGGATATCTAGCATTTACTGAAAAGGTGTTCAAGACTTTCCAGACACAACTTTGCCTAATCTAAAACCACTGGAATATGATAAAATAATACTATTTTTCATGTTAGAAACACACATACTTTATGTTCCCAAACTATAAGCTTGTGAAATGTCTTGATGTATGTATGTCTATGATCATACATATCTCAGATGAAACACTTTTTTGAAGAGATATGGCTGCTTACCTTTGTGTAGTCAGTCAGCTGTGTTTGCTGCTGGGGACAAACAATAACCTGGAAGAAAGTTTTCCACACCCCTTCCCCTGTTGCCTGTGGTGCTTTTCCAACAGCCAGGACCAGCCCAGCTTCTGCCTGTGATAATGTGCTGTGCTTGTTAGTGAAGTTCTCCACTCAGCAGCTCATCAGGTACCTTGTTAGTTGAATGCTTCTGAAAAAAAGTTGTTTTATTTAAGTTTCCAAGTGATGTAACCTAAATACGAGGGAGGAATTTTCATTCACGCTTTTGGAAAGCTTAGCACAGTGATGGTGTCCCCAGATATTTCCCCTTGCAGAGGCATGTCTCCTGGTTATGCAGGAAGAAACTATATAAATATATATATATGGGTATTTACCAAGAAGGAGGGGTTCTAGCAGCAGCCATAACAAACCTCAGCAGAGGGTATTTCCCGACAAGCTGACAACTGACTGGTTTTAATGACCCTCAGCTTTTCTCTGGGTCATTAACTCTCCTAGGTAGTTATTAATCCTCAGGAAATGTCCTGGGTCTCAGTGTTCAGTGCTTAAAGACAAGACAGCCTCTTGCAGATATTTTTCCTACAAAGCATCCAAAACACACATTCAACTTTTTTTTTTTTTTTCCTGTCCAGATGTTCTAGTATTTTTCATTCTCCTGGAGAGATCTTCTCTTATCTTAGTGATTTATTTTGGCCTTACGTTGAGATGTGTGGTTGCTGCTGCTATGTCTGCAGGAGCCTGAAGGTTTCCACACACCCTCTGGTCTCGGGGCTGTCACTCTTCCTTCATCAAGCTAACTGCACGTCTGTGTGCAACATAATGATGGTTGTGCTTTGGCACACCGTGCTGTGCTGATGCCCACAGCCACTCACAGCTAACGGGAGAGACTGATTCTCTAAGACACCAGTATAAACATGTTCTCCCTGTGTTAACAATTAATCCAGTATTTTCAGAGCTAGGCGATGAAAACTCTTATCTAGCAGCCACAGTGTGACTTGAATGGATGATGCCTCAAAGAACAAGAAAAAATTTCATTTTAGTTTTGTATTCTCTCATTTGCTTTAGAATATGCTTAAAGTATCAGGGAGGACTCTGGAAAAAAATGTGATGATGACAGAAAATCTTCTGCCGCAAAGCACAGCAGGATCTCAGAGAAAACAGCCCACTTCAGCTGTCCCTGTGGAGGCGGAAGTGCAGCCACATGCTGGTGCCTAGCTCAGATGTGTGTGAGGTGCAGGCACCTTGCTGGGTGCTCCTGAGAAACCCCCACTTTTGGTGCTGTTTGTGGATGAGCTCATTCAATGTAAAAATTTTTGAAATCTCCAAAATCTTAAATATTTTATCATTATCTTATTAGACATCTATGCGGACTGACCCCAGTTTTTGCAGAAGGGAGTTCCTGTTTCAAAGAGGCCCTCAGTTTGGGGAGCATTTCTGGGTGCAAAATGCTAAATGAGGTTAATTATTAAATGTATAATCTGACCACAGATTGGCAGAAGATGTAGGCCTGCAACCGTGACTCCTGTAAAAGTTCCCAGTGCAACTTGTTTATGTGACACAAATCTGCACTGATGTGTCTCTGCCTGTACCCTGTGTCACTGAAGGACAGGGTGGCCTCAGTGTCCTGAGACATGCAGGAAGGCTGCGGGTGAAGGGTAGGCCTGATAAATGAAGCATCCTCTTGGAATTATGTTACCGCCAATCCAGCAGGGATCACAGGCTTTGCTATGGTAAATCTTCCATTCACTTCGCTGAGGATTTTCCTCAGAGCTGAGTATGGCAGATGGGATTAGACCCTGTACAAGAAATAGCCACTTGTCCTCGATCGTGGGAAATAAGTTTGTTTCTGTGCAAACCAGGGCTGCTCTGCTTTGAAGCGTGCTCATTTTTCAAATACCTATGTAAGCAACCCTATGTGTGCTCAGACACCTATTACACTTGTACTACTCCAGGATCTTCCAGGAAGCAAAATGTATGGAGTCATTTCCATACAGAGCTCCTCTGTACTTGTTTTTTGAGGTAGGCAAATCTAGCCTTTGGTAAAGAAGCAAAGACTTTCCATTACACGTGCTTAAAATGCCCTGCCTATAAAAATAGGACCATCCGTTTTTCAGTCCTGGAAAGTAACTATAAATAACTGTTGCAAAATAACTCTACCTACCAAGAACAATTATTAATGATACTGTTTTCAGTCAAAATGCTGAACTTTATAATATCTTTGAGGATTTTGTTTTTCTTTTCTTTTGATTTTGTGCCTATAATAAGCCTGTAGCTGCCAATTTAAAATCTACTTGTTTTGTCGTTCTTCGTCCTGTGGGTTCACAGGCTGCGTGCCTGCTGCGGGGGCCGAGGTGGAAATGACACAAACGTGAGACAAGATTGCCACCGCCTGGGCAGCGCTTGGAACCGCAGCGGGGCTGGGCGAGATGCATTGCGACTGGGACGTTTTTAGCAGAGCTGAGTATTTGGCAGCCAGCGTCGGTGTCTGCATTTCCAGCAGTGTGCTAGCTGACTGCACGGCTGGCCAGGGCCTGAGTGCCCTCGCTGCGATGAGTCCCGGTACCCCAGGAGAGTACCATGGGGAGGCTTCCGTGAGCTCACCACTGGTGCCAGATCAGTGTCCCCTTGAAACGCCTAGAATACCAGGAGTAAATAGAATAAGTACAGGTGAATTTTAACTGTTTTGAAGACCTAGTTAGAACTGCCTTTGGATTCTTAAAATTAAAAAAAAATAATAATAATAAATAGTGCTTTGAGTGTGACTAATGTGTCACACTTAATTTCTTTATACAGCTCTTGGCCAATCCACTGATCAACAAAATGGATGTTTTTTCTGGTAGCAGTTTTTGTTTCCAGAATTTTTATTTAATTCTCAAGTGTGCCTGGAAATGACTCTGGCAAAGACTGTTTTAAGCACCATGATAATATCTTGATATTAAATACATAATTTGATGAGTGAATACTTGCGGTTATATGCAGCTCTAAATCAAAGGTGACTTCCTTACAAATCAGAAACTACAACATCAGAACTGAATGAGCAAACACTGCCGTCTTTCCTTCCCACCATAGATATTTATTTTTAAAGACAGACACGTAGCAGTGGGCGTAAGTCTTCAGAAAGTGAGGCTACAGACATTCTGGCATTGTTGTAAATAGAGTTCTTACCCGATCATTTTGGAGGGAGGGATTTCAAACATGCCTGGCTGGGCCCCTGCAGGTGGAGAGCTCTCTTCGCTGGGCACCTTGTCCACATGCATGGGTGGCATTGGCCAGTCCTTTCCCCACTTGCCAAATTGCATTTGTGCTACTTCTGGGCTCCTGGTGCTGCCTGTAACCAGTCAGACTCTTTTCACTTTTTGCACAGTTTGCATTAAAAAAAAAACAACAAATAAAAGTAAAAACATAGTTTGCTTTTCCTGTCTTGATTGGGTTACTGTCAAGTTTTTCTTCTGCAGTTTGAATGCTTGAGAAATGGCACATTTGTGATACCATCATGGTGCAAAGTTATTCAGAAAGAGTGAAGCTGTTTCACTGACCTTTGTTTCAAGAGTAAAGGAAGAGCAGGCATTCATCTGTTCAGGGGTATCTCTTACCCAATGTATATGAGAAATGTGTCAGTACTGTATTATCCAAACAAAACTGTGTAAACATTATTTACCTTGACTGGCCTCTGAAGATGTTAGTGATGTTGTATTTTATTTTTACCCCACACATTTATTTAGCATCGGTACAAACAAGTGAACTGAGCTCAGATCTACATACAACTGACTACCTTCTAATGATGCTACCCTCCAAGAAGGAAAAGCTGCAGAAGTAAAGCTGCTCAAGAAGGAAACTTTTTTAGTTGGTGCTTTCTGAATGGAGTCCAGAAAGTAGAGGTAGAAATAATACTGAGAGTGAAAATTACTGGCTGCTTATTGATGAAACAGAGAAGGAGAAAACTCCTTATCTTTTGGGAACTGAACCCCTCCTGTGCTCACAAGTGACTCTGGATTTGCCTAATGTTGTTTTTGAAAACAGAGTTAACCTCCTGCAATGCACAAAACTGGGAAGATACTGGCTAATGTGCTTACTGAAAGTGTTGTCAGTGTTGCAGAGATCAAGTCGTGGCACTCTAAACTGTGTTTACTAAATCAGCAAAGGCACAAAATAGCACTTTAAAAGTCTTTCCTTGAAAGAGACCATGGTTAGAACCAGTTGAGCTAACTGTTTCTTGCAGGTAGCAAATTAATTTCAACAAACAGAGAAAACAGCAATTCTGCCCAAAGAAGCTGTGGATGGCCCATCCCTGGAGGTGTTTAAGGCCAGGTTGGACGGGCCCTGGGCAGTCTGGGCCAGTGGGTGGCAACTCTGCCTATGGCAGAGGGTTGGAACTGGATGGGTTGTAAGGTTCCTTCCAATCCCAGCCATTCTATGAATCTATGACAAGTCCTCATCTTATAATTTATCTACACATTTGGCTGAGGAGATGTAATGAGCCCCTGACACAGCAAGAAGCACAGCATAAAGCTGCCCAGGTTCCAGACTTGAGGAGCTGAGCATTGTGCTGGATGCCGTCTGTGCTCCCTGGTGGCTGTTTCGCTGGCACCCAGCTGCTCTGTGGCTGCGGGGTCTTGGTTGCGAGGTTAACCTCAACCTCTCTCTCTTCGGTACAGCTGGTCATGTACAGCCACAGCAGGATGAGGCTCATATACAGCATTTCCTTCACAAAGCTGGGTCAAATATCTGAAGGGAAGATGTCTGCTGTTATTTATCTACTGGGAGCTGGACTGAACCGACTGACTCATTTACTGGGGTCATTACTGGCTTTTTGCAGCTGTCTCAATTACATCACTGAAGGGAAGACTTTAGACTCTCAGCCATGAAGAGCTTGTAAAGTAATGCATTAACTCCTATTAAACTTAGTGTTTGTTCTCCTTTTTACAGGATTTGCTTGGTGAAACAGCAAAATGAAAGTATATGCCTGGAGACAGACCTATAGCACTAAGCACTACTGCTGAAAATTTGAGGAGAGCTGCCAACTAATTAACACATCTGAGCAGCTTAGCTTTCCTGCTGAGTTACAGCTGCAGAGGGACTATTCAGAAAGCTGCTTGTGAGCACAGTGGTGCTCTGTCTTTTTCTAAGCTTCTGAGCAAGTGACAAACTGGAAGAAAAAAAAAATGTATTCAAATACATACTTTTAAAGGACCTCAGAAATTACTTAAAAGCACCCGTTCCTGTAAATGCTACTATCTGATTCAATAATAAATAACTCTGCATGAAACCACTGGAAGGACTGAAGGGATGATTCAACAGGGGTTTTCATCTCTAATATTTATGACTCCAACAACTTCTTAGAGTCAGATTTATCCCATCTCCTGTTTCAGCACCTCAGATTCAGATTTTCAGAAGTAACTGTCAAGTGCCTCCAAAACCATAACCTTCTGGTCATTTGGAAACCTGGGGCATGGCTGCAGGAAGGATGGAGCTTATCTTCTGGAAAGCCTGGCACGTTATCTGTGAACGGGCCTTCCTTCTGGCACACCAATTGGATGGGAATTGTGGCCTTCTTGAGCATTTCCAAGTGCTCACACACCTCCTCCCTGTGCAGGGGACGCTTGTCAGGCACTCGCCCTGGCTGTCTGGCCTTTCCTCATCAGATCTCACATACAGTGGCCCTGGGTGCTATCGCTCTTTGTGGCAAGACCACAGACCACCTCTTGAAAACTGTTCTTTGTGCATGCAAAGAAGACTTTTGTCATCCGAGCTACAGCTCGCCCTCCTCAACCCCCTTTACTTCTGCCACCTCCCTGAAGGGTGTGTGCCGGAGGCAGCTGAGGCCTGCAGGATGCTGACAGATGTGGACGATCCTCTTAGAGGGGTGCTGGAGGGTGAGCAGCTGACCCCCACAAGGAATGGGCACTGGTCCTCCAGGGGCAGCCACCAGGTCTGTTTGGAGCGGGCATCACCACAGCTGTTTCTCATTTTGGCTCTTATTTGGCTTTTCCTTCATGATGAACTGGTGCTGGGGACAGGCCATGCTATTTCCTGGCTGCACCCACCATGCCTGTGGCCTAGGGACAAGCTGTGGGAATCCCAGGAAAAGTAATTTACTAAGCACATTCAAGAAACAGCACAGGCGTTTGGCAGGGTCTAAAAATGAGCTGCTGTTTTTATTTGCCATAAAGCAAAATCAGCTTTTTCTTCCTGCCTTCCTTCTTCAAATCAGCCTTGCAAGTCAACCAGTGCTGGAGGCCATAGCTGAGTTTCAGAACGTTTTACTGCACTTTCAGGGTTGCTGCACTCCTTCATGGGAAACACTTTGGCTGACACAGCTGCCCTGTGTGCTGGTTTATTGTTCTCAGTGGGAAGCACTGAGTGTTGCAGCCCTGAACAATTAGCTCTTCAGATGAAGAAAAGGCAGCCTCTAAATTTCAGGTCCCTTGATTTTTACATTTTTTTTCTCAGTGAAGATCAGGAAAATTCTGTTATATGGTCTACTGCTTTATGTTCTAATAATCTATAACCAAATGGCTAGAAATAAAGTAAGGATCATGTATCATTATTACAGCTCAGGATCCATAGCATAGATGAGAATTTGGAAGTGTATAAAACTTTTTGTTTGCTCACACATTTTTCCATTTTTCTTGTTTTTCTTTATCTTTTATTATTATTATTTTCCTTTTCCCCTCTTTTCCCCTTTCTCTTCTTTTCCCTTTTTATTTTTCTTTTGTCTTTTTCTTCTTTTTCCTTTTTCTCTTTTATTTTTTCCTTTTTTGTTCTTTTTGTCTTTTCCCCCCACTTACCACTTTTCTGTCTCTCTCTCCCTTTTTTTTTTTTTTTTCCCCCCCAGTATTTTCTTCAAAGGAAACTTGAGTAAAGTATAAGTCCTTGAAGTTAAGCTTCAATATGCAGTAGCTGTTTCTCCTCCCTGCCTTGCTAGATCTGTTGCGTGGTTATATCTCCATTCAAGTCACTACAAATATAATATAGATGCTGCATGTTGTGGCTTTTACTCATACACACCAAGTTAAGACCCAGAAGAGCTCTTAAAGAAGGCTTAAAAACATAACACGTTTTTTCAGACAGACACCTGCATCAGCTACAGGAGTAAATGATGATGAGCTTTTATTTCGTTCAGAAAAGGAGGACGAACTAATAGTGCCACCTGGTGTATGAGGCTGAATGACCTCGTACGTGCCCAGGCCAGCATGTGTACTTCATGCTGGTCCTGAGCTATATTTTCACTGCCAGGGTTTAAGGATATGACAACAGGAAGTCAAATACAGCTGGATTTTGTTTGTTTGTCTGCTTGTTTGCTTTCACTGAGGAAAAAGAAGTTTTAAAATTCCTGTTTTGATTTGTAATTTGAACCCATATGTTGTATCTCCCTGGTGTTCTGGGGGGCTGCTCTCGGTTCCTAGAGGGACTGGTTTTAAAATGGTGAAATTATTAATAACTTCAAGCACTGTCTTGACTACTAATGACATGCCCAGCTGGTAGGTTAAACAGAAGCTGATACTGTCACTTGCACAGAGATGTGCACTGCAGCCACTGCTGAACATTGCCTTACACACCTTACACACAGGCAGAACGTTTGTATAGCATATTCAGTGTATTGCCTTTCTTGTGCACCACAGCTTGCGTGAATGCAAATGATCTTTGATGTTATTTGCTTAAAAACTCACACACAAAGAAGTTGTGTGTGAGTTACTTGAGTAAAAGTAACATGGAAGAAAAAGCAAGGGAAAATGATTGCCTGTCTGTATTTGGCAGGGTTTTGTAGCTTTTTTTTTTCTATGAACATGCC
>VXAV01005552.1:57501-76911 GCA_013399715.1 Alectura lathami | reverse complement strand
CAAAAAGTTTTTTTTTTTTTTTTTTTTTTTTTTTTTTTTTTTAACTATTTTAGCCATCTGAAACACACATTTGAGATCAAAATAGTTACTGAAAACAAGAACACTTACTTACCATCAGTAACCCTGATGCATCACACTGCTTGCTTCCTGCTCTGATGTATTTGTCATAGTGAGGAGAGAGATTTTTTTTGTTGTTGTTTTACTGTTTGCTGAATGTTTTAGGAGATAATTTTCTTTACTTCTTTCTTGTAGTTTTTGTTGATTTTGGTAGGAGTTTTAGACATTCTTCTTTATACACCCCTTGTTCATAAGCTAAGTTATCATAAGTTCTTGCCTATAGTCAAGAGCAAATAAAGAGCAGTTTTGGGCTTGTGGCCCAGCACATGTTGACTAGATCCTGCTGTGGAATGGCTCTCATTTAGTTGTGTATTATTATTGTTCTTTTTTCCTCTTTCTCTGAATGGATCCCTTTGGTTAGTTTCCCTGAGATGTGAAGATCTGTGATTGCTCTACTTGGCAAGTCTGTCCCAGCCAGAAATAACGGAGCAGGCTCTGTCCCTGAGTGTCTCAAAAAGCAGCTCCAGTCTGAGTGAGCCCCTTCTTGAACGGGGCCATGGCAGATTGTTCAAAAACGGAAATGCAATTAGGGAAACATCAGCCCAAGCATTTAGATGTGAGTCCTCAGGAAGACCAACCAACAACAGATGCACAGTCTATTGCTGACCTCTGAGGTCAAAAACTTGCACAATATAAGGGAAAAAAAAGCACTGGTGACTAATGGAGCCCTTTAAGTAACATCCTTTCCCAGCCCAGGAGAGCAGCCATTTCAGCTTCATTGGAATTGTATCTCAGCCTTGATATCTAATCCATTCAGAATAGAAACAAATTCTAAAGCCTTTGAAAGAGTCTCTGATGTTTTATTATTACTCATACTGTGTTGTGGGTGAGCAAGCATGAGCACTCTGGTCACGTTAAGAACAGGGAAAGACATCTCGTGTAGGTGCAGCAATATGTGCTGGTGGGCATTTATTCAATAATCTGTTCTGTTTAATGCTCTGAATTATACTCCTACCAGGCTATATTTCAGATGGAAAGCCCCCAAATGGGATTTAGAGTTAGGTGCCTTGTAGTTACCTTAATAATATTCCCTCATGAATACTGTGTATTTGTTTCGATAGCAGGATCTCCCATGACACAACCATGTAATGCTGACCAATCTGACTCGGTAATATGTTTTATGGGTTGTCTCTTCATGTAACTTTTCCCCATCAATGTGTGTGTTTAGAGTGATATCAAAAGACAGTGTGCTAAAAAATTTAAGATTTATTCAGAGTTTCAAAATGAATGCAGCATTTTTATTTAACATTTTAACAACACTTTTCCAAAATCTGTTGTACCCAGAAATCTGCCCTTAAGCAATTTAGAAACTGGTGAAGATTCCAAGTTAGGGTAAAATTTTGGCACCCACCACTTCCAGGTACAGAGCAGAACAGGCAGCTCCAAGAGGACAAAGAGAGATGCCTGTTCAGACCTGTGTTTTTTTTTTTTTTTTTTCAAGGGGGGGCAGAGGCCTCAACATGGAATCACACAATGGAGAGGAGCAGAATGGCCATATTTGTTTGGCTGCACAGTCTGATAAGAGGCTTTTATTTGCTGGTTGGTAAGTCAAACCAATGACTTTCCAGTTGTTCTTGAGTAAATGATACTTTCCAGGGGATGGGGAGGCAATCTTTTGTGTCACATCCCTGTCATAACACCACTCCTGACCTACAATCAGTTGAGAAAAGCAGTGTTTCAGCAGCTGCCCTTTGTGGCCCTTATTGAGAGGAAAATCCAACATGCTTCCTTAACTGTGGCTTATTTGCTAGCTACAGTTGAGTTTTCTGCGTGTCCTTCTTGTCTATATGCAGTCTATGATTCTTTTCTGAGTGAATGAACATGGTTACATTTTTGTAGTATTGCAATTACTTGTTGCTCTGTTAAAGACGGTATTAATGGCGGAAGAAGACTGACTTCCCTGAGCAGCTTTTATCAAGCTGTGTTTGTGCTTTGGTCTCCAGGAAATCCTTTCATGCACGGCATCCATAGTAATTCTCAGCAACTCTTGCTGACAGACTCCCAGGAGTTACTCCCACCCTACCAGAATTTGCAGAGAGATGCCAGGAACATTGGCTGGCTGATACCCGGGCTGTGCAGATACCACGGCTGTGCAGATGCCTACACCAGCTGATGGTTGAACAATAGCCCTTTTCCCACTGCCAGATGGCATTGTGTCTGAAGGAAGGAAATGCTGTGTGATTGTTTGTGCTCAGTTCCATCAGCTGTTTTTTTTCCGAGTAGAACTTTTTGTGTTCTGGCACAAAATACCTATTCAGTTAAAGGAGGTGTGTTATTACTACACCTCAAAATATGAATATCTCAGATGCTTTACTTATAATCACTGTGTTGTAAAGGTAATTTGCAGCCTTATATTTGAAACTTGGCTATCTAATGATGTGTTAGTGGGTGGAACTGTACTTTTCAAAAGTTTTCACTCTATTGCAGAGGTTCAAAAAATAGGCCTGTCTGAGATGTTTACTGGGTGGAAAAGATGGCTTGGGTACTAGAACACGTACCTTCAAAGTGAAGTCACCCATTCACACATCTTAGTAAGCTCTCACAGGCAAAAATAAAACCACATCTAGTTCCAATCTAACCTTGCTTCGTTTGGGGGTGTGGGGGAAAGACAGAAAAAGTTGCACAGGGAGCAAAGATGGAAATTTATGCCTTCAACTGACAGAGACTTGGCACAGTAGGCTAACTTCAAAGTGTGCTAATACTCTCCAGAGATCAGTAAACATGATTAATATATAGTCTGTGGGATTTGTGTGTGTGTGTGAAGTTACATAGACTTCTAAAAACAAAAACAACTTTTATATTTAATGTCTAATGCATTCCATCTGGTGGAGTGTGTATGAATATGTTCCTATTGAGGGCCAAATTAGGGACATAATGCAAATGCTGAGTAGTAACTTAGTCTGAAAATAGTGCAATGGTGCTATTCTAACGGGGAAATCATCAGCATATGATTTTCAGTCTCCCATATCAGTATGTTTAGAAAAGCAGAAGCATGCTGCTCAGGGTTTCTCTTCTCCATTGTACCTATTGGTCTCTTTTAGCAGGCAGCCTGGGGAATATGAAGTTCTAATACTAATTTTTGTTCTGTGGTAGGTCTGCTCTGTGTCAGACTCTGTGATCTGCACTGCTTATGCCAGTGTGGCTTTCCCAGAAGCCACCCCTCCTGTGTGTACTTAATTTAGCTTAAGGGGTGATGCATCTTATCAGCAGATGCTTTGGACATAGAGCTGTACCGATAGGTCTTGCCCAGTTTGGTAATTGTGCCCTGATTCAGGTGTCCTGAGTCATCTCTTCGTATGTCTTTACTTTCTTTAAATATCAAAGTTTCTGGTATTTGTGCATTTGTATTTTGTAGACTTCAAAGAGACTCCTCTGGATGTTTGCAGGACGGTTAAACTGCAGTCCTTGCTCCAGCTAGCAAACAGCATGATCTGTGCCGTTCTCTTGTCTTTCAGCTGGTTTAGAGACCTCATGTTTGTAAATGACTCTGTCGTTTTCCTGCGGTTCTTGTATTTCCTTATAAAACAGGGGTAGGACAATGTATATTTAGTGTATTTTCCTCCTTCCTGCATTTCTCTCTGAAATTATTTGTACCAAAGCTATATGTGGTTCAATTGTAAAGCTCCCCTGTTCCTCCTCTTCCATGCATCTGCTGAACAGTTGGCAGCCAGCTGAAGCATAAAAGGAGGGCTGTGAAGGGATGTGGGATTATCTCCTGGCACTACTGCCAGCTCTCCTGCAGCCCCGCTTGGATTTGCCAGGCTTTGTGCGCACGTGTGTGCTGACTCTGCCCTCCCACTGCACGTGCTGCGAGCCTGGACAGTACAGCCCCTGCCTGCTGTGGGATGAATGGGTCTGGCCAACCTGTGCCAGCTTTCCATTCATCCACAGGCATTGCCTGGCATGGTCTGTGAGTGAGAGCAGGGAAGGCTGCCTTAGATTTCCTCATTCGACTTAATACTCCTTTGGAAAGATCAAGTGGCATAAACCTGTTAAAACCAAATTGTAAAATACTGTGCATTTCAACCTGAAGTTTACAGAAAATGCTTGGTTAGGTGGTGTGGATTCTCCTCTTCATCTTAGGCAAGGTGAAATTTCATCCTTCCTGATAGAACATGGTGCAGCTGGTGGCTATGCCAGCAGTGAAGGCAGGGTGCCTTGCGGAGAGGAGAGGTGCTTTTGGCTCAGGGGAGTGTTTGGTGACACAGCATCTCTCTTTGGTTATATCCTTCCTCTCTGCGGCTTGTTCTGAGGACTAGCTCCCAACTTTCAGTTCTAAAGCCTGACAAATAGGGTGGCTGCAGTGGCACCAGCCCCCTGACTGCTTTGTCCCAAAACCACTCTGCCACAGTTTTTCTTGTCTGCGTGCATTTGCCTTCAACTGAACACAGTGGGAACGGAGTCTATGGGAAAGCTATTGGGACTGAAATGCGTAATAATGGTAGCTACCACTTCCTTTTACTTTGTGGCACCTATGAGTAGCCGTAACAGGTACAGGCAGAACATTTGTCCAGGGTCAAAGCCAGCTGTGCAGGGTTCGGCTCCATGGCAGCCCATTGTTGTGGCATGTAACCAAAAAGCAAGGTCACATTCTGCCCATTTTAAGTATGTGTTAATAGTCTCTACAAGACACCTCAAGACAGTGGGGAAGTAGCATGTAAATTGGAAATTTTAATCTTAATTATTTTTTAAATTCAGATGCGTTTTCCTTTTCAGGTAGGTGTGTTTTTCCACAGATTTGGGCACTTCACAGCCTAATTTGCTGGGCTGGAAACAAAGCTTAAGGGATTTTGTTTTAGGAGAATGATGACAAATGCTGATTTCCAAACGTTGTTAGCGATTTCCTAGCTACGGTTGGCCTTTGGAACTGCACTCTCTGCACTGGCCATGAAAAAGCATCAGAGTGGAATTCCTGCTATGAACGCACAGCCCAGCTGCCGTGCAGGATGGAAGACTCACTTGAGGTGTCTTTATCACAGTTATTTGCAAATAGACATATTTGGAAGTAGAAGTGGACATGCAGTTTCAGAGTTAATGCTCAGCTGCCATATGCTGTCATCACAGAAGAAAAGATAGGGGAAGGCATCCAGGGCAGAATTTCTGGAGGCAGATCGCTGTTCATCAGGTGTGGGACTGTGGCAGAGCATGGTTTTCTTGAAGTTTGGAGAGAAATGACTTTGGGTGATTCCAGCACTGTGGAGTTACCAGTATTCTCTGTGAGTATTTCACTGATGCTAGTGAGGTAATATTGGAATTCTTTCTTCCAATCCATGGCATGAAGTTAGAATAACAAAAGCACAAACAAGGATATTGTTTTGCTACACTTGATTTCATTTTTAGCCAAACTGTGAAATTTGCAATTATATTTTGTAAATGTGATTTCATTGTCATAAAATTTGACCGTGGATCAGAATTATAAAACTCTCTTATACAAATGTGCTTGGTAGCATGTTTGTGCTGGTAATCTGTTTAAGCTCCATTCAGTAAGCTGAATTCTTATGGAAGTTGAGTGCTTTGCTAGATAACAACCAACAATTAGTTCAGAAACTTATATATGTAACCTTTTCAGACCAGTTTCCTTGCTTTGGATTGCACAAGCAGTGGAATTTCTCAAGATTTGGATTAATATACTGTGTGACAAAGGTGTGCAGAATGCAAATATTTAAGGTGTCCACCGGGCTCTAAAAAGGAAATAGCAACCCTTTCTAAAGGCTGATGCAATTCATATTCTATCGAACCCAAATGGATTAGGCATACAATATTTATATCATTAATAACTTCTTATTCAATGGAATTATTCTCTTGAGGATAAATTTAAAAGACTCAAACCACTATTAGACGGAGATAGAGCATATTGTTCTCCACTACAATCAGGAACCTGCTAGACTGAAACCCAATTCCCTCTGCCACTGGCTGTACTAATCTTGATCTGAAAGGCCTTGAAGAGTTCCAGGTTGCAAAGAGTTAAATACTAAGAAATTCTCATTAAGTGTTTCCCCCCCTCTGGATTTCACAGTGCTCTGTCAAAGAGTAATACCACAATGGACTAGATATTTTGGAAGATATTTCTCCTCTGGGAAAGAGACATTTACAGAAATTCCGGAGATGAAAATGTCAAATGTTACTCATCCGCTCTGTGGCTTTTTATTCCTTTTTGAAGTATGTTTGCTTCCACTTGGTAGCTGAGGGTGTCACTGCTTGTTATTTGATATGTGGAACTGGGGCACACAAAAGGATGACTAATCCCATTTACTGGAATTTTACAGTTTTCATCAGGCCGCAGTTTCCATTTCAAGCTTTATAATAAAAGCAAAACACCAACTGGCAAGCTGACTTCTGCTATTGTTGTAGAAAATTAATACAGATCGCTATTACAGTAAAAGAGTCTCTTCTGAAGATTGCTTCTTGAATTGAAAAGAAACCTACATTTAAATATTTTACCAGGGGCAGTTTAGAGTAACTATACATACAGTATAGAAGGCTCCCAGTCCTTTCCCAAGCAATATCAGCCAGCATATTGTGCCTTTTGCAAATATACAGTCTCTATTTCCCTCCATGTCTCTGCCTCTCTCTTTAATTTTGTGGTTTCAAGACCAGTGGATTAGATCTAGGTCAAAAAACCTTCTTGTTATAGCCAAGGAGGCTATGTGAGTCTCGTAGTTAACAAAGGAAAATTGCATGCATCTCATGTATCTCAAATAATTTTTGTTTAATGTTCAGCTGATTTTGAGGGGGAAAAAAAAAAAGTAAGAAACATTTATAGTCACTGTCTTATACCATTCTTTACAAAAGCCTTTTTTTTGTTCGGTTTCTCCAACGCTTCTCCTAAGGTGCTGTTTCTACAGTCTCAGCGAGAGTAGCTATAGCAAGTCTTCAAAAAATGGTCTGAGCTTATTTTGACAAATCTGATTACCATACATTTAAATAAGAAAATCTAGTTCTAAGATAGCTATGTGCTTGCTTTCCAGCCCTAAGCCCCTTTCGTTGAAATCAGTGCTAGTCTCTTCCCTGCTCTCGGTGAATTCCTGCTAGTTTTCCCTCTTTCCCTTTTTGCTCCCGTGAGCTACACTGAGTACATATAATGTCCCCTTTCACCTCACACTCCTTAATTCACCTGTTATACCCAGCCTTGTGACCTTCACAGTGGGAAGCTACAAGAGGGCACAGCCTTGAGAGTAACAACACCGATTTTAGTGCATTGAAGTCAGATTATATTCACATCTAAGTAAAGTTAGGGTTGGCTGCTCTTTGCTTTATTGCAAATCCTGCAGTACGTGGTATTTCAGACTCTTCATCTTCTGATTTGTCACCTGAGCACCTCACTTTCTGGCGAGACTGGAAGGCTTAGCTAACCTAATTCTAATGGTTGGAGATATATGTCTGGCAATGTCATGATTTTTAGACCCTGTGATCAACCCCGAGTACATGAGATCTTTTTCATTGCTGTACAGATTTTTCTCTTCTTGTCTTAGGGAAAGTGTATCTACATTTCAGTCTCCAAGACTTTTGTTTTGCGATGTAAGTAGAGCTTCTTTTAGGGGCTCTGAAATACAGAGGATAATGGGAACCTCTGGAAATAAATGAATTATTGGGCTAAGCAGATCAATTGGGAAGAACTCTCTTGTGAATTTAGCAGACTTTGAAGATTGAAGTCTTCTCTTACTGGTAGGATTGGCATGATTTTCAGTATTTTTGTGACTGAATGCAGGTTTTAGCCATGTGCTGGCTCCCCATTGGATAAGACCAGATGGGCCTGAATGGCTCTGGAGATCAGAAGTCTAGGATGTCTCAATAACATTCATCTGGGCACAACCTATCTTCTTAGGTGATGGAACAAGTCAGGGTTTGTCACACTACTGCCAGCCTGCCCCATCTTCAGGGGTTCAACACCTAGTGTGTTGTGCCCTGGGCTGAGTGAGTGCCAGCCAATTTGGTGGGTTTGGGCACGATATCCGTACCCCACAAACACAACTAAGCTCACCTGACTAACATTCTGTTCGGATAGCTGTAATGGCTATTTTTCATATAACACAATTTCCTCTCCCACATGACTCTGTGTCCAGACTAAAGGTCAGACCCTCATCTGGTTTAAATCAGTATGGCCATGCTGACTTCATGCTTACGTATGCTAACTAACAAGCTGGAAATTTACAGCTAGCACTGTTATACAGGCACGCGGAGACTTGTGGCACTGGTGTCACCAGTGACAACATGGGTAAGGATGTTGAGACATTTTGGAGTTCCTGTTTATGANAAGGTAGGACTCTGCTTTCGTTAGATTTCAGCTTTTTGTAATGCACCATCTTTGCTCCTACTCCTTCCTTGCAGAAACCACTCTTCAGAGCAGCGCTGCTAACAAACAGAATGATGCTATCGCAGGATCCCAGACCTTATTGCAAAATTTTATTCACTTCAGTAGCAACCAACCTCAAAGTCCTTCTTTGTAAGTCTTGTTTGTAGGTCTAGTGAGACACAACAAAGCCACTCTTGCAACAGCTGATCATGAGTAGACTAAGAAACTACCATGGATGCTGGTGTAAATTTCCTCTACGTTAACACTGAGGGAACTTCAGATGAAACTGGGGGCTGTGCCATGACAGTGGATTGTCAGCAGCTGAACTACAGTTTAGAAAAGGAAGATGTATCTCTGTATATTCTGCTATTCTTCTCTAAGGGACTTTGAGGGTTATTTTTCCTGTTTTCCCTACTTAGCCGATCTAGAAGTGTACATACTTAAATTATTATCTACTTTAGAATCTTTTGTTTTTAACATACGCCTCTTTCAAAGTACAGCAATATTCTGAGGATTTGAAAGACAATTTATTTGTTTATTTATTTATTTGTTTACCTTTACCTCTATGAGACTTTAAGCAACATGTGATACTACTGCCACCCTATATTTGAGTATTCTTTTATGGAAAAAAATGAGTATAGATGGGATAATTGTTTTGCGATAGATTTTTTTTTTTCTTAAAGAATGCTGAAGTCATAATCCATAAAGCAATGAGCCATAAAGAGAGTCAAAACCATAGGGTGGCTATGGCAATGCTCTACATGGATATTTTAACACCAGAAGCCTGTAGAGAATGAGTGCTCCAAAGTCATCTCATGCCCCATGCTACACACTCTGTTCTACTGAGCAGCTTTTCTCTCTCCTCTCCTAGCTTTTTCCAGAAGGTGTCACTGTAAGGCAGTGGTGGTAAAAAAGCCTGTAGATTTAAAAATAAATGCATGAAAAGGACTTAATGGCTCTTCTTTTCCTGTAATGATTATTCAACTCCTAATAAATCAACATCAACAGTTCAGACCATTAGAATGGGAACAAGAAATGGGAGCACCAAAGTTTCTCCATGATTTGAATTTACATTCTGACTGAGAACATTTCATCCCAAAGAAAATTCAGCTTCTCAAACCTCTAGCTTAATAGCTAAGAGTGTGAAATCACCAAAACGACTGAGCAGGTTTAAAGGCCACACTTTCAATGCTCATATTCTATGTACACAGGCACAAATCTGAGAACCACATGCACACCACTGGACACAACTTCATAACAAAAAGCTGCAAACAAATATTTCCTTTTGCACATATTCAGTGAGATTTGATATGTTTGCAGACTTCAGCTTCCATTGGGTTCTGAGTTTCAGCACAACACACCAGAGACTGTTAAATGAATGGGTGACATATATTCAGAAAATATTGTTAATGTGGGTAAGGACTGGAATGCAGCACTGCAAACATGGACAAGTATGACGGCTCCAGCTCTCTGACTGGATTATACATATTAAAACAAAATGCAGATTCTTGAGTATAGAAACATTAAGCCAGAATTGCATCAGAAGGCAACAAGTGAATGGAAGAAAGCTCAAGATATGAAAGTATACCAATGGGTTGCTGCTATGATCTGTGAGTATGGCCTAGAATAAAACAGAAGTGGTATTTCTCGTGAAGCCAGAAGAAATTTAGCACCTCTGGCCTGAAGCTGGCTGAGCACTCACCTGGAACGCTGCACTCAGCTCTGGTTGCTCACCTTCAGTGGTGGTGGCTGTAGGCTGGAAGTGGAAAACCACTAGCGTACTTAGGGAAGTACAGTCTGCAGTAGCAGAGAAACATTGCTTAAGATGCAGGTAAGCGTGAGCTCAGAACTAGTAGGTGGGGAGGAACCATTTGAGATGGAAACCAGAGAGATGGAGTTTGGGGCAGATCCTCCTGTACGTACTGTAACAATGGACTATATTATGTCCTTAACTACAGCACAAGACTAGAGTTAACCGTTCAAGAGGGTCTGGTCACTACTTGTGCTTCTACACAGTGAGATAATCATATGCAAATGCCAGATGAATAATTTGTTTCACACCTGCACCATACAAGGTGTGGGTGCTGCCCCAGAAGTGATGCTGGGTGACTTATCCTCTATCTTATGGCATCGGGAGGATAACCCACCACACAGTTTTCTTGGAGGAGAGCAGCCTTCCTAATGCAAGCCCTGCACTGGCACTGGCACAGTGCTGTTTTCCCAGCGAGGAGACAAGGCCTCCAGGCCTCTGTCAGCCTGCCAGGACTTCATCACCTGCTGATGCCCAGAGAAGCAGTGGATGACCCATCCCTAGAAGTGTTCAAGGCCAGGTTGGATGGGGCTTTGAGAAGTCTGGTGGGAGGTGTCCCTTGTCAAGGCAGAGGAGCTGGAAAGAGATGGTATTTAAGGACTCTTCCAACCCAAACCATTCTACAGTTCTATGCTTCTTTTAAAATTGAGTCCGTAAGATAGTACAGCCTTTTAGCTCAGATAGTAGTCTTCATCTTGTGAGAAATTGCTCTGGCAGGAGTGGTTCTGGGGCAGGGTGTGGATGAGTGAGCTCCTGGGGCTCCTTTAGTCCAGTGGGGAGTTAGTTCCCCTTTAAAGCATGGTGCCCACAGGAGTCTGGTTCCACTTTGTGCAGACTTAGTTTGTAGGCCCTTTGGTGTGAAGGGGTGACCTGAAAGAGGGGCACAACGCCATAATTCTCCTGTGATATTTTCTTCCCTGGTATAGCCATCAGAATAGAGAGAGGAAAGCAGAGCAGGAGGGAGGTAAGGCAAACATTTGAGGTATGTCCCTGAAGGACCCTATTGGGGCAGAGTTTCAAGCACTTATTTTTACAGTATACTTTCAGAAACAAATTTGCTATGTAACCGATGTGTTGACAAATCAGTCCTGATCTGAATTTGTACATTGCTTTGATTCTTCAGGCAAGTATTGAATATGTAGCCAGATTCTTAATATAGAAACAACTGGAAGTAGGTCATTTCCGCCCTTCAAATGCCATTAAAAACTCCATTTATGCTATGGAAGAAAGGGAAAAGTTTTCCCCGTCTTTTCTTCTTCCTTGGTTTCTGCAGCACAAAACACTCTATGAAAATAAATTGGCATCAAATAAAAATCATTATTTCCTTTTTCCTTCGATTTCCCTGTTTATCAGGACAATTTTAATGAAATCCATCTATTTACTTTGTGGGATTCTAGTAACAGATCTTCTCATTATACCATAAGTAATGGTGAAGTAAGAATCTTATGACTATTACTTTTAAATCAAAGTTATGGGATTTATAATGGATTCCATAATACAGATTTCAAATTTTACAGTAGTTTAACCATAGACAAACATTATATCCTTCCCTTCTTTGTAACTCAGCTGCTCTTTATTTTCTTCTGCATCTTTATATGGTTTAAACATCTGTGCCCTCAGAGTCATTCCATGCCTGCTCGCCTTATTAGAGGGTTTGGTGCTGGAGTCCTCCCACCAAACACCAGAGTCCTTCCCTTTGTTTTTCTCAGTGACGTACACAAGAACTTTGAGGTGGTGTAAGAACAGAGGGATTTAGGGCTAATAAATTCTTCATCTAAATGGGTGAGTGTTTGAGCTGGGCTGTTAGCTTAATTCTAACCATAAGGAGCAATAACCACAGCATACTTTGGGTGGGAGAAGACATCAATCACTGTCACTTTTCAGCAGAGGAAAATGAGCAGAGATGGAAGAACCTGGGGTGGATTTTAGCTATTGAAAACCAGGTCTTTAGCTTTTCATCCAGGCTAATTCTTTTCTGTGTTACTGGTGTTCCTAAAAGCCATCTCACAAGCTTTTTTTTTTCCAGTGGTAGTATTACTCCTGTTACTTGGAAAGATTAGATGATTAATATGTGTATTCTGACAAAGTCTGGCTACAGATACATTGTTTAACTGTACGAGATCATAGAAGACCCTCACCCATATGGACCCCTGGGTGTATAGGGAGGTTTTCCACACTAACTTCCCCTTGACAAACCAGAACTGACATACCTCTGCTGTGCTCTGAAATTTATTTTGAATCTTTCATCTTAGTGAGAAATAACTACTGTCATAAGTTAGCATGCTGGCATGTCAAGCTCCCCATAATTTCACAAACTTTTTTCTCATGGTCAGTTTAAGCTGCATTTACATCGCTATTAGTAGATAATGAGAAGATTTGCTTTTAAATGATCATGTAAGGTTTATCGGGGATAATGATTTCTTGAAGGAATTCTTTCTGACGTGGAAATGATTTGCTTCCTGTAGAAAGTTTTACATTCACTGTTCTTAAGGAAGCAGGACTGGGAGAAATGTGCTGTGCCTCTCAGAAATGAAAGTATCTCAGGAGAGCAGTTTTTGTTATGAACAGCAGAACTTGCCTGGCTGGTCTCTGCAATCAGCTGGATGGGAGAGCAGCTGACCCCCTTGCATTTTGCACATTGAGGGCGAATTCCTAGCCCTGCTGATGCTAGGAGAAGTTTTGCCTGTGACTCCAGGAATTCAGGACGTCAACTTCAGCATTCAATACAGCCTGTCTCCCCCTGGCTCTCCTTTTTCCCTGGCAATCTCCTTAGCATTCCTATGGTTATTAAAAAAACTCATTGACACTGTCCCTTCCTATTTGTTTTTTGGATGCTGTGTAGATCCAAAGAAATCTCATCTTTATCAGCAACATCACTGCTGTCACTAGCATGGGGAGGGGGCAGCTCTGACACTGCATTGCTGTCTGTACCCATTACCAGGGGAGGAAAGAGATCTCCTATATGTCTTTTCCATTATATTAGATCTCCTGTATGTCTTATCCATTTAGAGGCTATTTCCACTGCAGAGCTTCAGACTCCCAACTGTATTCACCATAGCTGTTTTTTTTTTTTCTTGCAGATATATTCTGCCACTTTCAAACAGCCGAGTTTTTGTAAACAAAATGTATTTTCCTCTTTATTCTGGAAAACTGCTGTCATTCAGATGAGCTGCTACTTCTCTTAAATCTCTCCCACTGCATAATTTATTTGAGAACTGCTTGACTCATGTAACAATACATAAATGAGAATGAAATTAGAAGGGCATTTGTTCTCTATTTTCTCCTAATCATTATTACTCCATACATGTCAGCTTCAGATTTACACCAGAGGCAGTTTTGAATAGAAGCAAAACTGGCATAATCCATCAGAATCTTATAATTAAACTTTTTTAGTCTGTATTATTTTTCCCACTTTTGTTATAACTTCTTAATCTTTAGTGGCCTGATCAGATGGAAACATTCCTTCTGCTTGTTCCTTTTGTAAAAACATGTGTGAAATTCCTGTACAATGTTTCCAGTTTTGCCATTCATTTCAGTGGAGATAAGATTTTATTTTATTTTATTGTTCATGAACAGGAAAACTTTAACAGCTTTTGATAGTACTTTTATTTACAGAATGAAAAATATGAAGAAAAAAACTTAGCTTCTAAGGGAAATAAAATATAAAAATAAACACTTTTGCAATGTCACAGCATTTTTTTCCCCAAGAAATGTATTTTCTAAATAGAGTTTTTAATTTAAAAAGGGATTTTTACTTATCATTTTAGTCTGACTGTTAAAAATGTGATTGATTGAATGGTTTCTTATGTCTTGCTTTTTTATTATTAGTATTTTCTGCTAATATTTATTCAAGTCTTTCTTCTATTGCCAGTTTTGTTGAGGTTCGTTTTGTGTTATTGAGTTTAAGCAGTCTTTAGAATAATAGCAAGAAGTCAGAAGACTTTTTCAGTAAGTGGGAGATTTAGATCCTAAACATTTTTCAACTGAAATACATTTTAATGATATTATATGTACAAAGTGGACAATCTGCACTCAGAAGAATGCTATAGTGATCTTCTCTAAAGTATCCTGATGCAGACTACACTCTACTGTATGAGATGTTTTGCTTTGTGCTAGTTATCTAAATTTTTATTGAACCAGAGAAAAAAAATGACTTTCACTCTAATAATTCAGTTCTTCACCTCAGGAAATAGGAAAGCAGATTTCCAAACTGTCATTATTTCCAATTATTGTTTTGTGTTTTAATATAAATTGAGGAAGAAATGTGGGAGATTGAGGGTATGCTCTCTCACACCAGTCTGCAGCTTGGTTGTTCAGACATCTATTAAGGAACTAGGTAATATAGATTTAAAACTCCTTAATAAATGGAAGCAAATTCCTTATAGGTGTGGTGATTATTTTACTTGTTGAGCTATTAGGAGAAAGGGTTAATTATTCTCCTTTAACGTAGTTTTTCTTTCTTATGCTCTTACTACAAATACTTGGAATGAAATTCTTTCTCTGAATGAAACCTGACTTTCAGTCTGTGATACCTCCTTCGTAAAACCATTTTTTTTTTTTAATTAGCAAGAACAAGATTTTTATTTCTAACCATTCTTCATTGTTTTGTTTTCTTTGTCAGCCATCAAATGGAGAAAAGCAGTTATGTGAGCATTTCTGCTAAACCTGTTTAGTTCATTCACCTCTTGCCATGAAATGAAGACTAATTACTTTAAGAAATGTTGTGCCTTTCGTGTGGTACACAAAATGGAAGTGACTTACCAGAATCTCTACTCCACTCTTGAAATAGTCCTTGACTATCAACATTCAGCAAAAAGTTGTTGACGTCTCAATGTGTTTGCCACTGAAGAATTAATGTATCTGTGCCTACACTGCAAACAAATGCTCTCACTCCCACAGCTCCTAATTAGGTCCCCTAATGAGCATTATTACTGACTGGGCACTGACAAAACGTGTCAGTGTTGAGAGAAGTAATCGATTATGCCAAAGGAGGAATCCAAACCACACACCTAAGAGTTGTCTGGAACCATTTTTTGGTATGTCGTAAACCTGAAGGTTACTTGCTTTGGCACGTTTCCCATAAGGAACCATCCTTCCCTCCTCTGAACTAGTTTATTAACAGTTTGGCAGGGTAATCTTGACAGTTTTTTTCAATTCAGTGTCATTAGTTTCAGAAGCACCTTATTCCTTACAATAATAAGAAAATTGATCCTGTTACTCAAATTATTTCCACCTATTCCACACTAGATCGCTTCAAGTGATTACTTCAACTAATTCTCTTGTAATTCATGTGAGTTACTGCATATCTTTTAATCCTGTTAAGAAGAGAATAGCGATTATTTCGTTAAGGAGCTCATTGGAAAAATGATCTAAACTGTGCTCTGAATCATTAAACAAAGCCCATAATTGAATTATGTAACACTTGGGAGAAATTGCTGAGCCTGTTCCAGAGAGTCAGCAATGAATATCGACTTCTGGTGTCTTTAACTCTGACCATGAGCATAAAGAAAGATGTTTTTATTTGTCTATGCTTCTTATTTTCACCATGTTACCAATGAATTGGTTTAAAAATGTAGGTTTGGATGGTTTCTAAAAAGAAATAATACAATTTTTGTCCAGATGTAATTATTTTGTGCAAAGTCAAGCATCGGCCAACTCATTTTGGTGGAACAGCTTGACTGTTGACCAGCTGATCAGAGGTAGTCCAGTATGCAGTGCGTATGAAAATCAAACTTTTTATTGTATTTTGCCTTAGAATGTATAAGCTTTATTGCTTTTGGATATATAAACTTATTTCCTTGTCCCCTCGGAAGCCCCAGTTAGCACTAGCCCCCAGAAGAGATCAGTTGCTCTACTGAAAAACCTGGCTGACTTTTCACCAAGCATTTGGCGAGGGTCAAGATACCTGGGGAACATTTCAGAGAAAGGATGGAAATCTGTAGTGTGGTGATGAGTGTGTGTCTTGAGAAGGTCTGACCAGTCTTGAAGAAAGATTAATCTGTTTACCTGGTAACAAATTAAAAATCAAATTTTTAAATTTTGCATTTACGGTAAAGAATATTGCAGCATCACATCAAACATGGTGACTGATTCTTCAAATGACTGAAATGACTATTTTCAACATTATGAAAGTGGTAGGCTTTTTTTGTTTGTTTGTTTATATTTCTTTATTCTGAAAATTTTGCTTCAGAATATTAAGCTCTCTACTGCACTTTACCTTGATAGGTAAAAGGAAAATTCAAACCACTGTTAATTTTATACCTGATTTTAGCTATACATCTTCAGCAATATTTTATTAGATATATGAAAGCAAAACAGTGTTCAGACTAGCAAAAACAGTAGAAAAAAATATTCACATCCCACATCCACACCCTCTCCTGTATTAGTGCTTTGAAAGAGTAGCCTCATAAAGCAGAAAAAAAAAATAAGAATTAAATCACTTGGGAGAAAGCATTTAAACAAAAAGTGGGACTGATAGTTGGGAACTGCTTAGGAATATTTTACCAAATACCCCAAAAGCCACAACTGAGCGATAAGGCGAAAAAGTTTTTTTTTTAAAACAAAGCAACCACCAAAACAAAACAAAACAAACCATTGGCTCAAAGGAAAAGTGGAAGCAGGTATGAGACATAAAACATAAAAAACAAAACAAAACCACAGGAAAATGCAGGTTTATATAAAAATGGAAGAAAGGGAAAATTGATAGTAGTACTAAAAAGGGAAGACTTTTTCAACTGTTGTTAAAGAGAAAAAGAATAACACACAAAGTGAAAGCTCTGGGTAAGTTCTAGGGTGTCAGAGGGAAGTTTTAAGAAATACTGAGAAGAAATCTTAGTATTATATTGTTCCATGACTAAAATAAAGTTTGTAGAATTGTCTATAATGATACCAAGAGGCAGAACCGTTCAGTAAATAAAAAAACTTTTGATAAATTATTTTGTAAAAGTTGAGATAAGTTTGATTGCTAAAGACAATGGCACCAAAGCATTCAGCGTTCTGGTCTAGAAGTGAAAGGGACAATCAGTAGCATAGTATAGATTAAAACCTCAGTGATGGGTCTTAAATTGCTAGCATCTCAGGGATCTGACAATACAAGGCATCCAGAAAAGGCATGGCTCTCGGCCTATACATTGGTAACATTTTCATCACTAATACAAAAAAAAAATAAAACAACATTTTTGATGAGGTTTTCAGAAGGTACTGAAACCATGAAGAAATCATGCAAAAAGAAGGCTCAGAGTACGGATGCAAAGTTTTTTTGTTTTACTTTTTATTTTTTTGTGGCTAAATGAAAGGTCATTCATCTATGAGTAAAAAGTGACAGCAGTACAACACTATTGTGTTTCCCAGCTAATGTCTGTGAAAAACCAGTGGTAATCCTTTGAGGAGACTCAGAAGATGGCTTTTCTCCCCAAATGTGCAGGGCTCATCGAATCAAGAGCAGGAGGTCAGGTCTGAGGACCTTGTACCTGACAGAGTGGAAGAGCCTGAGGGGTCCCCAGGTGACTGGTGCCAAGCGGCAGGGTGCATGGAGCAGGTGGGAGGGCTGCTGCTCTCCCTTCTGGCACATCTGCTGCTGCTGCTCAGTGCTGTGAGAATGATGGAAAAGTGGAGTTTATAACGAAAGCCTCCAGGAGATATTTAGTTTATTGCAGAAATAATAAGTGGAAACTTGGTTGCACCCGAAAAGTGCATATGTGGGGAAAATAAGCTTTGTAATAGACAGCTTTTTGATCTTGCAGCTGAAAATTCATTAGTACAAATAGCAAGTAGAGTCATGGGTTGTCTACTGATGAAATTCAAGGCAAGTCTGTTTCAGTTATTAATTCAAGCAAGTCTGCAGTCTGTGAGGTGTCAGGCTAGAAGGTCCCTTACAACCTATGAAGCTGTAAAGATAGAAGTGGCCATTCAAACCACGAAATCTACAGGGCGAGGGGAAAAGATCTACTCAGGTCTGAACATATTGCTGCAGATGTCACAACTCACATAACATTTGGAGAGTTTTACTCTAATGTAATCCATCTCTGCCAAAATGACACATCTGTTTCCACTTTCTCTTCCTTATATTATCTTTGTAACATCACTGTATACTCCATCTGGAAACGAAATTCTCTTTAATTTTTTTAAAGAAGCTTTCTTGATAAAATCTGGCATTGTAATGATTTGGAGGCAAAGATAAGTTTGGAAAATGGAACATTTTCTATTTCCTGCCCATGTAACTATGGTCCTTCCCTCTCTGCAGACACACATGGTACAAATATATACAAATATGAATGCATTTATGCTGTATATATACTGTGAGAAAAAAAAAAAAAAAAAGCAAATGGGCTAAGAAAATAGACCCTTGCTTTGTATTAATAACATGCATACCAATCCTAAAAACAAAGAAAAATATGTATTTGGAGAATTATTTAAATATTAACAAATGTGATATCTAACTTTTTACTATTAACAGTTGTTTTGCTGTTCTTTATTTTTATTACTTATATTCTAAAATTTCTCCTGGCTTTGTAGGAATTCAGGCTGTTGGGACTTGCTCTTGTCTTACTGCAGTGTAAAGGAATTTTGCCATTGACTCAGTAAGAGCCAGCTCTACTTTTACTTTTGCTTTGCAGACTCTTTTAATTTCCTTTACTGTATGCATTTGCCCAGAGGTAATATTGCTGATTCTATTTTGGAAATGTCCTTTTAAAATTTCAACATTTAACCATTCAGTGGAAGTGTGAATTATTTTTTTATTATTATTTCAATGATTAATACTGAGGGGAACAATTAAAATGTATCCTCAAGCTGTTTTTATATCCATTTAATTGGGAAAAACAAACAAAAAAGTTTCTTGGGTAATAATGATATTTGATGTGTGAAGGAATGTGATTACTGGAAAACCTGTTTAGTCAAATATTATGTTTCCCCTAGAGATCCCAGTACAAAGCTTACTGGAGTCATTGGAGGCTTGGAGTGCAAACATTCTTTTAGTGCCTTTGGCTTAGCAATAACGCTGTCTTATTAATCTTGATTCAGTTGGTAGATTAGGGTGGATATCTTTCCAGGAAAAAATGAGCACAAATGTTTTGCTCGAGGAAAAGGAGGAAAAGAAAAGCAATTGTTTTAAATTCTATTTTTAAGCAATAAATCTGTTGAATCCTCTTTAAAATCAGAGGGAGATAATCCAGAGGGCTTTTTTTTTTTT
>VXAV01005552.1:44070-57436 GCA_013399715.1 Alectura lathami | reverse complement strand
TTTTTTTGTAATTTACCAGTCTTTCCTGACTGGCTAGTTGGGCACTTCAGGCTTTTTGCTGGAAAGAATAAATAATACCAATCACGTGTCAAAAGTTTGAACTCAGAGTAAAAGAGGGCAACTCCAGCCCATGTCCAGCTTCATAGCTTTGTTTAACGTAGTTATTTTTATGGAGGAAGAGAAAGGAAATATTTTGCAGTGTCACATGTGGTTATAATGGAACTATCTCTAGACTTCTGCTGCTTCTTTTGTTCCCTTGTGCTTCTGTTTCCTGTCTCAGGTTTGGGAAGGAAATGCACTGCAGCTTCAACACAATGACATAGTCCTTCACAGCATGCATGAAAGGTCTGAGAACTTGTTAATGGTGATGGCCTGGCAATATCCTTTCTCTCCTTATGACAGCTGGCAGCACATAACTCACTCTTGTGACTTCACTCATGTTTTTTCCCAGTGACTTATATGTGTGATGACAATGTTCAACAGGCACTCAGTCTGGTAAAGCCTATCTAGGATCTTTAAACTTATCTCAGATCTTCAACTTCTTCATCAAAGAAGAAGATTTCTAAAATGTTTTTCCTGTACCTGAATACCTCCTCTAAACTGAGCCCTTAATACATCCAGTCTAATACCATTATTATGGTTAGAATTTCCAACCTTTGAAGTTGGTACTTCTTGCTCTCCTATTCAAATCAATCTGCCTCTTTTCCCATTTCTTTATCTCTCCTTCCCTTCCTTCTAGATATCAGATAACTACTTGTCTAATCTGAATAGTTATCTGTCTGCCTATCTAACCTAGATAGATAAATAGATAACTAAGAAAATGAAATCACAAGAGCTTCTATTTTACCTGCTCTTCAAACATTGCGTATCAGTTCATGCTATGGTTAGTGGGGCTATTCAAGCCAAGAGCCTATCTGTCAAGGAAGACAAAGCATAGAAGATAAAATTCTAATTACTTTACACAGACCAAAGGAAATTGAGAAGCAATCCTTTAAAGTGTGGGAAGATTTCTGCTGCCACTAGAGGATGCCGGGTCAGATGCTCTGGCTGCATCATGCAGTCTTGGCTGTCATTGATACAGGTAAATAGTGATAACAGGGCTGAAGGTTCCGCAAGTGAACAAGGCGAAGTTGGTGTGTATGTGTGCATGGAACATCAGTCCTGTACACTACCAACTCAGAAACCAAGAAGAGTGTATGATTTCCTGGTAAACAGCTGGTTGTACTTTTTTTTTTTTGTTTGTTTTGTTTTGTTTTGTTTTAATTCTGTTGTTTTTAAGATGGGCATTCCTTTACAGTGAGTCTCCTGTAAACAGTCATCATGTGTAGGTTATATTTTACTAGAACTGGAGTTTAAGTTAAAAAGGAAAAATCATAAAGCTAGAATTTACTTCTAGGCTCATGAAACTTTTAAAAAGCTCAGGGGGAAATGAATCCAATGTTTCACTTTTTTGTTACCAATTCAAACTAGGCTTAGACTGAAAAACTGAAAGTTGCCATCTTGGAGGAAATAGGCTAAGTGCACTGAGCTGTATTTCATTGTCACGTCATTGAAAAAATGTTGCAAACAGAAATTTTTGTTTCTCTAAAGCCTCTTAGCACCTTCCAGCAACAGAAATTGGGAATTAAAGATAAATAGGAATGAAATGAGTATGCCTTACATTACTACTTTGTGCTGTTCAAGCAATAAATAATGTACTTAATGCAAGTGGGAATCTGTTGTCTTTGACTGGGGCTTATGGGTGCCTAAACTTTCTGTGAAACTGCTTATAATTTCCTTCATTTAAATTCAAGAAATCTTTGAGTTTATCAAATTTTCTGGAAACTATTTCTGATCTGTAAAATCAAAGAGTCTGAAAATATTGATTTTAGTGATTAAGTAAAATTGGCTCATGGAAAAAGAGTACATTACTACTTTACTACAAAGAAGTTGATGCTGAACTGACTTGGGCACTAAAGCAATCTTGCAAATGCCTTTGGTTTACTAGAAACTCATAGAGTTCCTCCCACCTGTCAAAAAAATATCCAATAATTATCACTGATATGAGTGTGACAGAAGAGTTGGGCCACATGCGTCCATTTGCTTATTTTAAGCCCCTTTATAAAGAGGGCAATCATATCAGACTTGATATAACCACAGATCTGCTTTGAGATCAGTCAGTGAGAAACATTTTGAAAAGTGGTGCTGTGTGAGAACATGCTTTGGAGGTTTTCTTTGAGGCTTTGGATTGTGATTTCATCCAATTTTACACAAGACATTTAGTCTTAATGGAAGCTTTGATCATTGATGGAAGAAAACAACTTACATTAATGACATTCAGAACACAGAGGAAGACTTAACAGTGAAGTGTGTCTTATGTTTGTACACATGCTTTGGCCCCAGTGTGCAAATGTTTCCTGTGTCTCCCTCCAGCCCAAGTACAAGATGTTCTGATGGAAAGACTAACAAGGCATAACAAAGTAACATTCAGTAGACATAGAATCCTGGGGATCACAGGTTTTGTTACTTAATCTGACTTTTTTCAAAAGTCATCATGTCATAGAAATGTTCAGAAGCAAGAGCTGCAAAATTACAGAGAACGATTTCTTGTTTAGTGTGAATGAGAATGGTCATACAAGGATTGCCTGAGGAACATGCAGCTCTGGAGAGCCAGGGAACAGCCATGCAATTTCACGGACTTTGCAAAATGTATTTTTACTGAAATAATTTTAGCAATAATAATAAATAATTCCTCCTAAAATAAAGCCTTTTACTATAGTGAAGTTCATGCTAGTTGAAATGTATTAGACACCAGCAACAGAGTCAAATATCAAGATATTGGCAAAGCAAGTTAGAAAGAAAGGAATAAATGAAAGACCTAGTCTCAGTCCTAGTTCTGTAAGGGGACCACAGGAAAATCTCTGCGCCAGTAAAATCAATGTTTTTTACTACTGGATTCAATTGATCCTCCGCACTTCCTCTCCATGTGTGATGCTTGAAGAACTAAAATCTGTATCTTTACATACATTCAGTGAAGAAATGATGACAGCAGCTAATGCCTGATGATTATGTTAGCTTATTTTCTGTGTGAAAAAAAATCAGATAAAAATGAAATGAAAAAACCACCACCAACAAAAAACCTTAATGTGCTTGCTAAATCTGGAAATGAAGAAGTGGATGCATTTCTTGTAATTACCTACATGTACATATTCTTAAGTACATAAGCATTAACTAACTAATATTATTTTCATAACATTCCTGTTTACATTTTGTTAATGGAGTATTTACCTATATTTTGAACTGAATATACATAATAGATATATACATATAAATATAGCCAGGTCAGCGTGTAAGAAGGTCAGCCTCTCTATTTCCTGTGTGACATGTCGCCAGGATGGGGCATAGTATGAGTTTTGCCAGCTTGCTTTTTCACATTTCCTCCAAAAAGCACTGCTTTTCCCAGAGTCTTCTGAAGAAAAATGACTTCTATTTCCAAAGCTTTGGGCTTGTTACTATTTGGCAGTGGGCAGAAGACTATCACATTTGATACTTTTCTTCACAGTAGTCCTTCTGAACTCTTCAAATTGTTTTCTTTGGAGCCTGCTTCTAGTGCAAGGAAAACCAGGCAGCCGACTGCGGGCTCAGTATCCTTCGGCTGCCTTGTGCAACGAAGTGTTGTTGGTTGCGCTCATACTGCTACGATGAGATAAGATAAGCGCTGAACAACAAATGGAACAGAAAGCAAGTATTAATTTTCACCAGCTCTGAACATGAAATTCTTGTCTGGTGAATTTTTTTAACCTTTGTTCATAAGTAATTTCAAAAAGCATGTAAAATTGATGGTTAGGAGAGGCTTTCATTGAAGATGTATTTTGTGGTTACACTGTATACCCACTTGCACAGGTGGTTTTGGTCATAGTGGAGAGCTTGTGTTATGCCCTAGCTGCCCGGGTGTTCTCAGCAGTATCCTGTCTGTGTTCCCACAACTCCTGATCTGAAGGCACCTCTCTGATGTGACCCTGTGGTAAGTGACTGGATCAGTCATTCCAAGGACTATTGCTGATAACTCCTTCCCAAGTGCAGCATATCTCCTTTCTATTAAGATCTTGATCTCACTACTTGCTCACTAGTGAAGAAAAGGAGAACCAGCTGCTGTAGAAACTTCAGCCTTATTGTTTTTATATATATCAGGAGTTCACTTATGAAATGAATCCCCTGTTGTTCTCATCAGTTCACTGATGATACAAAGCTGGGAGGAGTGGCTGACACCCCGGAAAGCTGTGCTGCCATTCAGTGGGACCTGGACAGGCTGGAGAGCTGGGCAGAGAGGAACCTGATGAGGTTCAACAAGAGCAAGTGTAGAGTCCTACACCTGGGGAGGACCAACCGCATGCACCAGTACAGGCTGGGGGATGACCTGCTGGAAAGGAGCTCTGAGGAGAAGGACCTGGGTGTCCTGGTAGACAGCAGGTTGGACGTGAGCCAGCAGTGTGCCCTTGTGGCCAAGAAGGCCAAAGGGATCCTGGGGTGCATTAAAAGGAGCATGGCCAGCAGGTTGAGGGAGATGATCCTCCCCCTCTACTCTGCCCTGGTGAGGTCTGGAGCACAGTGCTCAGTTCTGGGCTCCTCAGTACAAGAAAGGGATCTTCTGGAGAGAGTCCAGAGCAGGGCCACAAAGATGATGAGGGGCCTGGAACATCTCCCATACAAGGAAAGGCTGAGAGAATTGGGGGTCTTCAGCCTGGAGAACAGGAGACTAAGAGAATCAATGTATGTAAATATCTGAAATGTGGGAGCCAACTGGTTGAGGCCGGGCTCCTTTTTGTGGTGCCCAGTGACAGGATGAGGGGCAATGTGCAAAAACTGGAACACAGGAGGTTCCATACAAATCTCAGAAAAAAACTTCTTTACTCTGAGGCACTGGAATTGGCTGCCCAGAGAGGCTGTGGAGTCTCCTTCTCTGAAGGTATTCAAGACCCACCTGGACGTCTTCCTGTGCGACCTGCTGTAGGGAACCTGCTTTAGCAAGGGATTGGACTAGATGATCTCCTGAGGTCCCTTCCATCCCCTAACATTCTGTGATTCTGTGATTCTCCCCACTTTTTGGAGCTTGTTCACTCCAAGAGCACATTACCATGTTGACCAAACTGATTAACTTTCAGACCAGAAAATGAGATCTAGCTAGGCTCCTAACGTGCTCATACCACTGTGGAAAAAACGTGAAGAGCCTGGATCCTCAGGAGCAAGTTTCTATTTCTGAAGAAATTCTCCTGTTATGAACCACTGCACACTAGTGCAGACACAGACACTATCTCAGTTTCTTGTTGTGAATATAGATATACAATGGTGTCTGCTGGAAATCAGTGACTAAGCAGCTTTGCATGATGATATCTTTTACCCACAACTTTCCTCCAGATCTTGACCCCACTGTGCCCACTGCCTCAGCATGGATGTCCCTCTCCTTGTCTTGCTTCTCATGACTCATGATGAAGGCTACAGCTTCCTTCCTGCATGACAGCAGAGTGACCAGCTGCTGCACCTCTTTGCTGATGGATTGAGGTGTTTTCAGACCTGGAGCTTCGTTCCCTTCAGCTACTACTAATGTACACAACTTTTACTAGAAAAGAATAAAGGGACTTAAGGGAAGAAAGAATAAAAGTGAATTGACAAAGGAAATCCTGCTATCGGTTTCCACTATTTCCTTCTATTGTTGAATGTCGCAGATGCTGAAGTAAATTTCTACTGAGACGGGAATCCCACATTAACTATTGTCATCCATGTTGGTCATGGCCAGCAGTTAAATCATTCTTCCTTCTCATTTGAACAGCCAGAGTGCACAGTGGTATTTCAGACATTTTTCTGAGTAAGCATCCTTAGTGCTTCCCAGAGGTCATTGTCCTCTGAATCAGGCCAAAAGCACTGAAATAAGAATGTTGAATCTTCTGTAAACTTTCTGGCAGCTGTTATGGAATCACATAGAGGAGGATGCTTGCCAAAACAAGCAACTTCTGTAAGTGCCATCATTTTGATTTTTTTTTCCTTCCCTAGTTTTTTAGATTAACTTAAATGGAACATAATTGCATTCTTTCATGGTACTGTTGATTTTGTCCCTAATGAGTCATCTAGGAATTTTCTAAGAAATCCTTCCAAAACTGAACCCTGAATTGGTTCTGAAATTACTATCCCTTGAAAGCATAAATTCTAAGAATATGGTAATCCTTGTCTTTAAATTTACTTCTTATCAGAGGGTTTAAAAAACTCCTTGCAAATCAGTTCTAGCAGTGCTATGTCTGCAGAGGGACTCCAGAGTCCTCCTCCATTGATCAGACATGACATTATCCCTGCAGGCTTGATTGTATTTTCTCTGCATGAACATGAATAGCCTTTACTGGGTGAATGTACGTTCAGAATGTTCACTCTGATCTACAGCTCTGCTTGCAAAAGGCAGCAAAACGATCTCAGAGAGAAATAATCCAAAGAAAGAATCCAAGTAACGGGGCTAGCAGTTAGTTCTTGTTAATACACTGCAGATGCAATGAGTGGAAGGGTAGAAAAACAGTGACTCAAGTAGTGAAGTGAATTAAGAGGCAATGTCTTCAATAAGTCTATTAATTAACAGAGAGAGATTATTTGAAAAGTATCTTAACATGGCCCATAGAGATTTCCTCCAGAGGACAGCGTCCTAGCTGTGGAAAATCTGTTGATCCGCTGCCTCCCACCGCTGCCTCCCCTACTGCAGCAGTCAGCATGGGGACATACAGGGGTCCCAGATGAGACAGGACAAACTGTGGGTGGCTTTGGGCTCCACCTATGCCTATCTTAGCCCTGTGCTGAAATTACTCAAGATACTGGCATTGCTGGAAAAAACACCTTCAGAAGTTTCCAGACGTCTCCTCTGCCCTGGCAGCTTGTGTCCCCCATGTTAGTGTTTGCCATACCCTCAGGTTTCACTTTTGTGACCAGTTAAGCCAATCTGAGTCAGCACAGCCATGGTCCCATTTTAATACTTTGTTCTGGCTCCCCCACCACCTCTCTTGTGCTAGCTCTGAAACTCTACAGAGAGCCTTGCTAAGCCCTTTGAACCAGCTCCGAGACACTGGGAACCATCAGTGCCAGCAGAAGAGGGGTGGAGAACACCAGAGAAAGGGAAGGAGGATCGTGGCAAAGCTGGTTTATATTGGTTTAATCTGTTGAAAAACCTCATTCTTAGTGCAGAAGAACAACAGCATGTGGGGCTACCCAGTAAAGTGCGTTACTGAAATGATCTACTTAAAAAAAGAAATGCCCTTCTCCTAAGGAGTTGCATTGCTATGTGTGAAGGGACAGCAAACTGCAGCAGAGTGCCTACTGCTGTGGGAACACCAGCGCTCTCAGTCCAGCCCATAAGTTCCATACCATATATTTATTCTAGTACCAAATAATGAACAGCTTATGTCAGGAACAAAATAAATAAATGAAAAGGGCTTTTTTTAAACTGAAAGTGCTAGTTTCTGGTTTGTGTTGGAGGTACTTAATTAGAATAACCAATTATAACCAATTTAAATAGCTTATTTAATGTTACTGAGCATAAATGTAGATATTCTGCATCTCAGTTCAGTCAATGAAAGTCTCCTGTGCCTTTCAGGAAAGATAATTAACTCTCCTAAGTGTCTTTGCCAGAAATACTGTGGTATAAATCATCCCAACAGAGTGGTTTGAACAAATTAAATCCAGTCTGTTGGAGTGACAGCATGCTTACTTAACTTGAGATAGAGTAATGGTCTCTTTGATGTCATTCTAATTGAAGCAGCTTCCCAAAATAATTTTCTTTTTCATTTTAATGTCTTCAGAAATGTTTTTATTTCTCATTGAAATGAAATAGCACTTATTTTTATTTTTAGATGAAACATCTGCCTTGAAATATTTTCATATAAAATATTTATGATTTTGACAGAATTTTAGGCACGTGATGGTTATTTATTTATGTGACGGAAGGCAGATCTTTCCTCCTCATCAAGCACATAGATAATCAGAGTAGCTGAATAAATGTTTCCTTCATCTTTCTATCTGGATGTGTTTACATGAAGATAATGTGTTGAAGTGTGTTAGTAGTTAAATGAATTGTGCAGTTGCCAGGACAGGGAACAAGGTAGGATTGTCCTTAGCCACATGTTGCAACTTGTCCTCTTGCTGCTTATTAAAGACGTTAGGAGATAGCAAGCACCTTGCTGGGTGCGTCTTTAAGAACTTTACTCCTGGTTGTTCAGGGTCCTTGCAGCTCTCCTAGTCTCAATTGTCCTGCACCATTAGTCTCCACATCACATGACAGGGTGTTAATTTCCCTAATACTCCAGTGAATCTCCAGGCAATAAACCTACTACAATCTAACCTTTAGCTCTACTTCTTTGGCTGCTTTGCATGTCATTATTTCTTTAGCACAGCAAAGACTTTGTGTTCCTGTATGTAGACCTTACAGTAGAGTTGCCTATCTTCCATAGAACGGTATCATCATAAATATTCTGCTTCCAGTGGAGCTGACAGCAGCACTGTATAGGTGTGGACAACAAATCATTTAATGCCTTACACCCATTGCTTTAGAAGAAAAATACAAGGTGTTCAGAATAGATCATTCAGGACACTGTTAGCATCTTCAAAAGAATGAGTACTGTCTAAAGTGAACAGAAGAGTGATGTGAGTGATTCACAGACTCTGTGAGGATGCTTTCAGAGTTCTAAAAAATGGGATTCATCAGAGGGTACGGTTATGCCCCAAATCACTTCCCTCCTCTGCTTAGATGACTTCAAAGAACCAAGAAAATGCAAAAGTCAGCCTTGTGGCACAGTGAGCTGGAGCTGATGCATTCTGCCGAGATTTATGGCTATATCTGGGAAAAAAGAGGTCTTTCTGTTCTCTGTCCTAAATGAAGCAACAGCTGCCCTTATAGACAAGCTCATAAAGGGTTGTGGGTGCTGGCTGCAGTTGTACTTTCTGGGGTGTGGAAAAAAAAAGAAAAAAGAAACTACTAGTGGAGGTGAGGGGGAATGTGAATATATTGGTTTATTTTTGTGTGTTGCATACTTCTGTTTCTTGTCAAACCCTCCTAATTCCTGTTCTGTTCATAGGCTATTTTTCAGGAAAACAAACTCTAATGGTTAGCATGTGAGGAATCCATAGGCAAAAAAGACTTTAAAGCCTCCCTTGGGCCAACACCCAAATGTACAATTTATTACACTAATTTTAATTAATAAATTTTGACAACAAGATTCAGAGTTGCAACAGCTTAAGTGACTTAAATAACAGAGGATTGTTTTCAGAGATTCTGAATTTTTGCAGTTTCCAGTGGATTCAGTAAGAAAATAGAGCAATAGGGAAGGAAAGATTTTCTGCATACTCAAAAACAGTTCACACTTTGGAGCAAAAAAAATCCTCATAAATCAACGAACAGTCTGTGCTTTAAAGCTTTAAGTTGTTAGATAGAACTCACACTAGATAAGCCAAACTACCATAGCTTCAGGACAGTATCTTAACAGGCAGTTGGATAGATCTAAAACCAAGGAATATATCTTGCAGGTATAAGGGGTTAGTAGCTGTCATCTTCCCTGTTCCATTTAGACTATTTGTTGGATGACAAAGGGCCTTTCTGGAGAATCCTGCTGTGGGAAAGACAGTGCCTGCCCAGACATGGCAAACCATCGGTTTACTTTCTCTTCTTTTATTATTGTAATATTACACAGGATCATTTTCTCTTTAATGTGTATTTTCTGTAACTGAGGGTGTAAGGTCTCAAGAGCTCATGTAGAGGTGCCAATTCCTAAATGCACCTACTTCCTGAGCAGTATCTTTATCCTGTTTGACATTAAATTGTCATTCCTAATCTTTGCATTATTGCAGTTACGAGTTATTTAGAGTATGAATAATGTTTTTCAAAGTTTCTGCTGCTCTAGGTCAAAAAGCAGAAATCAGAAATTTATTCCTGTGGAAAGTTGTCTTAAGGTACAATAACACATTCTTCCGTTTAAATTGTCATATTCTGCTTTTAAATCATACTTGCTCACAGCCCTAGAGATTTATTCTGGTGTTGATTGATTTATTTATTTATGTCAATTAACATGCATACTCAAAGTATTGATCGCAATGATAAAAGATACTTCAAGACACAACTATCAGATTTTTAAATTAAGAGAAACAGTTGATTAAAAACAACCAAGACAAGACAGTAGCACTCAATCTCACAATGTAGAGCAAAAACAGTGCCAGCCACAGCTGCACAAGCTTTTCTAAATTCAACATTTAAAGTGCTTGAGAGCGGCCAGAAAAAAAAAATTGTAACCTCTGAAGTTCAGCAAAACAAATGGTGGCCTGATAGTTCTTAATTTTACTGCACTGAAATCAGAAAAAAAAAAAAAAAAAAAAAAAAAAAAAAAAAAAAAAGTAAAAATAATACATGTTGCCAATAAAAGGCATTTTGAAGCAGCACCCTTTGAGGTTGTGCTGTATATCCAACATATACTAGCAGGTAGCCGTGTGCATGTGTGTGCCCTGTGAAATGGGGCAGTGTTTGGAAGCAATCTACAAATATAGCACTTTTCATGATTCCTAAATATGTATATAAAGTGAGACTGACCATCTTTTCTGCCTTCAGGTATAATCCAGCCATTATGATGGAAGAAGCAGTGTGCGTTTGGCCCAGGGGGCCCTGTTTGGAGCCCACTCCAGCTTTGGCTGATGGTAACCAAACCTCACTGCTAATTCTGATGAATAAAAGTCTCAGAATCTGACCCCTAAAAAATAGCAGATAAATCTCCAGGACTAAACTGTTCAGATTTTTATCAAACTTCAGCTGCACTTGTAATTTCTAAAAAGCCCTTGCCAGAGTATGCATATATTAAAATGTACGCATGTATATTTCACATTCTGAGTTTCAGCCTCGGGAGAACAGAGTATGTTTTGCTCCAAAGAAGGAGCAGAGTAGTTGATGTTTAGTTGTTTAGGAGATTAGCTGCCAAACTCTGTTTTTAGTTAAAACACTAATAAAGTAAATCTTTCTAGATTTTCCATTGAAGTGTTTTGGGCTGTGTGGCCAGAAGGCAAAGTAACTAAAAATAAAATAATTTTTTTAAAAATTGACTCTTCTCTTTGGTTGAAGTTGCAAAAACTGAGAAGTTTTTAAGATACTTGGTTCTTGCAACATGACTGTGTTTCAAAGCTCTGTGTAGCCTATGGCTCATGTGATTGTCACTAGTAGCAAAAGTGAAATGAACAGTTTTTGATGAGTGATTTTCACCAGAAAAAAATAAGAAAAAGATTAAAATGCAGAGCTCATTAATATTACTAAACATCTACTACTCAAAGAAAATATAAAGCAACACTTAACATTCAGTGAATTATTCTTAACAGCAGAAGAAAAAACCTTGTTAAAACTAGTACATGATTAAATGAAAGATAAAGGCAGAAGTGAAAACCCACTTATTAAAAAAAAAATTCAAAAAAGAGATATGTTAGTTTTTTGAATGTCCCTCTCAAAACTAGAAAGCAAAAAACATGAAGATATTATGCTGAGTTTTAATCAAAAACTGTAATTATTTTGGTGTCTGAGTCAAGAATATATGGTTTATCTTTTCGGCATAGTTTTTTACATTTTATTGGACAGTTTTCTACTTTTTTACACATGGCCTGATACTGTACTCTTTGTTTCAGGGTGTGGTATCTCTCCATAGAAATAGCTACTATTAACTGCATGCCTAAATACTGAAATGGAACTACTTGCATAAGGAACTACCACTCAGCATGAATAAAACAGAATTGGGCGTAGAATTATTTGTTTATTACTCATCAGGAAGAATTACTTGGCCACCCAAATGAAGTCCCTGGGGCATTATCTGAAAACTAACATTAAAAAAACAGACCGTGCTCTTAAAAAAGGTCTTTACAGATTTTTTCTTTAGTTTTACTCTGAGCAGTTCTTTACAGCTTATTAATGGGGGTTACTAATTAAGGGGTTAAGAAGAGAGGATTTGAACTTAATTAGTGATGTAAGATAATGCATATAATTACAATATGAAAACAAACTAAAATATCTTGGTACATACAAATGGCTGTATTCATTACTACAGCAGCTAATTCACATATAAAAGGACTTCTCAAACCAAATTCTTCAAGCTAGTGACAAATGTGGATGGCTTTCTTAAACTACAAGAACCTCACTGGCGCCATCCAACTTCCTCTGAAGTCAATGGAAATTTTAGAAGTAAACAATGAGATAGTCTGGAAAACAAAATGAAAAAGTCACCACCAGTGAGTCACGAAATCTGGAACCAAACTCCAAGGGAGTCTCCACATTGTTAAGGCTCCATGTAAGCATACAAAACAGAAATGTTATACTTCTCTCTTTTCTAGGCAAATACTGATATAGAGAGCAGTATCTTTTGACACAGTTCATCCTGGTACCTGAACAATTAAACTGGTTCGGCATCAAGTCCATGTTGTGTCCAGAAGATCTGATTATACTTTCCAGATTTTTTGAGCCTGATGTACCTCATCAACTGTCTGACTTTGGGTATTCAAAGCCTAGAATGGTGCAGAGGTCTGGTAAGACTGATTTATGATAGTCTAAATTATGTTCCTCTTTTATCAAAAGAGCTAACGTTTTTATAGAGCTTTTCATGAAGCTCTAGTTTTTATACTCTAAATGTTTTCCTAAGGAGTTTTTTTAGTAACCTGAACAATGAAAAACTATGGTAGATTAAAGTTGGAGAGCAATTAATGGTAATGTACACTTTCCAAGTTAGAGACTTTTTCTTTCCAAGGTATGAGATAACATTTTCCCACTCAAGATCCCTTGTTACTTAAAGGGTGAAAAATGCTCACATCAGGATAGAAGGCAGGAGGAAACATGACTGGCATGGAGTTAAACCCCTTGTGACAGTACTATGGGAAAGGCCACTGCAATAAGTGCGTAACTGTGCAAATAAGGATTTCACCCACTAGTCTGCCATGTTTTCTCGGAATAAAACAGTCGTTCAGTTTGGATGCGCTGTGCATATATCTAAGTATTGCATACTGGCTGTCAAGGCTCTCTCTTCAGAGAAAGCCTTATTGTTTATTAAGATGTTTCATAAGTCCTTGTTGTGACAGCAACAAACCTCTCTTCCCCACCAAAGCTAGATCCCGTTCAGAGTGCAATTTGGAAGGCATGTCCTTGTTAATTTAAACTACAGAATAGCCTCTCTGTGGTCTGTGCTAAAAATCCATTTGAATGCAATGTCTTTCCCGTAAGCTTAAATGGGGCATGGTGAAATAAAAGCATACACTGACCCTGACCCTCTGTTCTGACCAAGCCATTTTCTGTCATCAAGTGAAAGGGATGCAGAAAGAAAGAATATTTCAGTCTACTTCTTAGTATCTTCTT
>VXAV01005552.1:25685-37645 GCA_013399715.1 Alectura lathami | reverse complement strand
TTTTTTTGCTTTTGCTTTTGCTGTTTATGCAATACATGTCTGCTTTGGGTGTCTTTGCTTGAGCAGGGGTTGGACCAGACGTCTGCAAGAGGTCCCTTCCAATGTCAGCCAGTCTGTGATGCTGTCATTCTGTGAAGACACGCCTTGGCTGAAGAGAAAATACCTTTAAATAATTTGCCATTTACCTTTTCTTTAGTTCAGAATGAAATATGTATACTATTATGCTCAAGGAGAAAATCATTAAACATATAATTTTATAAACTAATGAGGACCGATTTCAAAATGATTTGGAATAAGAAAAAAGGATTTTTTGAAAAGAAATTTTTCATGAATGAAAAGCTTCTGTCTAAATTTAGTGTTTTATTCAGAAGCATCCTGTTCTTGTGTAAACGACCAAGACAGTGTACACACAGGCGTTCCTGAAAGCAATGTTTATTTGCAGATGCCAAGATGTCCCTCAGACAAATAGCTCACCCAGCCTTGCAGAAAGTGGATGCAGAACTTGCTCCTGCTGCCAGGGACAGCCAGCTGGCCCACATGTGTTCCAGCCACTGAAAGATTCAGGCCTGAGAGAAGATGATGAGTGACCCAGCATTCCCAAACTGCAAAGGCTGTGAATATCTTCAAAGTCCCTCTGTGAATGGCTTTGTTTAGCAATTCAAGAGTTTCAAATTTGTGGTTTTCTTTGAATTTGATATGTCCATGAGGTAAATTAACCTGAAGTGTCAGCACAGAGTCAAGGCACCCATGAAATCCCCATTAGTTTTCAGTGGTTCTAAGCACAAAAACAAGAAGTCATTTCCTGAGCGGTGACAATAATAAAAGCAGTGAAGGTGAGCAGGGCGCAGAGCTGAGATAATGTTTTGGTTTGGAGGACTCTGTATTGAAGGCATAAAAATAGGTCTGCAGCTATTTCCACCAGCTGCAGGAAACAGTCAGCAACACTTGAGGAGATCACACCCAGAAAGTATCGTAAGATATGGTGCTGTGTTTTACACCAACAGTAAGAGAGGCCTAAAAATACCTATGTCTGTATTATTTCTTAGATTATTTCTTTTTTCTGTAAACGCAGTTAATTAAATCTCCATGTCTTGCTTTCCATCATGGAAAAACAAGGGCACTTATAGCAAAATTTTAAGGCATGGAGATGCTGGGACTGGACATGCTAAAATACATGTCAGAGAACATTTTGTTGAGAGCCTGCTGGAGAGGTGTCATCTGCGAAAGTGCAAGAGTGGCAGAGATGATCAAACCTGGGAACTCATTTGCATCTGCTATGTGAAAACTTTCTTCTTCCCAGTTTTAGAGCTCTAAAAGTGAGGTGACATTTAGTGGTGACATTTAACAAGAGACAAACTGCATTTTCAAAAATCAGGACTCTTCCTACAATCTCTTCTTGGTATCAATACATTCTGTAGTTATTTTTAATCCTGATGTCAAACAAGTCTGGACTTTCTGGTAAACTCTGCAACAACCACAGTCTAAACCACAGTGATTTAAGGCAGTTCTTATTCTGTGTTATTTACTGTTTTTCCCTGGACTGTCCCTGGTGGAAGCACAGAAGAAGGAACTTCAGTCATATTAACATTTTTAATATAGCCAGTTTTCAGCTGCAAAGCGGACCTTCGAAAGCTGCTGTCCTGTATCTTGGAGCTGAATGTCATGAATAAACTGACTAGAATCTCACCTGTCAAACCTAGAAATTTCTTGCTGATTAAATCCTGAAAGAACATTTTATCATACTTAAACCTTATCCTATACACTCCAAAGAACTAAACAGTTTTCTCTACAAATACCTATTAAGTCACAGAAATATTTTTATATTCATGTAGTTATTCTATATTTTATGAAAAAAAAAAAAAGAAAACAAATGAAAACAACAACAACAAAACCCGAACTCACTATACAAATAAAACAAGACGAATGCACCTGAGGGGGGAAAAACAAAACTGTTCTTATGTGTCAAAATAACATTATGAATTTTTTGCTGAGTGTTTGTACTTTATGCTCACAATACTTATTCAACAATGCAATGTATTTTATTGATAAGCATTAATATATTAAAAATCTTTAGCTTTTTACTTATTTCCCTCTGTTTTGCAATATTGTTTGTTTTAAAATCATCTGTAAAAACTAAATAGGCTGAAAGAAATTAAAAACAAAAATGAGAAGGAAATATCTTCCACTGCATCAGCAATAATCAATTTTAATTTTATACATACATTGTATTCCATTTGGGTTCTTGCATACTAGAAGCTGAAGCAGATTGTTCCTTTCACAACTACTCATTTCATTTTTAGACTTCAGTTTTTCTCTGGCCCTTTCAGAAATCTCTGACTGCTCTGCTTCTTCTCCTCTTACACACCTACTACAATGACCTAGGAGGTGTTCTGGGTCTGTCTGATCTCCTGCTTACGCATTTTTCAAAGCAGGGGAGCTCTGCTTTCTGGGATTACTCCCTCTCCTAGATGATGTTTTGCTACTCTGTCCATAACCAACATTTGTCCTGCCCCCATTCCTGCTACATGCAGTTTTCCTTTGGCTGTTGCATACCATTCCAATTTTCTGCTACATGCCATCCACCCACATTCCTTCTGGCTGCAAAGCCAGGTTTAGGGATCTTTGTGAATCTACTTAATTACTAAAAAACTATTCTGTCCAGCAGTCAAAGTAATATGCATTCCAGCAGTCCTACAGACCAGTTCTCCTTGGCACACACAACAATGAGGTAAGAGAATAGATTGAGTTTGCGGTCACATAACCAGACCACCAGCAGAGAGTTATGAGAAAGCTAGAACCATTTCATGAGGAAAAATGTAAAAAGCTTACATGAGAGCCATCGTTCTTGTCATATATGAACCACAAGCTGTAATTACACAAACCATATATAAACTATTTTTTTTCTTAGCTTATTCTTGGATTTTAATATTACTGTGTGTAACAAAAAGCTAAATTTACTTGGGAATGCTCAAAGTGTGCTTTTATTTAAAAAAGATCTCCTCAGAAGACCAGCAGGATATCAGATCTGTTAATCAGCATGGCCTCCTTTAAGTTAAAAATTGGTCCATGCTAATTCTACACAGGTCTGTATATCTTTAAAGCTGAATTCTGAGTGAGCAGAACTGTACAGCTTAGAAATCAAATCCTCTTTTACTTTTCTAATTAGGGAATTTAGAGTGTTAGCCTTTCTCTGAAACAAATACATCCTGAAAACTGATTTCATATTTGCTTTTTGTTGTGATTTTACGTTGAGAGACTGTTGCTTATGCTGTTTGAAGCTGATCTCTTATGATGCAGGAGGCATATGTCATTTTTTAGTTCAGTAGTGTTGCATTACTCATGAACGGATAAAACTTTTGCTTTGGGGACTGGCCCAAATCATGATGCATTTGATAAAAAGAGATCTCTACCACAGTCTCTCGGATTGGATTGCATCAGCAAGGCATTGAATTAAATAATTCAATGACATGTTAGAAAACGGACTATCTCCAAACAAGTTAGTTTGTCTGCATGGCATGGTACCATATCTTGTTCTACAAAGAGCAACCAGCCTGTAGTTCAGCAGAAATGCAGCTGAATAAACATGATGCGATGCCTGAACTAATTAGCCTCAAGGTTGGGTTGTCTGGTAGTGGTAGGTCTGTCTTTGCTTCGTCTGAATTTGTAAATTTTTGGTAATCTCTTATCTAGCAAAACCACGAACCTAAGTTCTACAAGAGCTATATAGGAGATACATATATGTAATAAACCTGAAAAACCTTTGCTAGGGAAGATTTGGTGCCTGAAGTAGTGAAACTGCGGCACCTTGAGAAAGCCTGGAGTGGAAAATGGACTCTTCTAGACAGGAGGAAACTCTCATGGAGATGTGTGCCTAACATGGGTTGAGGGAAATGTCTTGTTTTGCTGGGGGACTGCTATCAGATGGCCTTTCATGTTTACCCATTTCCTATGCAGTGGCCATGGTGGTGCTACAACACCCATCTTTAGTCCAATAATTCAATGTTTTGGATGTTAATGTGAATGGAGGATAAGTGAATTCATTTCCTTATATTGCTTGCTGAATCCTGAGTCTTTGCCATCTAGTAAACACAGTAACCTTGATGTTAATTCTGTCAGTGGGAATAAGTGCAGAAGATGGGACAGAGAAGGACTGGAAAGAATATGTCTCTCATTGAGGCTGTTTTAATTAAACATTTGTTGTCTTAAGAAACTGACTGCCAAAATGAAGCCCAATGTCACTCTAAGACTCTAAGAAAGTGAAAATGTGGATTTCATTCTCTCTGTCAAAAATCATTTAGGTAATTCTACAAGATGGCACAACTTCAAGAGCAGTTACTGAGAAAACATCATGCAAGGATGAATTCCATTCAGGATGCTACAGTATTTTCTTGGAAGGTATGCTTTACTGGCAGAGCTGGGAAAGCAGCAGTGTGGGTGAGTGACTTAGCCTTTTGGCTGTTGCATAAAACACTGTTAATATTACATCCAGATTTAGATACATTTTGCTGTGTATCTGGATACTGAGGAGCTCAGCAGAAGCACTGGCAGTGGCAGCATAGATTTCTACCAGAAGTGTAGGTGTAAGTCTTGCACTTCAGGAGTGAGCCAGATGCTTTGCTCTGGTGTCATAGATCTGAAATGGAAATGCAAAATATATGGCACGTGTATGCTGAATCAGGGTCTAATTAACATACAAAACACTTTTTGGAAGGATCTAGACCTTCTATGTAAACACACAATATCATGCCATGTGCTGAGAGGATTCGCTAAAGCTGTTCCTGCCCAGACTCCTGTGACGGGTTCTGCTCACAGTACATTTGGAGAACCAAACCCCATGGGCAAGACAAGTGTGACACAGACCTGGACAGGTGCAGAAAAATCATTTCTGGGGAACCTTACGAGCAGAAACACAGCTATGTGTGGACATTTGGTGCCTCTCAGGAAAGTCAGCTACCAAGAGTGAGTTTGGACCTTCTGAATATTGCAAATAGATATGCCCCAGGTGCAGCTGCAGAAAATACTGTTGAAGTATTGTAGGGAAAAATTAACAGAGCTCAACGCAAGCCCTTATAGGAGGGGAGGATGGCTTTATTTGAAATTAAATCTGAGTGAAACCAATTTAGTCCATTCACACTCACACCCTTGTTCCCACATGAACATCAAGATGTGTGAATACTGGTAGTCTGTTCAGCATGTGAGCACCTAGATGCCTGTATCCAGGTTGGCTTGTTTAAGAGTCTTTGTGAGGATGTGGGATATAGGATACAATTTGCTGAGTCCTCCTTACATCTGTTAGGTTGGTAGCCGTCTCTTGCTTTAGGCTATGCTCTTGCTCTGCCTGTAGGAGCCTCCCCATCCCATACCACCTCTGTCATCAGGGCTTCCTCACTGCACTTTGTTCTTTGACGAAGGTGTCCTAAAAACCTGCAGGTAGACATGTGCGAGGCTCTTGGTGTTCACGTAAGATTTCTCCTGTGGCTTTTACCTGAGCCTTTCACATCCTTACATGGGCTGGATTTTTTAGAGAAACTTGCCACATTCAGCAACATGACTAGGAACTTAACGAAGCGCCAGGTTCATGAAACGAAACAAAATTAAATTTTTCCAAACGACATTTTGAAGTAAAAATTCTTGGGTCTTGCTCATGTAAATTCATTGCAATCCAGATGAAGAGTTAAAAGCTACGGCACCAGTTTAAGTTATTTTTCATGAAAGAAACATATAAAAAATTATTGCTAATTAAAGGTGAAAAAGTAAAATCCTAAGGCATTGCTGTTTAAAAGCTATATTCTCATAGTGACTAGCAATTAAATTCAATGTCAGAAAAAATCACTAATCCTGAAATTTTGTGATTATCCAATGCTTGTCTCTATCTTTCCCTTTTTTCTGTGCTTCAGGCCAAGGAACTAACATTTATTCTGAAAATAGACCTTGCTTCCTGAAGTTGTCCCTGGAAGACAGTCCCTGGAAGATTTAGTGTTTTGCATATTTCAAGTGTTTCTTAAATCTTTAATTGCCTCCTTACACTTCTGTCCCCATCTATGATCTGTAGTTTTACATCTCTTTTTTTTTAAATTAGAGAGAGAGCAGATTTATTTATTTGTATATTGATGTATTTTATGAGCATTCATTTATGTGTCTTTGGGCAAATTATACTGTATGCCACTATAGGCTGACCATAGGAAACATGGAAATCATTAATCTAAAATATACTAACTGTGATCTGCTCATTTGAAGATTAGTGAGTAATCCCATCAAAGCCCAAAAAGCTAAACACGTTTGTAGGCATTACTTGTAGGAATAAAGTTTGGCAAATCCTAAACTTAATTTCTGAAAGTTACATTTCTTCTCCTTTTTATTTTCTTGACACTAGAGCTGTGTCCTCATCTGGTGTAACTTGAAATCCTTCTGTAAGGCTGGAGTTAGACTCCAGCTGAGCCAAACCCCCACACTGCACACACGTTGTGCTCTCTCTGTGCTTCCAGATGTGCACTGCTTAAGCAATGGCCTCCAACAGCTCACTAGAAGATATATAACTTTCGTTGCTTTCTTCATATAAAAATCTTTGTGGTGGAAAGTTATTAACATAATTTGAAAAACAGAGACCTCCTGTCTAGAAGAAACACCTTTGTGTCAAGTTTCAAGCAGAACAGTACATCAAACTTTTCTTTCATCTTATCAACCTGGAGTCTAGCAATGATCTCGGCTTCTACCAGACTGTAGTTTTCTGGTCAGTAACATTAAATTTCCTTTTCTGGATTGCTTAGCAATACAAATTGGATAGAAATAGAGATGTTTTGCAAACATGTCAGATTGAATTATGCAAATTCCAGAATCTCTACTTGCCCTTCTGGCATTCTGTGGGATGCTCACACTGTTATATTATGGGATTGTTTTGGGATGGCTGGCCTGTGACATAACCTTGTGGTTTGTGCTTCAGCCACTTTTCTGCACAACGTTCCAGACAAAATACCCGTCATTGGTAGTATAACATGATATCTGCTTATCTAAATAATATCACTGGGATGTTATTTTTAAGTTGCATTGGGATATGGAAACTAAGAGAACCCTGCATTATGGAACATACAGAAGCTGCCATTGTATGCATACATATATACCAGGTGGTCCCCTGCTGAATATGTGAAAATTCTGGCTCCCTCTCAGTCTCATACATAAGCTTACAAAAAGAGGATGGTGCAAGACATTTAGAGAAAACATGCAAAGAAGTTTTCAGGATAGAAAAGAAGCATTAATAGAAATCTGCCCCAAACTCTGTGAAGCAAGCAACCGACATAGTGTATATTGAGAAGACAGTTTCTGGAACTGAAAACCCAAACCTCTATTAATTTGTTGTCCATCGTTTTGGAGTTAGAACATTAGCCAGAAAGGTATTTGAAGAGATGACATCAACTTTTTGGGAAATATATTATTCCTTGTTATCTATAGGCAGTGAAAATATAGGAAATCACAACAGGCTTTGGTTGTGTGATATTACCATTGACAGGACAGAAATTTTTCCCTCTTCCCAGATCTTCTTTGCATCTAGATCAGATAGGCTTGGATGTTGCTCTCCTAATGTTGTGTTTTGCCTTATAAGTACTGGGATGTTGGCTGATGTGAATGCCAGGCAACATTGTTCCTGTTTGGGGCTGCTATAAGCAAGCAGAGCAAGCCAGGTCAGCAGCTGGTGGTAGGAAGGATGAATATTCAGGCTCAGAATCATTTCCAGAGACAAATCTATACCCCTCACTCCTCCTTCCCACACGAAAACAGTATTAATATGGCATTGGCTTTTACATGTAGGGGCTCCAGTTCCCTGTACTGGGCATTCAAACTAGCAGCATACTTTTACTACCCTTTGACAACTTCCCCAGAAGTCCTCATCTTCTTTTTCTGTCTCAGAGGAGATGAGTCACTCTTGAGCACTTGACTCTCCAGAGATTCCTTGCTACACTTTAGGATTTCGGATTTTCCTCACTAAAAGGGGTGATCATACTCCCCCTAACAGGAAGGGAATTTTGGACTAGCCTGGGTTCTTTTGTCAAAAGGGTTCATAAGTGTAAAGCAGATGTTACTAGAGCAGGTTAAAAGCAAACATCCAGACATTTATGGCAAAAGAATCACCAAACCTTTTCAATAGTCTTGTACACTTTTGTGTGTGATATGTATCTAGGATATATATCTATATGTCTATAAATATATATCACCGTCTACACTATAAAAATATAAAGATGCGTATTACTGTCTTTCTGAAACTCTTTGTTTTGATCTGTGCTCTTGCAGCCAGGAAGGCCAATGGCATCCTGGGCTGCATCAAGAGAGGGGTGGCCAGCAGGGAGAGGGAGGGGATCGTCCCCCTCTGCTCTGCCCCTGTAAGGCCTCACCTGGAGTGCTGTGTCCAGGCCTGGGGCCCCAGTACAGAGGGGATGTGGAGCTGTTGGAGCGGGTCCAGAGGAGGGCCACCAAAATGATCAGAGGGCTGGAGCACCTCTCCTATGAGGAAAGGTTGAGGGAGATGGGACTGTTTGGCTTGGAAAAGAGAAGGCTCCGGGGAGACCTCATTGCGGCCTTCCAATACTTGAAAGGAGCTTACAGGCAGGAGAGGGACTGACTTTTTGCATGGGTGGACAATGGTAGGACAAGGGGGAATGGGCTAAAACTGAAAGAGGGGAGGTTTAGGCTGGACATGAGGAAGAAATTCTTCCCTGAGAGAGTGGTGAGGCGTTGGAACAGGCTGCCCAGAGAAGCTGTGGCTGCCCCATCCCTGGCTGTGTTCAAGGCCAGGCTGGATGGGTTCCTGGGCAGTTTGATCTAGAGAGCTAGTGGCTGGCAGCCCTGTCCACGGCAGGGGGCTTGGGACTAGATGATCTCTGAGGTCCCTTCCAACCCAAGCCATTCTATGATTCTATAATTTACACAGCAATACACAATAATGAGAGAGAAATCGGTGCCGTGGAGTTTTCTGATGGATTTAATTTTGTTGTAATTTAGGGAATGCAGAAAATCCACCTGGTGTGAATGCTTTCCATGTAATGTTTCAGGAACAGTCAAATTGTATATTTAATTCTGTCACCTTGCCAACATTCTCATTCCTTGTAGTACACACAAGCATTCCTTACTTGTGTGTTGCTTATCCTCATAACATCCCAGCATTATACAACATATTTTTTCTGGACCATATAAACCTCAAAAAGATCCTTACAGACTGGTTAAATGTCCAGCAGGGTACGGCTTAACAAAACTCTTTAAGGCAAATTGGATGCTAATATTTTTCTTGGTAAAATTCTTCCTCTTTTTCAATCTAGCATCTTATAAATATTTAAAAACTGTGGTAGTTTTGAAATTAAACTTCTTTGCCAAAAATCTCTGCAATTGTATTACCTTGAAAGAAGAAAGTTTATTGACTGGTCATCAGCTCAAGATATCCTAGACAATCCAGAAATATTTTCACAAATATTTGTTTTGGATTTTTCTGATGTCTTATAAATGCAGTTTGTGATGAGCTGGATGGCTGCTGATTTGTTCACTGAAATAAACTACCTAGACTGAAATTTTTATGTAGCACATGCAATTTCCTTTGGTTGTTGTTCTTTCAAACAGTTGTTGCTGCTCTTCTGTACTGTGAAGTCAGGAACACAATCAAGACCTTTCTTCTTCAAGGTACAAACAACACTGAATTTTCAAATGTATGCTCCTTCCCTGCTGAAATCACTTCAGTAGAATAAGCACAGAAAGTAGTGATCACAAATAGCTCTGAGGCTAGATTTTGTAATAAGTTATTTTGAAAATACTTAAAAAACCCACATACAGAGAACTCTAGATTAATCAGCTAACATTTAATAGTCTGAAGAAATATCTAAGAGTGTTGGGTAAATTATTCTTGGCTTTGAGTATAAAATAGAAAATGCTGGCTTGTGGCAATGTAACTATAATCAGCTGTATTGGCTTGTCAAAAGTGCCTCTAATCTGTCTGCCTATAGTCTAGCTATATTTTCCCAAGAAAAATGGGTTTGGAGAAAAGAATAAACCTGAAACTACTTTACAAGCAAAAACTTCTGATCTTTAACAGACTTCACATTTAGTTTAAAGAAAGTCAGAGACTTCCAGAATTGAAATATATCTTGTCCTGTTTGAAGAGGAAATGCCTTTAGCCTTTTGCCATATATACTTTAGCTCAGTTCAAAAAAGCACAACCATAAGGGAGGTGATTATATGTGTTTCTAACTGATTTGATTCTCTTTCAGCTGTTCAGAGAGAAGCTCTGAACCTTTTCTCTCATGGTAATAGTTTCTTCTGTGGGAAACAGTAAGAAAGGTTGTTTGCTAGAAACTAGGAACCAAATTCCATTCTTCTGGCCAGATTTCAGAATCATTTACCTGCTTTTCAAGGTTGTATCCATAGTCCTTTTTCCAGAGTTTTCAAAGTCCCAGATCTTAAAAACATGCTGTAAGAATGAGCAGTCTTGTAAGACAGAGAAGTGTTTTATGGCATTTAACTGCATTTCTATAAGTAAACTAGCAGATATCTTTCATCTTGCTTCAATTGCCCAGAAATTAGATAAGAGGTCTGAGACAAATCTAGGTGTCCTCCTTCAGTAGTCAGTAGAGGAAGAAGGCAAATGAAATCACTTCTGGAATCAGTGATTTATGGATCCTAGCTTAGGATGAAATGGAACTCTGGGAGTAGGGAGATCTGCATTAGTTAGGTCAGAGACTTCAGCTAAAAGCAAATTTTTAAATAGTGAAAATTAGATGGAATAAACCCCATTCTCCATAGCAAGCTTTGAAGCCAGAAGCTGTGCAAGAATTATTCTTATTCTTATTCTTGCAAGAATTTGCAAGAAGCAAATGTTAAGGGAATATTAATCCTAGAGCACTGTAGATTAAGCCCTTGCTTTTATGGGGCATTTGCATTTGTGTCCCTGTCCTTGGCGTTATTTTTGTTAAAGATTTTTGGTTTAAACTTCTGCTTTCTAAAATGGAAATAACAGAATAAGTAAAAGTAACCGGAGATAATTTCATCTACTGTACTATTCAACGAATCCTGTATTGCTGAAGTGACGTTTCATGACATAAGGAAGTAAAAGCAAAATAAGATTGCATAGCACCCTAGAATTTCAAAGTATTAGTGACAAAAATCAGAACTATTTTAAACATATATTCTAAACACATGAAAGTTTAGTTATACCATTTAGATTGTCTGTTTTATCATAATACTTGAGGGCTGGCTGCTTCCTATAATTTCTTGCCGGTGATGCGTAATTCTCTGTCTTCTGTGCTGAGGAAAAGCTGCGCAGACAGGCATGGCAAGTCTAGCGCACTTTTGACCTGCTAGTTGCCATTGTTTCCTGTCTACCTGCATTAATATTTGTTCATTTGTACATGTCTTCATGTACAATAAAATAAATATGATTTCATAGCTTCTGGCTTCTGATAAATGGAATAATTAATAAACATTTCTCCTTCATTCCTGTATAGCTTTCACTTGCAGGGGATTTTTAGTAGATACGTTAAAAATAAAAATTAAAATTAAAAACAAGGCAAAAACAAACAAACAAACAGAAAAAAAAAAAAAAAAAAAAAAACAAGAATAACTTCACATGTCTCTCTGTTCTAGGTCATTTGGCTTTCAAACTCTGAGGCTGGCCTCTCTTGGGAAGGTCTGATGTCTTCCAGTGGAAGGCAGATGGAAATGAAAGCAATCTTATGGAAAAAGAAGAGAGGAATATTTTTTCTTCCTTTCTGGATTATAATCCCTCAGGGCTCAGCAGAAGTCTGTTCTGTATGCTGAATATGCAATAGATGGTTCTGCTATTGCTAATTCTGTGGTAATAACCCAGCAAGATAAAAAAGCCGATAGGCTTCCCATGGGTTTTAAATAGTCTTCCAAAACCACATTTTAAAATTATATGTATTCCAGAAGATGGACTGGAAAGTGACATTTTTAATATCCTAATTGAA
>VXAV01005551.1:0-10185 GCA_013399715.1 Alectura lathami | reverse complement strand
GCAGCCCTGTCCACGGCAGGGGGGTTGGAATTAGATGATGTGTGTGGTCCCTTCAAACCTAAGCCATTCTATGATTCTATGATTCTATGAAAGTAAATGAAGCATAGAATTACAGAGTAAAATTGGACAGGTTGAGAGGAAGTACTGCAACATCAATGTGGCTGTCAGAGATGGCACAGTTCTACCAGTACACATCAAAAGGAACTACTTTAACATGGCACAGCTTTATCAGTTAGAATAATGTTTACATGCTCCTTCTACAGAAAAATGCTCTTAATATTGTTCTGTTCTGTTTTGTTTTGTTTTGTTAAATGTCATTTTCAGGCAGCTTTACATTTTATTTCCAGAGATGCAGTACTAACAAATTGGAAATATTTTCTTCCAAGATCTGTTTTCCTGTCTGTGGATGGCTTACTACTACCCTCTTTTGGTAAGTTTTTACAGTTTTATAGCTGTGCACACAGAAGAAATGAAGAATGAGAAGTAAAAAGTGTGATTTAATGCCTTGCCACAAACAAAGGGCAGCTAAAACAGGGTAACGGGTGAAGCGTCAGCTTCCTGAGCACCCCTGGAGGAATCCCAAAGGGTCTCTACTAGCTGGACAGGTATCAGGTGGGAATAATGGGTTGGCCCCTGGGAAGGGAAGGGATATCAGGTAAATTATTAGGATTCTAGTGATAATTACTAGATATTTGTTAAATGTTTTTCCACTGCTAAAAGCCACTAGGATTTTCTGAAATAATCAGATACTCTATTTAGAATATGAATTAGTAAATATAAACTAACCATATGACAACACTTATAGTGTGAAAAATGAAAATATTGTTTCTGTTGTCATTTAGAATAATCTCTCCCAAAAACACATATTTTTTCTGGCCTGTTTACTCCACACTCATCTCTGGATTGCTCATTCATCAAGCAAATGCCTCCTCTGTGTTACTTTATGGCATCAAATACCTACTCAAAGACCTTGTAAGAGTGCTCCTTTCTCCCTTAGGGAAACTGAAACATTTAGGACCCATCCTCAGCTAGGGTAAATCCTTTAGCTCCAGAATAGAGAGTGAAAACATGTCAGCTGATAACAGCATGTCCTTTATGAATTGTTTTGCTCAACCTTCTGCCTCCTTCACACCTATCCAGGCAAGGTGACACCATAATTCCACTCTGTTTGACCTCCACCATAGCACAAAGTTATGGTTCTGTTGCAGCCTCAGCTCCAGAATCTGTAGCACCCTTCTATACGTGTGACACTCTCATATATCAAAGCAGTGTGAAAATCAATCTTATCAAGGCAATGAGGAAAGCTGGAGATGATTGGAGATGTGATGCATCTGCAGCACCTAGAAGAAAAGGAAAGTTGATTGTAAAGAAAGAAAAAGCAGAAGGTGGGATCTGGAGAAAGCTTAAACCAAAGTAAAGCAAGCAAAACATAGGAGATATCTGCTGGCAGCAGTTACCTATAAAGCAGTATTAATTCAATGTACTGGAGAGCGAGGTGACCGATATCAAGACATTTGTCTGTGCAGTCAAAGTAAAATGGTATCAGCTGATTCACAACAATATGAAGCATAAAGAAATACGACAACGGGACTTGCAGTGGGCAGAAACAGATGATAGACCAACAGGTACTACGGATGTATGTAGCCAAGTGAAGAGACCAGCTTGCACATCTGAGCATTCCTCAAGACTTTCATTTGCACCTAGTGTCAGTGATGGTTGCTGGCTGGTCCTTGTGCAGGACTTTCAGAGCTGCTGTGCTCCCCTATGTCATTCTCATAGCCAGTGCTGCAAGAGTCAATGCAATGAGAACAATGCAGCAGTATAAAATGCTTCAGTGGGGCTTGGTTTGAAAAAATTGTGCTTGACAGAATTCTTTGCCAAACAAACAGCACGGAAATTGCTGAGTTGAGCAAAGGGCTTTTTTTAACCCTCAGGTTTAACAGAAATGGAGAAACACTGGCAAACAGAAGGGGGGCTCTGGTCACAGCACAGGGATCTGATCTCAACAGAGGTCTGAGGGGCAGCTTCAACTCTGGGAAACCCAAAGAGCCTCTTCTGGGTCAGAATGTCTCAAATGCCTGTAGCAGGTGTATTCTAGGAGCCGCTGTACATCTCCAGTGGTGAAACTAGAGATAATGCTGCAGTTGCTAATTCAGACCATTTACCTTGTTTACTCTCCAACAAAGCAATCGCTAATTGAGTATAACTACTAAAACGTTTGGCCAGCAGTCATACAGCAGATGCTGTTTCTTCCTCCCCAGATAACCCTCGTGAGGCTGATGCTACACATCTCAAATATCAAAACAGGGTATATTTGGCTGAAGTCCAAATCCATCCAGCCCCAGGCTTGTCCCCGTTACAAGCCTGTTACAGAACCATTGCTCTGGGGGAGTAGCTAGTCCCTCTCTAATTCATAAGGTTTATGCTGGGCAGATTTATCCAAAGACAGCAAATACTCTGGGCTAGATCCTCACTGAATCCCAGGAAGGCCTAAATTTAATGTTAGTTGGAAGACCAGGTGTGTTGGTGACATCTTGACTTCCTTTCCCTCACCAAGAGGGGCAAAGCAAAGTCTTCCCCCAGAGCTGGCACACATGCAGATGCACAGAGTCACTTTACATAAGTCAGAACAGCGTTAAACAAAGATAAGATACTAGATGATCCCAGGGCTGGCACTGAAGAATTTACCATTTATTTCACTATTTAATAGTAACGTATGGAGGAAACTTAGTTGTATGTGTTTACCATCTCCACAATAAACCATCTTCTGTGAACTGCTTACACTTCTTGAAACTTACAGAGGCATATTTTGCCTTTTCTGGTTGGAATGGAACAAAAATTGACAGAGATCATAGAATCATAGAATCATAGAATGGCTTGGGTTGGAAGGGACCGCACACATCATCTAGTTCCAACCCCCCTGCCGTGGACAGGGCTGCCAGCCACCAGCTCACGAGATCAAACTGCCCAGGAACCCATCCAGGCTGGCCTTGAGCACAGCCAGGGATGGGGCAGCCACAGCTTCTCTGGGCAGCCTGTGCCAGCGCCTCACCACTCTCCCAGGGAAGAATTCCTTCCTGATGTCCAACCTAAACCTCCCCTCTTTCAGTTTTAGCCCATTGCCCCTTGTCCTACCATTATCCACCTGTGTAAAAAGTCGGTCCCCCTCCTGCCTGTAAGCTCCTTTCAAGTACTGGAAGAACACAATGAGGTCTCCCTGGAGCCTTCTCTTTTCCAAGCTGAACAGTCCCAACTCCCTCAACCTTTCCTCGGAGGAGAGGTGCTCCAGCCCTCTGATCATTTTNCAGGAGAGGTGCTCCAGCCCTCTGATCATTTTGGTGGCCCTCCTCTGGACCCGCTCCAACAGCTCCACATCCCTTCTGTACTGGGGGCCCCAGGCCTGGGCACAGAACTCCAGGTGAGGCCTCACAAGGGCAGAGCAGAGGGGGACGATCACCTCCCTCTCCCTGCTGGCCACCCCTCTCTTGATGCAGCCCAGGATGCCATTGGCCTTCCTGGCTGCAAGAGCGCACTGCCGGCTCATGGCCAGCTTTTCATCAATCACAACGCCCAAGTCCTTCTCCGCAGGGCTGCTCTCAAGGAGTTCTTCTCCCAGTCTGTACACACACCTGGGATTGCCCTGACCCAAGTGCAACACCTTGCACTTGGCCTTGTTGAACCTCATCAGGTTCCGGTGGGCCCACTTTTCCAGCCTGTCCAGGTCCCTCTGGATGGCATCCCTTCCTTCAGGGGCATCAACTGCACCACTCAGCTTGGTGTCAGCAGCAAACTTGCTGAGTGTGCACTCGATCCCACAGTCTAAGTCGTCAATAAAGATGTTGAAGAGCACCAGTGTCATGGTTGAAAACAGAGTTAAATAAGTATGAGGAAGTACGCTATTCCATAGCATATACATCACATCCCCCTGCTGTCCGGGAAAAGAAAGGGGGGGCGGGTGGTATCCGCGGTTTGTGGAGCTGCATTGGGCTGTCAGCGGTCGGGCTGGAGCTGGGCCATATGGCTGGGCTGCTTCCAGTTCTCGGGGGTTGGGCTGGCGGTCGGGCTGGCGTATGGGTGAAAACTTGCCTTTTTCTGTAAGATAATTGTTTTACTCCAAATCTTTTTCATTCAAATCTACTATTGTAGTAAAATTAGTTATCTCGCATGTGCCTTAGCATCTTGTCCAGCAGGATCCGCTCCATGATCTTCCCAGGCACAGACGTGAGGCTCACCGGCCTGTAGTTCCCCGGGTCTTCCTTTCTCACTTTCTTAAAAATGGGAGTGATGTTTCCCTTTTTCCAGTCACCGGGGACCTGGCCTGACAGCCACGACTTTTCAAATATGATGGAGAGCGGCTCAGCAACCACATCAGCCAACTCCTTCAAGGCCCTGGGATGCATCCCGTCCGGCCCCAGAGACTTGTAGACATTCAGGCTCATAAGGTGGTCTTGGACTTGCTCCGCTCTTACACCGGGAAGGATTTTGCTTCCCCCATCCCTGACTGGATTTTTAGAGACACGAGAGACCTGGGCAACCTGACCGGCAGTGAAGACTGAGGCAAAGAACTCATCAAGTACCTCAGTCTTCTCCACATCAGAGGAGGCCAGTTCTCCCTTTCCATTCATCAGAGGGGGATCACTCTCCTTCACCTGCCTCTTCTGACCTATGTAGCTAAAGAAACCCTTCTTGTTGTTTTTTACATCCCTCGCCAAGCTTAATTCTACCTGCGCCTTGGCCTTCCTGATCCCATCCCTACATACCCTGGCAGCACCTCTGTAATCCTCCCAGGCCACCCATCCCTGCTTCCACTGCCTGTACTTTGCCTTCTTTTCCCTCAACCTGACCAGCAGGTCCTGGCTCAGCCATGCTGGTTTCCTCCCTCCCCTGCCTGATTTCTTATTCCGGGGGATGGAGAGTTCTTGTGCTCCCAGAAAGATGTTCTTCAAGAGCTGTTCTTAAAGATCTGTATATCAGGGCTCCTTATACCAGGTACGAATATCAGAGCAGGTTGATTTCTCCCTTCTTTGATATAGAAATACAAATGACAGATGCTAAAAGACAAAAGCTTTCCATCCTCAAATCGTATGCACTCTGCCACCTGTGAAAAGTAAGGATTTGGGGAAACAAGTTAGGATCACCATTCTCTCCAAGAATGCTTCTCCAGTTCCATCAGAGTTGCAGCCGATTTGCATGTTTTATCTCTCTCTAGCCTGCAGACTTAACACAGATGGCATGGACATCCTGGCTGGCATGGACATCAGTGACTGGGGTTGGAAAGGCTGTCAATATCTTTGCTTAGTATTTCCAACTGGAATCAACTGTAGCAGTTCACAGTCTCTCCAAGCAACCAAAAACAACAAATGGAAAACCATATTCCATTCCTACTAAACTACAGAAGAAATTCTTCCCTCTTTGACAATTCATTTGCTATATTTTTATTATACTCTCATTCTAAAATGTACTAAACAAAACAACATTCTAAACTTGGGCCCTTTATTGTGACAGGATGACAATTTGTTGTGACAGTCGTAACATATTGAACAGCAAAAGCTGAGCAGCGCAGACTGGCTGGCTGGATTTTTTTTTTTATGCGGCAATACTCTTCCTTGCTTCTGTGTTCAAGAGTGATCAGGATCAGAAAGACCATTTTCAGACTAATTAAAAATCTGTCAAAACTGCACAGAAGTAGTGCTGCAGACATGGCGGAGGCAGTGAAGAACACAGCTCTCTAGCCCCTGGAAAGGCCCTGCAAGAGACATGAACTTCACTCCCCCCATGGAAGAAACCTGGGATGAGGATTTCTTCCTGGCTCAGACCAGACTGACTGGGAGATGGAGCCTGGGCTGGGCTGAAGATGGTGCCGCTGGACCTGCCATAACACCATTATTTCCCAGCCTCCTCACCTGAAAGCAGTCTGTCAGGGCTTAGCTACGAAAACAACTTGCCCTTATCCTTCCTCATGCTATGCTGCATGGATTCAGAAGTCCTTAGCCATTTCTGCCACCCCTTCAGATCTGTTTGTATGGAATGGCCTCACTGTTGCCCTGCTCCTTATCCTATCTAGCAGCTCCCAAGAAGGCATCATATCACTACTTCTCTCTTGCGCTCCAGGCCAAGCCCTAGCTGTTCCCAGGGGATGCTTGGACACATCAGAGAAACCAGCAGCAGTGCCAGATTTCACACTGTCTTAAATCTACATCCACCAAGCTAGAGATGCCACCAGCTTGGCTGATGGGCTCAGCTGTGTCCTGTGCTGCACTTGCAATGGATCTGGCTGTTTCCTTCTCTCACAGGCCACTAATGTGGACCCCAGCTACCAACACCTGCACATGAAAACCCAGTGCAGCAGATGACACCACAGTGCTCACACAAAAGCCTGACCTGATCACATTTTCTTTTCATAGCAACAAAGCAGAAGAAAAATTCAGGTCTTGGCAAGACTTCCAAAAACTCTACTGCCCGTGTAGCATTCTCAACTTGTCTACCATGAGCACACACTCCTGCACCTTCTGCTTTTGCAAAAGAACAGCAGTGGCATGAAAGTCTAGGAAGGGCAGTACATTGAAGGTGCTGAAAAATGGTACCACAAATCAACCCTTTGGAAATTAATTAGCGTTCTAAGGAAACTTGTACAGAAAGAAAAGTGCTCAGTCTCTAATTCGTCTTACCTTCCTTTCACCACACGAGGGCAGCACAGATATCATTAATCATCAGCATGTATCGATGATTACATCTCCACGATAAAAGATCCTTTATAAGGCACAGATTCAGTCACTACCCAGAACCACCTATCACCCATACTTTATGAGTTTGCTGGACTGGCAGGACTGCTTGTTCCTTTCATTCTTTGCACCTAGAACAACAGTTGTGTGTTGCCTTCTCAAGCCACTCCCACTATTTCCGTGTGTGAGTTTTGTAAGCAAACCAGGTGTGTTACTGGGAAGTTGAAGGGTAACTAAAATTTACCTAGTCATTTGAAAGTACCAGGAATTATCAGGATGCATCTTGAGTATCATTCACTCATTTCTTATATGTTGTGTTGTGGGAGAGACAAGGCTGGTGTTACTGGCAGAATTCTTGTGTTTCTTGATCGTGGGATTGTCTACACTACTTCAGGCCTTCTGGCACCTGATGGGGTGCACCTTTCTCAGTGGATATCAGGATTTTTGCACAGGAGTTGGCAGGGCTGTTCCATAGAGCTTTAAACTAGATTTGAAAAGGGGAAAGGGATAAAACCTGGCCTGGCAGTGATATGGTATGAAAGAGTCCGCCAAAATGTAAAAGGCTGCATACTGGTGTGATCCTTCAGTCTGCTCCACGAGGTGATGGGCATAGTAAACCACCTTTGAAATGTTTCTATACCAATGCATGCAGCATGAGGAACAAGCAAGAAGAGTTAGAAGCCTTGGCTCTGTCCAGATCTGCGACATCACTGGAGACAGACAGGGCAGGCAAGGCAATGGGTGGACATAAAACTATTAAAGAGTGCCCGAAGGAGGGCAGCAAAGACGGAGAAGGGTGTCCTAGTGTCGTGGTTTCTAGCATAGTCGAATCTGCGAATGCTGAATGAGAAGAGACTTTAGGAAGTTCGGGGCCGGGGGGGGTGGGGGAATGGAGTTAGGGCAACTATCTTAAATTGACCTATGAGGTATTCCATACCATATACATCACGTCATGGCCTTCCCCCTGATCTCTGGTGAGGGGGGGGATTGAAAGCTGTGGCTTGTAGAGTTGCTTCTGGCTCTCGGGGGTTGGGCTGGCATGTGGGTGAGAACTCACCTTTCTCTGTAAGTCATTGTTTTACTCCAGTACCTTTACATTCATTTTGCATTTCTGTTATCTTTTGTTCCTTAGCTACTTTAGTAAACTAGTTGTTATCTTAACTCTTGAGTTTTACCTTTTTTTTTCCTCTCACTTCCCTCCTCCACCCTGCTGATACTGGCCGCTGGCAGTACGCCAGCAGCCCTGGGCTTTCTCTGGAAGGGGAGAGGAGAGCGAGTGACTGTTGGGAGCTATCGTGGGTTAAACCACAACACCTAGAGAGGAAGATGTATGAGGAGCAGCCAGTCACTTGGTTTATTCAGCCTCAAGAAGAAGATACTGAGGGGAGACCTCGTTGTGGTTTACAGCTTCCTACTAGGAAAAGATTCTTTACTGAGCGTGTGTTCATACAGTAGAATAGGCTCACCAGGGAAGCAGTCACAGCACCAAGCCAGTTGGAGCTCAAGAAATGTTTGAAAATTGCTCTCAGAAGTATGGTTTGAATTTTAGGTAGTCCTGTGCAGAACCATGAGTTCAAGTGTTTCAGAGAGAGAAATGAGAAAAGATTACAGATTTTCTAGGTTTTCAAGTATATAGAAGTTCTATACTAGGTCTAGCACTGCTCATTTTCTTGAAAATTTCTTGTTAGCTGCCCCTCAAGTTTAGCGAGGCTTAATCTTGACAGATTTTTTCTATATTTCAATTCTGCTCTAACAGAGAGAAAACATAAGTAGTTATCGGTACTCTGCTTGTTCTCAGCCTCAAAGCACAACTTCACTTCTACTGCTGTAAAGTCCATGGAGAGTAGAGAAGATAACACAACAGTAGTGCAGTAATTAAGAGGTATTTTTGAAATATCTGTATTCTTCAATATAGAAGAGAAAGAAGAATAAACTGCCTGAGCATGTTGATGCAGAGAAAATACATCTCAAACCAATTTAGCAATGCAAGCACAAATTTCCTTCAGGTTGGAAAGGAATTGAGATCTATCTCTCTGCTACCACCAATTTTTGCTGCTGTGGAAACTGATGTCTACAGCAGAGGAATATCATCAGCCCATCAGGAAAAATGCAGTTTGGTGGTGATACAGCATCAGCTCTGGCAGGGTCACGAAAGCATCTCAACCAACAGAAGAAAACTGATTCTTCATGGCCCCAGTGACAGACAATCTGAGATGGTAGCTGGACAGAATGTCACGGCCCAAATCATGACTTTCATAGAAGATAATCTTCTCAAATGCAGTTAGAAACAACCAGCTTGGGAGGGATGATTTAACCGTAATAGTTATTGAATTGTGTGTTTTTCATAACTCTGGACTGTGCTACAGTCACACAGGATACTATATACTTTCCTCCTTCTGTCATTACTCTATGCTACCCAACTGTGCTACACTACTGTCACAATGCCAAAAATTGGAGGGACACCTGTCCCGCAGCTGAATAGGGATCACAACAGAGAGTTTGATGTTTTCTGTTGCAGACACAGAAGCACTGTTCACTAGAGTTTCCTATTTGTAGAGAATCAGGCAAATCACCACTAGCAATGCTTCAGACAGTCTACATAGTCATCTATTTATTCATAAAATTACAGGTTCCAAATGCATCACACAAATCCAGAAGGGGAATGGCTCTAAAACCGATCTCTAAGAGACCAAACACTAAAGGAAAGGATCCAGGAGGGGACCAAGGCAAAGGCCAAGCCTCGTGTCAAAGCCGATCCACATCACAGATGTGGAGCCTCCTTCCACCGCCACCTGCCCCAACTCCTCCTGCCGCTCCTCCTCTTCTGCAGCCACAAGGGCAGTGAGGAGTTGCCTGGGACCCCCATGAAGGATGCTGGGGAGCTGCTCAGTGCTGGGGCCTACAGGGCTAGTAGAGCGGCCCAGGCCAGAGGCCAGAGTTCCCTGTAGGGAGGCAGCATGGCTGGAGGTGGCAGCAGGGCTGTCCTCCTGCCTCTCTGCAGCACGAACATTCCACCAGTTCTGCTGCTGGTGGATCGCTGTGCTGAACAGCTCTACGGTAAAGGTGATGAGCTGCGTCACAAAGGGCACTGTGTTGTCTTCCAGGCAAGGCTGCAGCTCCTGCCCCAAGGCCTTCTCATCCAGTTCACAGAGGCACAGTTTCCCTAGGACAATGCCTTGTGTCACAGCCACTTGCCACCACTCGGTGCCAACGATCATCTGGAGCTCTCATTCCAGCCATTGAAGCAAGGGTTCGATGTTACTTGAGTGCTCCCAGAAAAAGGCTGCCCAGACCTCGGATGGGAAGCTGTGTTCCAGAGTCAGGCCCTGGTTCTGCCATTAACAGATTTATTTTATTTTTCTTTCCATAAATTTCAGAGTAACTGACACCTAGATTTCTTGAAGAAATTGGAAAAAAAATAATAAAAAAATGAAGAAGAATTACCAGCCATATGAGGAAGCTG
>VXAV01005549.1:20246-50916 GCA_013399715.1 Alectura lathami | reverse complement strand
GATGCATCCCGTCCGGCCCCATAGGCTTGTAGACATTCAGTCCCATCAAGTGGTCTCGGACTTGCTCCGCTCCTACACTGGGAAGGATTTTGCTCCCCCCATCCCCACTTGGATTTTCAGGGACATGAGAGACCTGGGCAGCCTGACCGGCAGTGAAGACCGAGGCAAAGAACTCATTAAGTACCTCAGCCTTCTCCACGTCAGAGGAGGCCAGTTCTCCCTTTCCATTCATTAGAGGGGGAACACTCTCCTTCACCTGCCTCTTCTGCCCTATGTAGCTAAAGAAACCCTTCTTGTTGTTTTTTACATCCCTCGCCAAGCTTAATTCTACCTGCGCCTTGGCCTTCCTGATCCCATCCCTACATATAGTTTTCACATACATAGTTTTCACACCCTACAAATATTTTTTTTTTTTTAAAAAAAAGAACCACAAATGGCATGTTGTTTTCCCCTCTGTTTTCCCCTCTGCCTTATTTAGGAAGGACATTCATTGTGGCAGTGAATACATGCAGTACTTTAATGGTAAGTACATTACCTTGTGTTTGCCAGTGAAACTGCTCTTCTGTTGAACTGTAAAGAAAAAAAAAAGAGTGTTAAGTTTTTATGAAATGATTCAGTAGTGTGCCACCAATATTCAGATCTAAATCTATTCTGAAGGAACTGACAAGAATAAATAAGGGATTTTATCAAGTATTATTTCATGTAAATTTTCAGGAATGACTTGCACAGCATTGACTCACCAGGGAAGAATCATCTCATTTCATAACTAAACAATTTAAAACATACATACAGAAACTGTCCTTTTAGTCTTAATGTACAAATTACATTGTTTCAAAGCAAAACATTTTGCAACTTGTTTTTGGATCCTATTTTCCTTTTGTACAAAGAAAGCTATAAATCGCTTTCTCAAGGGAACAGTTAAATGTGATTTCCAAATGAATCTACGTGCATCATTCCTGGTTCTGCTGATCATTATGTGCATTTTCATTATTCAGATGTACAGCTAAGTTAATTCAATTGGCCTACACAAGAGAGCCAATTTAGAGGTGTTTGTGCTTTCATGTACAAGCACTGAAGCAATGGAAGGTCTTAATTTTAAAATAATGAGGGTGTATACCAGAGGGTAGGTNTTTTTTTTTTTTTTTTTTTTCCTTTTTTTTTTTTTTTTTTTTTTTTTTTGCTTTGGTAGCTAAAATCAAGGATGTATTCAATCAGGCAATGAGTACAATTTATTCAAAGGCATGATCTGCTTATCCTTCACTACAGATCTTTCTCACATGCCAAGAATACAAAAAAGTTTGAAGTTACTCAACAATAACTGCTCTTTTAGTAACAATGAATTGATTATTATAGTCGTGATTAAAACTTTCTTTTGTACATTTTTACAAAATATTTATAGAGGGGAACAAAATCATTTGCTGCATCTATTGGCACAAAAAAAAAAAAAAAACCAATAGGAACAATAGCTGTTGAAACTAAAAAAATATTTATTTCTGATGGTGAGAATAAATGCTCCTCTTAATAAGCAAATGGATTTTAAATTTGAATGGTTTTCTCTTTTCCTAGGGAATGTTGCATCTCTTATAAATGTGTGAATACAGCGCCTAGCATCTATGTTCTGTGAACAAGAATAACGCAAATGGAATGAAATGCTTCTTTTTGGAGGCCTTTTTTTAAACAAAAATAACCTAGGCTAATTATTAAACAAATTTGTTAGTTTGGGGGGGGAAAAAAAAAAAAAAAAAAAAAAGGATAATTGCACAATTTACATGTAAATAGTACTAAAAGCAGGTTTTAATTTCCAGCTGGCATATCAAGTGTTAATCTGACAAATTCAGATCTGCAGGTCATCATTATGTTCCAGATATCCACCACCTGTGGTTTGTTCTGAGGCACTGGAGTGGGATTTGGCAGATGAAGAAGCTAGCGCTTAGATGAGACACTTAACTAAAATGCTTGCATTCAAGTCCATTGAGGTTAATAATATTGAAGACAAACAAAGCCAGAGTCCTCTGGCAAATAATAATGGCAAAGTGCTGAACTGGAAGAAGTGACTTTAATAATTGAAATTGCCTTTTCAAATGTAGCCTTGACTACATTTGGTGGTGACTAGGGACAGCAGCTCTTTTTGCAGTTCCTTTTGCCGGATGTTCAAGATCACGACCGCAGCTTCAGGTGACACAGCAGGACCTGAGAGCATTCTTACTGTCTGGAACTAGGGTCATTCCTCATGGCAATATATTATTTCCCACTACACAGTCCCTCTTCCAGTATCCAGATTCCTATGTGACTGCTACCACCTCAAACGACATGCAAAATTCCATACCTCAGGTGGCAAAACAGATTACTACATCTTGCTGGCAACAACACAGAGATGTAAAAGACTGTGTCATCTCATCCAAGACAGCGAGGAAAGAAAATCAAGTCTGTGCATAAGGAGTGAGCCATCATTTTCAGGAATTCCCATTCAAGCAGTAAATTCATATAAAATGTGGAAGTTTGATATCAGCGTGGTACAGACAGCACTAAGCGTCTAGTGTCTGATCAGTAGTGATCACTAATATCACAGGTCTGATTTCCACAGAAACTTTTTAGTGTATTCATCTTCAGAAATCTTAAATGGGAAGGCCTGAAAAGGACGGCAACTAATTTTTCCTATATTTTGGCTTTTCCAGGTTTAGCCAGGCTTCTTTTCAAACATACTGCAATGTAACCACTGCTGTAACTTTCACAGTTAAGGCAACAGATTCACCAACAAACTTTTCATCTTCATGTTAAATTTTGATTCAATGTATTTAAAGTGTTTATATTTAGATACTCTGATATATTTTGGTTTGGTTTGGTTTTGATCCTAATGCTTTTTAAAAACAAGTGTTTCCTGCTCATGGCCTGAAAAGGATTCCTGACTGAAGCAACCAAGCGTGTCTTGCAGAGAGTCTTTGGACTGTCACACAGGTGTGCCAAATCTGCTTCACTGAGTAAAATCTCTTTTTTGTGCTTTTCTTTTAGGTGTTTTCCAGCTTTACAAGAGATCAGTGTAATTGACGGTATGCTGACATCAAATACATGAAAAAACAAACAAAAATAAATAACCAAACTATCCTCCCCTTAATTAATTTTTCAGCACATTCAGTAAAATAAAGCTTTCTGCTTTATAGTTTTCCTAAAGAAAAGGCTTTACGTTCATTACCAGCTGCTTTTCTGCACATTCCTGTGCCTCATTATAAAAGTATGCAAACTCTACCAGCTTTGACTGAGAACTCAAAAATAAAGTACTTTATTGAGGAGTTCTGAACCAAACTTCCCTGAGCTTGAAGAGGGAGGAACAAGATTTTAACCAGCATTACATTAGTAAAGTATAAGAAAATAATAGCATAAAATATTAATGAGCTGAGAACTCAGGGAGGCAGAATTATTACCTCCCTCAGCCCAAAACCAGACAAATAGCTATGATTTCTTTGCTGTATTTGGCTCTCATCACTGGCAGTCATATTTCAACCTATATCTACTTCAAGTGCTCCAGTACAAATAAGATGGCCATTCTACCTAGTTCTATGAGCATGATACAAAGAATCCTGGGCCACCACTTAACTATACAGAAGTCCGATGTATCTATATTTACATCGTCTTTGGAAATAGAATTTATTGAAGGAAAGTACCTGGGGAGGCGAATAAACAAACAACAAGAAAAAAATAGAGGTTGTAGTATGGTCAGGTCTTCATGTTCATCTTGAAGTTGATGAACATTTCTCCTCTACGTATGAGCAAAGCAAATATCCACAGAGTGGTCATCCTGGTTCCAGCTGAACTCAGATGTTCCCATGTCTACACCCATGTAATGAAAAATTCTCTATTTCACCATGCATGCTAAGCAGACGAAAGGAGGATGAGCACAGCATGCTGCAGGGAGCTCATCTGGGGCAACATTACATGAACAGAGCACTCTAGGAACTCTGCCTGTCTGCACTGTGGAAAGATGACGAGCAGAAAGTGCTGCAGAAACACCAGGCTTCTACAGCTGGCCAGGGATGTCTGAGTATTCCTAGCAATCTATTTACATCAAGTGTATTTCTGTCCATTGACATGGACAGAAAAATCACAATCTGAACGTGGGGCCTTTGGGAGTCTTCATTATTTTGTAATGTACCTCAAGCAAACATAAACAAGAAGCAGGCGTCTCCTTCAAGACAGGCTGTGTAGGAAGCCAGCATCTCGCTGAGGAGATCCAAGGGAGCTGGCTCCGTGGAGGCTGCCAAGCTGCCCCAGAGCAGCCAGCAGCAGCAGACATTTCAGAGCAAGGTAAGCTATGTATGGCCACCAAACCTCTCACCCCAAAATTTAAAGGTGTCTAAAGCAGTTTGGTGGCTTACAAGTGAACACTGAAAGTGACACCAAAATTTCACTTTCCTAGGCCATGCTCATAAGCCGTATTTATGTTTAAATAGAATCATAGAAAAAGCAAGAACTTCACAGAATCATTGAGTTGTAGAATTGGTTAAGTTAGAAGGGACCTTTAAAGGCCATCTAGTCCAACTCCCCTGCAGTGAACAGGGACATCTACAGCTGGATCAGGTTGCTCAGAGCCCTGTCCAGCCTGACCTGGAAGGTCTCCAGGGATGGGGCATCCACCACCTCTCTGGGCAACCTGTGCAAGTGCTTCACCACCCTTATCATAGAAAACCTTTTTCCTTGTATCCAGCCTAAATCTCCCCTCTCTCAATTTGAAACCATTTCCCCTTGTCCTATCACAACAGACCCTGCTAAAGAGTCTGTCCCCTTCTTTCTTGTAGCCCCCCTTTAGATACTGAAATGCTGCTGTCAGGTCTCCCCGGAGCCTTCTCTTCTCCAGGCTGAACAGCCCCAACTCTCTCAGCCTGTCCTCACAGGGGAGGTGTTCCATCCCCTGGATCATTTTTGTGGCCCTCCTCTGGACGTGCTCCAACAGCTCCATGTCCCTCCTGTACTGAGGACTCCCCATCTGGACGCAGCACTCCAGGTGGGTTCTCACCAGCACAGAGCAGAGGGGCAGGATCACCTCCCTTGCCCTGCTGGCCACGCTTCTTTGGATGCAGCCTAGGATGTGGTTGGCTTTCTGGGCCGCGAGGGCACACTGCTGGCTCATGTCCAGCTTGTCATCCACCAGTACCCCCAAGTTCCTTTTGGCAGGGCGCTGGCTCAGTCCTTGAATCCCCCAGCTTGTATTGATAGCAGGGGTTGCTGTGACACAGGTGCAAGACCTTGCACTTGTCTTTGTTGAAGTTCATGAGGTTAGCCTGGGCCCACTGCTCCAGCCTGTTTAGGTCTCTCTGGATGGCATCCCGTCCCTCACCTCAGAGTGTCAACCGCACTACACATCTTGGTGTCATCCTCAAACTTGCTGCGGGTGCACTCAATCCTGCTGTCGATGTCATTGATGAAGATATTGAAGAGTATCGGTCCCAGTACAGGCCCCTGAGGGTCACCACTCGTCACTGATTTCCATCTGGACACAAAGCCATTGACCACCACTCTCTGGGTGCGATCTAACAACCAGTTCCTCACCCATCAAAGAGTCCACCCATAAAGTAACCCTCAAGGGAGGCAACCCAGAGGTGGGCAATCCTTTTGGCCACTTTGGCAGAAGAAAACCTGCCCAAGACATCTTTAGACAGCATTGTCATGGGGGCTGAATGAACATCCGAGGACTGGCTTTCAACAAAGATGCCAAGGAGAAGAAAGTGTGGGCTGCTCCACGGGGAGAGTGAGCAGGGACCCAGGATGGTGGTAAGGCAGTGATCTCTGGGAGACAGGGTGAAATCCACACCAGAACCAGTGACCAGAAGCAAAATGTGGAAATTCACTTTGTTTAACCCACACACCCAAATATATCAGTGCACATGCACATCAGGGCATATGATTAGGTTAATCAAGTCACGTGCCTTATCACTTTTTGAAAGAACACTGTAGCAGAGACATTTAATTCTTAGTAGGAAGGGGTGTCTTCTTTAAGTCACTCTTTCTGGCACCTTTTTTAATTTTTCATGGAGCCTGCATACAAACTTCAGGGGCAAACCCACTCTGTTGTATTCCTTTGACTATCCAAGAAACATTTGTGTGTCCCTTTGTGTGGTGAAGTCGTTCAGTTTTCAGTTGTCATTCAGTTTTTGAGAAAGTGCTACAGCTATTTGCTACACAAAGTATTTCTTTGTATTCTTTTCTAGAACAATTCATGAAATCATATCTAACTCTACTGTACAACAGCCATAAAAGGTTTTTTACAAGGAGCTGTATCAGCACACAATCTTTTCAATTACTTTTGCAATGCAGCCCCACAAACATAGCTGTATATAATTACAGGCAGATACTGTCTCACTGATTTTCAAATTGCTATTCTAGATGTTCTCATTTGTGGAAGGTGGAACAAAAATGATTCAGAGGCATTTCACAAAAAGCAAGGAGGTTGAGAAACACTAATATTCTATCTCAAGCAAAGGAGAAGCAGCTTTTAAATCAGCAGCAAATTTTATTTAGTATTTTGCAAACAAACTAATGTCTAGCATCAACTGTGTGGAAAAAAAAAAAAGGTGCAAAGAATAAATTTGATATGAAATGATCTCATGAAATGGTATCATCTCCTCAATTACCACAGAAAACGGTCCTAGTCCCCATCCCACTCTGTTCTAATGTTCTAGTTGCCCAATTTAATATTATGTCAAAGTTTCTGACAGCAATAGTAACCTCTATAGATGTGATACAGTAACCACTCCTAAATCACACTCTGTTAGTCAGCTATGGTATCAACTCAGCTATCAGATCAAGAGGTCCAACAAACCTCATCTAATACTCTACTATGATCCTGGAAACTGTGAAAAAAAAAAAAAGAAAACCAAAACAAAGAAACAACCCCGCTCCTTGAATCCACCAATACTTTACTGGTCGCTGCCCTTTTGGACCCTGTGAATTTTCAGGCGACTTTTAAAATTGTTACAGATTTCTTCACAGCTAAAGGTGCCAGTAAACAGTTCTGTTGGTAAATTCCCACCTGTATCAGAAAGGCCTTGTAAAAAATTCCTATGGGGAAATGGAATTGTCTATTTTTTTTTTCAGACAAATTTTTGTTATTCCCTAGGTTTTACAAAATCAATAGCAGAACTTTGTGGCTCTGAGCGTTTTGTACTTCTTTGTACTTCTTGATGCAGGGAAATATGCACAACTAAATTTTCAATTAGATCTCAACACCGATGCTTTGTTCTCCATTTAACACTTGCAGAAGTGTGCAGACACGCTTTCCTTTAAAAGTGATTTCTTAACTGCTACAGTCCTGTTTATATCTATTTTTCTTATACTGATTATGCTTAATAATAAATGTTCTATTTCTTCTTACTTAAGTGGGATTTAAAGTTCAATGTGCTGCAGTGCTAAGAGCGCTATTTAACAATAGAGCATGCCCCGCCAGCAGCACTTCTGCTTTCCTCCCGGGGTGCTGCTGATCTACTTGCAAAGCAGGCAGCAAGGCTACTATTGAATAAAGAGAGCATAACATAGTCCATTTCCCTGTAGTTTTTATCCTCACTCTTGATATGGTCTACACAAGTATCAATTACAATACATTTTTTTGGACCTGTAAGTTGCTGAAGTCATTCTTCATATATCAAAACACACTCCAAATATATTCACTGAAGTTTTGTTTGAGTTTAGCCATCAAGAAACAAAACACTTGGTACTTAGCTTGCCAAACCATCCAGCTTCTGTTAGTTGCTTATGTGAGAGTGAAGACAGAGAATCCTTTCACAGGAAAAGCCCATGAAGCTCTGCCATTCACAGGATAGAATTTAGAGAACAATACATCCGAATATTTTTTTTTGTATTTCACTACATTTAAAACTTGGAAGCAATGATAACATTAGGGAAACAAGAAACAAGTATTACATGATTGTCCTATTCTTATTCTTCTGTAGGTGTCTGCTCATGTCCCCTGTGAGAGATAGGGCCCTGGACCAGGTAGACGCTAATTCTGAATCAATAAAACCATTCTCATGTTCTTATTTAGAGAAGCTCAAATCAAATCAAATTAATTCATTGTGTAATTTCCCTTTATTAATTAATTAAGAAAAAGGATGATGGTTCACAAAAGGAGGAATTGGCTTAAGGCTGGGTTTCTGCTAAGAGAATAATACTAGTTCTTCCTGTTTGCTTTAACAGCTATTTTTATTTAAGTAAGGAGCTCAATTTCAAAACTGAACATGAGCACATTTAAAATTTTACTGCACTTACACAGAGAATCTGTTTGGAGAGAGGTGTACTATGCTGTATTTGTTCAGGCACAACAATGGTACTTGGATCTGATGCAGTTGAGCATCTGAATACAGAACCACAGATCCACAGAATATCCTAAGTTGGAAGGGACCCCCAAGAACCATCGAGTCCAACTCCTGGCTCCACACAGGACCACCCCAAACCCAAACCCTGTGTCTGAGAGCGGTGTCCAAACGCTCCTTGAACTCCAGCAGCTTGGGGCCGTGCCCACTGCCCTGGGGAGCCTGTTCCATGCCCACCACCCTCTGGGGCAGAACCTTCCCCTAACCCCCAGCCTGACCCTCCCCTGACACAGCTCCATGCCGTTCCCTCGGGTCCTGTCGCTGTCCCCAGACAGCAGAGCTCAGCGCCTGCCCCTCTGCTCCCCCGGGAGGAAGCTGTAGGCTGCCAGGAGGCCTCCCCTCAGCCTCCTCTGCTCTGGGCTGAACAAACCAAGGGACCTCAGCCTCTCCTCACATGTCTTGCCCTCCAGACCCTTCCCCATCTTTGTAGCCCTCCTTTGGACACCCTCTAATAGCTTTATGCCCTCCTTACATTGTGGCACCCAAGCCAGCACCCAGAGCTCGAGGTGAGGCCGCACCAGGCAGAGCAGAGCAGGACAATCCTTTCCCTCACCCAGCTGGCAGAGCTGGGCCTGGTGCACCCCAGGGTACTGTTGGCCCTTTGGGCTGCCAGGGCACGCTGCTGGCTCGTTTTCAATCTCTGAGGCACATAGCTTCCTACGCATCATTGTATGAGTACTATACTAACTCAGCCAAATTTGTGGATGCAAGGAGCAACCTAGAAATAACTAACAAGTGTTTTCTGAACATTTTTTGGACTTCGAAAAGAAAAATGAGCTTCTTAAGAAACAGAGTGAAGTGTAAACAAAATTCCTTTGAGGAAACCCACTTCTGCACATTCGAATGCTGCAGTATTTCCCCCTGGGATAGCTAACCTCTAGAGCAGATAACAAACACTCCATAAGCAACATGAAGCTCCCCACCTTGTCACAGAAAAACTGCTCAAAGATACTCCCTTCTGCACAAGGCTTAACCCTTAACATGAAGATTTAGCCAAGAGCCTCATGCTTTAAGTAAATTATTTTAAGCAGGACTACACTTATTGTTCACTATTTAAGCCACATTATTTGTTCTGCATTGTCCTTGATAGCTAATAAGAAACTGATTTTCTCTGTTTTTTGAGGGATGACTCATTTCAAGTTCAGCACTTCCTCAGGGAAATGATGCAGACAGCAGCCAGACAGCCTCTACCCTGAAGCAAGCACGTTCCATGCAGAAAACTCCCAACACACAAATGGTCTGTCACTGTGTGAAATCACACACCACAGCACTTCCCAATTCCTTCCCCTTACAGCCTCTTCACGTTAGCTTCACCCAGCTCCTTCCAAGAAACCCACTCCTCCTGGACTTTTGCCTTCTCTTTCCATTGAAACAAGTCTCTCCTTTCCTCTCCTTCTCTCTCCCCCCCTACTGAAGAAAAGACAGAACTTCTTGCTTAGTTGATTATTTTGCTGTTCCCTTTCCCACAGCTTATGTCTGTTACCAGTTGCTTGGGCCAGGAGCAAGCTCCTTCTGTGCTGAAATACAGGCTGGACATCCCTTGTAACTAAGAAAAAATATTCTTAATATATGTCTGAATTTTGAGATTGAAGAGACTGACACCTCTACCTTATATGTTGTCTTCTGTTTGTGTATTCCCCACCAGATGTGTGGACATGAGATATTGCCATGAAACAAGAAAAGGTTTTGCAGGGAACAGGAAAGACTGCTTTGATCCTTTTTAAAGGATGATTAAGTACATGATTTAATGTTTACATGATGTGTTAAACAAATTATTTTCTGTTGAGCTGATGGAGAGATAATCAGAGTATAATTTAGGTTGGAATGACCTTTGGACATCACTTGGTCCAGCCCCTAATCAATGCTAGGCTCACTTCAAAGTTATTTGTTAATGGCCTTGTGCCTGACGGAACGTTTTAACAAGGTACTGGGGAGTTTGCTTGATTATTTTGCTGTTCAGACTGTTATTAGTTAATTCTCATTTTTATTAAAGAGAAAATCAAAACTGTTAAACGGCCATCTCAGAAGAGTTTAGTGAGCTTAGATGAGGCAGCTAAAGTCTGAGAAGAAAGTACACCATTTATAAATTCAGCAAGACAAAGTGGCGGGACTAAAAGAATCGGAGGAAGCATACAGGTGGCACAAGAAAAAGGGGTTCAAACTGGTCATTAAAATGTTAGCTGCTAATGTAGAAAAGGTACTAAATTATCATGGAAGCAGCCATCTAATTTGAGGTGAGGGGGCCAAACCCCACCTGTTCTTACAACATTCTTTGATAGATTTGTTAGAAAGAGCTGATGTTAGTTTCTACTTCAGGCAGCTGGACTAGATTCCAAGATGGTCCCTCCAGTTCAGCCTTGTGATTAATCTCAGCCTGTGATCCTGGCAGCCTGATGAAGCCTGATGACTGTTACATGATGTAGCACAGACACAACCGCCTACTAGTTCTAGTAGATCTAGTATCTCAGACTACCAGAAACACCGTAAGTAATTGAGAAACTCAGTCGATCACAAAGCAGGCAGTATCAAGAATCACATGTGCAAGAAATGCTGAGCCTTAAATTTACATTTCAGTGGATGAATGTAAAGGCAGCAGAGAACTACTTTCTAACCTAAGCTGTTGGATGGATGTACAGGTAATTTGGCCGATTAGGTGGGCGCTAAGCAGCTGAATCAACCCTTGAACAATTGCTATTGATTTATGATTTCAACTATGGGAGTGAAAATTCTTATTTGTAAACTGTCTGTTGGTATACAGAGCTGACAAATTACCCAAGTAACCAAAATGGCACATGGTAATAACGGCTATTTAGCTATATGGATAACCTTTAATCACACATTCATTACTGAAAATGACTGAAATTACATTAATGCAAGCTGACAAAAAATAAATGTAACCTCCAGACAGATCTGGAGTTTTGCCCTATAAAAACAGTCTTTTATTTGAGCTTTTTTTTTTTTCCCCAATAAGGCTCAGAGGTGAAAAAAGAATCAGTTTCCTAACAAAATAATATTCATTCAGTTACCCATTGCCTACCAGTGATTAATGAAATAAATAATATACTTTTTAATAGTATGTATGCATTAAAGAGAATATTTCTAAACAGTAAAAAGATGTCCTTGTAGCTGCTTGAAGAAAATGATCTTTCAGAGATCATACTAGTGATGATGAAAACAAAAATATTTTGCATTGGCTTTGTACCTAGGAGAATATTGCCTTATAAAATGTTGTGAAATGGTCATTTAGGAACAAGAATAATCCTTCGCAATTTTCGTTTTGTTAACAAAAGGATGAAACCACCTTGCTACTTAAACATACTCTACATCTGGAACATGAAGTTTCACTGTATGGTTCAGTATTCAATCTTTTCATCCTCGTACATGTACAAAATCTACACATTTCAATACTGAGTTAAAATTTTGCAAGAGAACTTTGGCGATGTGATTTCCTCCTACAGTGTGTACTGCCTTGTAGTTTAAGATCTGCCAGACAGGTACAGGGCTGCAGCAGTAATAACAGTGAGACTGAAAATTAGACGAAATCAAGAGACACTCAGTTGATCTCTGAAGTTCTACTAACCACTCCCGGCTTCTGCCTGGCTTGCCCATAACCTCACTGTCATAATGCTCACTGTCATCTTAGCGAAACAAGAACCAAAATTCTTGTATTCCAAGAACCAAAATTCTGCATCTGTAACCATGCCACTGATCTTGCAGGAGATTTGTTTCCTAAACATTGTACCTCAGCCCACTTACTTCTTCTGCTTTGGGCAATCATTCGTGAAAAACAAAAACTTACCCTCAAATTTCCATATTATTGTTCCTTTAAACTGCCCAAAAGACCATCCTGCTCTCCACATACATCTGGAAGTGTGAAATTTACTGTCCTATAGAAGTCTGATTTTACACTTTTTTTTTTTTTTTTTTTCCCCTAAGTATCGCAAACTTTCCTGATGCAAATCTGGCCGCACTGCACCAGATAGGTGACTTAACAAACAATATAGGTTCTCATGTTGAGTTCTAAAATAATCCAAGAGGCTTTGCTGTACACTTTAATCACCTGTAAAAATTTAAGACACCAGTTATTCTATCACGTCTGATAGCACTAAGGTCATATCTCAATACCGCTCAAGAGCATAATTTAACTGCTGTGAAGTCTTGTTTGATAGAACCAAATTCTACCAATTGATATCCTCAAAGCATCTGAAATTAAAAAAGTGGTAGCATTTACAGGTGCTAAAATAGGGCACTGATCTTAATTCTGCACAATGGGACACCTAGTACTTTCTGGAAAGTGTGTAATTGTGCAGCAAAATGTTAATTGTGTTAGTTTAAACAAAAGCACTAATTTTCTCTGCTGACTGTTGAAAAAGCAGAGAGGGAAAATGAAACACAGCCCCCAACTTTTTGAGCTTTACACTGGCAGATACAGAATCATGCTCAATTTTTGGTGAAGGCATTCCTGAATAACAGGAAAATCAATCTCAGCCACCTATGCAAATCCCTCTTTAGGATTCCTTAACATCACCTGTTCAAAAACAATTAATTAAAAATCTTTCTTCCCCATAGCTGGCAGATCCAGAATACAGTTACGTTTCATACAGCTCGTGCTACTAAGGAAAACCTATGTCCATCTGCATGTTCCATCATCAAAAACATGCATACGTAAAACAAAAGTGACCAGCTTTGCTTATATTTTATTCTTCTTTTCTTTAATTACCCTAAATAAAACTTTCAGGGTCTGGCTTATCCCATCTTTTTGCTAGCCAAGCAAGTCCTTTCCCTTGAAATATCTCAATCTAGATTTAAAAGCTTCCCATAAAATCAAGAAGTTTATATTTTTCTACTTGTTCAGTCAGTGCATCTCAGAAATAGTCCAATCAAAATGCTAAATCTGCTTCCACAAGCAAAACAGAACTAACATGAAAAAAAAAAAAAAATTTTTTTTTTTTGTTTTTCCTCCTGCATATGAATCACAGCAAATCTTTTCTGGACTTGACAAAACCCATTTCTCAGGGTATAGAATTGTTAAAGCTAATAGTTGAAAACAATTAAGAAACAATATGTTTTGTAGCTCTTTTGAGGAAGAACAGTCTTAGAAAGTTATTGTAAGGACAGTCAGTGCTGGAAGCACAGACAGACTTCTACTTTCAAGCATCTCGCTCAATGCCCTGCTCAAAGCAGGGTCTGGCACTGGCTGGGAGGCACGGCCATTCTTCAAGTGTCCAGATCTTAATGTGCTCCCATTTTAAAGAATAAAGTGAGTAAGGAAAGAAGTCTATAAAGGAAACATGGAAACACCCACTGATGAAGACAATGTTTAGAATTTGTAGTGGTCAAGCAAATTGAAGAAATTAAAAACACAGCAAAAAAAAAAAAAATCTAGACCAATCCCAAAATGACTGCAACACAGGACAATTTCACAATTATGATGAGACTGCAATAAACTTGACCTACTAGAGCCAAAATTTATGCCTGGCCTCTTCTACATAACGTTACAGATTAATGATACAGAGGCATCAAGGCAAGGGGAATTCCAAGAATGCAGTACACTCTACATCCCACAATGAACTACATAATCTCCACTTTCTAAACAGCCATTACAAAGTATTGTACCTATTTAAGAAACTGGGAAAGAAATTAAAACAACCACAACCTAAGCCTAGGCTGACTTGCAAAGTTTAATAATTTGCAAATAATTAGTATCATAATGGCCATTAAAAAGTGAAATATATGCACAGAATTTTATTAAGGTTTCACACAGCACATAAAACAGTAGGTTTCTCCAAGAGAGTAAAAAAAGGAAATACAGATCTAATACATCTGAAATTCCATCAGGCATTTAATCCATTATCTGATGACATTCCTTAATTGATAGGTTAAAAATAAAGTGGGGATCATTATAGGTTTCGATCAGAAGGTGTAAAAATGGATAGACATGACAACAAGTGTTAAAGTGAGGTTGAGTAGGAGGGAAATGACACAGAATTTCTCAAATATCAGTGTTGGGGTTCATCTTGGAATAAACTTTTCTCCAGGAGTGTTTAAGAAAAACTTGTCCAGTTTGAAGATGATGCAAGATCACTACCTGAAATGTACTAAACCAGCCTTCTGATATCACTTAAGACTGGACTTATTTTTTCTCAGGTTAATTCTAGATGAGGTTAAGCCTCATCTTAAGACTGAAAATTGTATTTCTTCTCCTTGGATGAATACCCTATTTTTCATAATGGAAAAAAAAAAAAAAAAAAAAAAGAGAGTAAATGGATTTTGATCAAGTTGTTGAAAAAAATTAAAGAAATTCTGAAAATATTTTATGGTCATCTATAAAATACAACTTACCCTAGTAATACAACTTCTGTTACCCATAAATTTTGTAAACTACTCCAAAATGTACTGTTAGTACTACAGATAGACAAATGGAGAGACGTAGAAGAAACCAAGGTTTACTATAATTACCACTACATGCATAAAACAATAAGTTAAAATATTGTTTTGTCCAGTACTTTCATTAATTTTTAATTCAGCATGGAAACATTGTCTGTAGTTGAAAGAGAAAAAAAAAAGTATAGTACAGCAGAGAAAGAACAGCCAGCAAGTTGTATTAGAAGCATCACTATTTGTTTCCACAGGCACTGTAACACATGTACATGCTCCACCTGGTCATTACAGCATGTTTTCATTTCCGAGATGACAAGTACTAGTAATTTTTAATTCCACGTTCTTGACTGCAAGGTAAAATAAACACCTCTAATCTCTGTCAGAGAAAGTAGATCTTTACCTACACATACATATGTTTACATATACATATTTAAGTTGTATATACACATATATGTACATAGAGACAGCTCTGACCCATTTCAGTACTTCTGCATCCTCTGACTCTTTACATTAAACCTAGCATTATATATATATAGATGCAGAAGTCTGAAACTAAATTTGGCCATTAAAAAATATTTGAATGATTCCCTGACATTCTTATTTATCAAAGTTAACCTTTTAGTTATCACAACGTTATTATTTTCTGGCTCTTTGAAGACTTGTATGTAAAAGAAATGCTAGTAGACAGATCACTTGTGAAGTGTAGATGATGCACACTAATAGAGGATATAAGTTTCTGTCCTATTTTTACCTTACATTATTGTTTCACCACTGAAGAGATCAAACACTTGTTCTTCTGCAGCACTGTGAGCCCCAAACACCCTTAATGTTTCCATATTACAAGGAAAAACTGTCTCCTTAAGACTCTTGTGCACTAGAAAGTCTGCTTTGCAGTAGCAGAAACACTTTGAAGAATTAATTTATAATTGAAAAGCGTAGCCTGCACAGGTACTCCTCCATCACAGACTGACCACACTGCAGAAGAGTGCAGAGCTGGGGACACTCTGCCAGGAGACGACCACCGCGTGTGTGACTGCCAGCACCTTCGCCAGCCTTGTAACTGGGTGAATTCACCTCAGCGCTGGGGAGATCCAGAAACCCCCAGGCACATGGGCGAGCGCATTGGTAGTACTGGGGGAGAAGAATCAAGCTTGCCCTTCTTATCTTCCCATTAGGTCTACACGAGGAAACCCTTCGTAAAGCAGATTGTGTTTGTAAAGGTGGCAGCTTGACTGCCTAGCTTATTCCTGTCCACATCTACCCATAAAATAACATCTTCTGACCGAACTGCAGTTTCACTGGTGACTCAATCTATACTAGAAGCAGCATCTTTCTGGACGCCTTTAGCATGAGGGCTTTTTTTTTAAAAAAATCTTTTTTCTTTTTTTTTTTTTTTTTAGTTTTAGAACTATATTTTCCTTTTTCATTTTTTTCCTNGGAATCCCAAAGAATATTTATCCAGTGAATAAACGTACTTATCTTAAATTATTCATGGATTCTTTCATTTCTTCCTAAGCAGTTCAGATTTTACCCAAATCAGTAGGAGCTAAGAAAGGACAAGAGGCAATGGGCACAAACTGGCACACAGGAGTTCCCTCCGAACATCACATGGCACTTCTGCACTGTGCAGGTGACAGAGCGCTGGCACAGGCTGCCCAGAGTCTGTGGGCTCTCCTCCTTGGAGATCTCCAAAAGCCGCCTGGACGTGGGCCTGGGGACCCTGCTCTGGGTGGCCCTGCTGGAGCAGGAGTGGGAGCAGATGGGCCCAGAGGGCCCTGCCAGCCTCAGGTAGACTGTGACTCTGTGACTCTGTAAAGGAAGGCCACTGTGTGCAAATATGGTGGCACTTAAGATATGACATTAAAAATGTTGATTTCTTAAGAGACTTGATTCCAAATATATGAAGCAGATATGTTTTGAGTATGTCAGTACTTTAATTAGACACATAAATGTCACTTCAGTAAACTTAAACGCAATGCAACGTGGAAGAAACAACTAGCTTGTACTGGCTTGTACAGTGTTCTTGGCATTACCACTTCTGCCCCGCTGAACAGGACCATTATGTATGAGACATCTGGCTGCATTTATAATCCAGTCTGAACCTGCATGGTGGCACTTCAGACAGGAAAAAGACCTGGGAATTGTTGCCCCTATTTTTCACTTTTTTTTTTTTTTTTTTCCTGTGAAAATATAATCTGGAATCACTGGAACAGAAGAATCCCATGATAGCATCTTCTCAGTTTCTTCTACATTTTTGGTGAAGTATTTGAAAGGACAGAATTGTTTCAATTTCCTCTTGAGCAGAGGGCAACAAGACATACGTGTCATCATCTTGAAAACAACTGAAACTCGACAAGAAGCCTACCTCCACTGCAATTCTCTCTCGAAAGCCCTGACACAAGGTATGCATGTGACAGATAGGGCAACCTTTCTCATGGCTGCAGAACAACCTGCCAAGAACAAATAGGGCATTATCTGAAATGCAATGCTGTCTGACAACAGATGGCCTTCTTCTCCTTTTTCCTTCAAGCATCAGGTTTATATTAGAGCAAAGAATAACCTAACACTTTGGTAGAAAAAGGAATACAAATCATTCCTTGTCAGTCTATTCAGTTGCTGCAAGACATTGGACATAGGTGTTGTGTGTGGCAAATTCAACTTTCTAGGGGCAGCTGACTCCACACTTGCTCCATACTCATCACTTTTTTCTACAAGGCTCAAGCTTATCTATTTACACAAACAAATTCACACCTGTGCTGTTATTTAACCAAAGCATCGTCCACTTGAAAATGAGTTTGTACAAAGCCATGCCCTACCATGATGTCGATTACACCAGCCCTGATTACACATTTATTCATCTCCATGTTCCCAATTGCCCTGAACCTATTTTGCATCTCTGACAGGAATCCCTCACTTTTCACTTTTGGATTCTGTATCACTTCACTGCAGGGTACATAAGATGGGCCTGCATTTTAAGTTATTGTATCAGAACAAAAGCAAAATCATACCTTATGCAAACATCTTTCAAAAGTAAGTTTTTTTGCATACACGGTTACTTGTCAGTTAACCACCTTTGTCTTATGCGGGAAAAGAGTCACTGCATACCGGAAGGAATTCATTATGACATGGCTTTATTCCATTGCCTTGCTGACAGAATTTTGTAGATATCTGTGGAAGTATGTGACTTATTTGTGCTTATACATATGCAGACTTTACAGAGAAGTAAATTTGAATGAAAGAACAACATCTGCAAGAAATATTTTGATGCTTTCATAACAATGTGATTCTGGGAAATACGAGGATCTAGCAAGTCACCATCAGGGAAATGGAGAGGTCTCTGCTGCCCACCAGCAGCCCAGCGGAAAGTGTCATAGCTTCTCCGTGGCAGTATTTAGCCACAGCTCACAGATGAGAGCTGTAACAGAACTGCAGGATCGGGCTGCTCTGTGAGCACAGCACAGGCCATGCCGGCACTGACCAGCACTCGAGCTGAGAGGGCCGGGCAGGGCGCTGCTGACAGGCCCCACCTGCAGCCAGGCACGGCAGGCCGGAGCCAGGCCCAGGGGCCATCCAGGCAGCCCAGTCAGGAGCAGCAGGAACAAGGGCAGAGACAGGTGACAGCATGGTTGAAGTTCACTCAAGAGACAAGGCCAGAGGCAGAACTCAAGACAAATTATCTACAAGACAGGCCCAAGGTCATCGCAGGACATAGGGTCACATTCAGGATGGGAAACAAGCCCAGCTACAACACAGGACTATCAGTGCTTGACATGCAGAAGCAGGGTAATCTGACACCATGTCTAGAAGGAAGGAAGACACGTCAAGCTACTGTTGATTACCTCCATCTTAGCTTTCAGGAAAACCTGATATCCTGTATTCAAACTGCAAGACATGTCACTATTGCCAATACGCTTAATTCATTTCCATTTCCTTCCCATTCAGTGACAAACTGAATGTGGGTAAAATGTTCCTCATCATAGTGCCAAATAATATTGCCCTTCTTACCAGCTGGAACTCCCCTCAACTTCTCAAGCAAATAATCTAGCAAAGATCAGCATGCTTAGCTGGTCCCATTCACACTGTGTGTACTGGCCTGCTTGACAGACACACACTTTGGCAATAAAAGTCATGGGCAGCTAAACCTAAAATAAAAATATTTTCCCTAGGACTTCATCAAAACTACGTAGAAAACTCTCCACATATTTATAACAGGGAAAACATTTGAATACCTATGAGATTAGAATACAGACCAAGGATTTTTTTTTCTAAGTTTCTAAAGTTACCATCACTCCACATATCACAGAGTCAATCATATTCAAAATTAATTTAACCTTTTAAATGTTATTGCCATAAACTTTTTTTCTCTTTTCATCAGACTTCCAGGTCTAAATTCTGCTCTACCATTTTACCAATTTCCAGCTTTAAGGCTGTGAGTAATAGTTTGGTTTTTATACAAATAGATTACCGGATCGACAGCCGCCAGTACAATGATTACCAACACCTTTGTAGCCCAAACCAAACTACAGAAACGTTTAACTAAAGCCTACTTAAATTAATAACCAATAAATGAGTATTACTGACAAAAATAACACATCTCCTAGAAGATGGTTATTTAATGGGTTTTTAATGTCCGTTAATATGAAGTCTGGAATTGTGAACTATTAGAAATAGACATATGTAGGATACATTTTAAGCACAGCAGCAATAATTTCAAGACATTAGCATTTCATAAAATTTCTCCAAAGCAATATAAAAAAAAGAAAGAATGAGCTCCATACCTCACTTAAGAATCTAATACGGATGCTAGTAAATATAAGCGCAGTTATGTGTATGAAGTAGAAGGTGCATATACTGAAAAAAAGAAACGCACACTAAAAGTTATTTCCTTATCAGTGACACAGACTCAAAACTAATAAATTTGTTGCTCAAAATGAAGGCACAATGAGGCGTTGCATCTGAAAATGCTGCATTAATATACGTATCCATAACTATTCTTTCCTAATGCTCCAAGTCCCATATCCTTTAGATCCAAATTGCTGCTCTGGACTCCCTTGTCAGACTGTCGAAAATTAAGAAGTGTTCTTCAGCTGTTTGTCTCTTTATCTATCCCTTCTCTTTATCAATTCAAGGGAAAGGTGCCTGGATGAAAATACCACATGGGTTAGAATCAGTTTGGAAGTGAGCATTTTGACCATCATAATTTAATTACGTAGATGACAGGACAGAGTGAAGCTTCAGCAAGTTTACGGACGATACAAAATTCTGAGGAGCAGTTGAAAGATCAGATGGTTGTGCTGCCTTCCAGACTTCAACAGACTGAAGAAACAGCCTGACAGATACCTCCTGAAGTTCACCAAAGGGGAATGCCATGCCCTGCACCCGGGCAAGAATTCCATGCACTGGCACAAGCTGGGAGTTAAGCAGCTGGAAAGCAGCTTTGCAGAGAGGAACCTGGGGATCCTGTTGGACGAGAAGTGTGACCAGATCCAGCGATGTCTCCTTGTGGTAAAGAAGGCTAACAGCATCCTGGGCTGCATTAGGAAAAGCACTGCCAATGAAACAAAGGAGGTGATCCTTCCCTCTACTCAGCACCTTTGAGACACATCTGGGCTGCTGGCTTCAGCGCTGGGCTCCCCAGGACAAAAGAGACATGGACATACTGCAGGGAGCCCAGTGAAGGCCACAAAGATGACGGCTGCAGTGGAGCCTCTATCATATGGGAAAAGGCTGAGAGAGCTGGGACCGTTTAGCCTTGAGAAGTAAAGGCTCGAGTGTCTTACCAATGCATATAAATACCTGGTGGGAAGCAGTAAAGGAGGCAGAGCCACACTCTTCTTGGGGGTAACAAGTGAGAGGACAGCTGGTAATAAGGAAAAACTTTTTTTTTACAGTGAGTAAACTGGGAAGGGGTTGGTCAGAGAGACTGCGGGGCCCCCATGCTCCAGCCCCACCAGACACAGCCTCGAGCAAGTTGCTCCATCTGATGCTGCTTTGAGCAGGGAGGCTGGGGAAGACACCTCCAGAGGTGCTGCCTTCCAGCCTCAACTGCTCCGTAATTTTCCATCAGGATTTCAAAGAGATGGAACATATTGGAATCCCTATGTGATTTCGCAAGCATGCAGTGCTTTGTAAAGGAAAAGACAGAAAGTGGCAAAAAAAACACTGTTACTCAAACCAGGTTAACTTCTGAAACAGAATTAAAACTCAGCTATGGCTGCAAAGTGAAAACAAAAAGCAAATATATTAACAAAAACACAGGATCATTGGCTTCAACCTTTACATACAACTTCCTGGCTATGCGCAACACAAAAGGAGTATGAAACTTTACACTATACTGTAGCTACTGTTGGAAAGTTAAGATCACCAGCCTGGCTTTTTTGTTAGGAACAGCACAGACTTGAAAACTAAAGATTACATTTTAAGCATGCCTTGTCCTTTCTGCAAATTTCGACACTGCAGCTCTCCACTGGAGGCACTGAAAGCAAAGCTGAAGTGGAGATGCAAGGTACTGGTGTCATTACCAAGCTTATACCAGCAGACTGTCCACGGCCCTGGTTCAGTTCTCGGATCCCCCCTACCTGCCCCTCAGCAAGCTCCCTACTCCTGTTTGGGTGGTCTGCAAAGTCTGTAACTGCCACCTGTCACATTTTCCCCTGGCTAAAGCTGAAGTGCTGTCAGCCCCTGCCAACACGTGCACTAACTGTTTATGGAGTGAAAGCCTCAGATAAAGACTCAGTTAATATTGCACCTGCCCCTAGCATACAGGGATGTCACCGGCAGAAGTACCATGCTCTCTGACTGTTTGACATCACATGGCTTCATTTTGATCTACTACTGAGGTTGCACACAAGGAAAATTTTCATTTCAGTTATCCTTACATGCCTTTCTGAAATATGACTCTAATTTTGCTATAAATATAACGGTACATCCTGTTTTAAAATACTATTATTATAATCATTAACCTATTTTAATAACTACTAGTCATTTGTTAATAAATATATATTTTACATATCTATTTATTAATCTATCACTAAGCCACTCTTACCTCTTCTCTTATTTATGCAAAGCCACACATTAAAACAAAAAATATGTATTTCCTATTTTCCGTCTTAGCTACTGAATTTTTCCCCAATAAAGTCTCATCCCTTCTGCCTGTTCACTTGCTCTATGTTATCACAATCAGAGACCTAATTAAAAAGACTTTGTATCATTTGTTTTAAATTTAGAAATATTTGGAAGACAACATAGACACATTTTTAGAACATAGAAAGCAAGCTTCACATTTGCCAAAGAGAAACANAAAAAAAAAAAAAAAAAAAAAAAAAAAAAAAGAACAGAAAGGTACTTGGAACTCAGGTTCTTTCGAGTTTCAGAACCCAAAAGGGTGATTGCCCCATCATCTCATGGCCTGCTGAAAGAAAAGGGCTGAGATTCCAAACTAAGAAGACATCCTGAAAATACAAAAGATTCACAGCTCCCAAAAAACCTTGCCAGCATATATCAACTTGGCTGGATCAAAAGCAAGCATCGGAAATACCACTTCTATTTTCAGAACATCATGCTTCCAGGATAAAAGCTGGGTTCCTCCCACATCTGAATTGCTCAGTAAATCTTATATTTCAAGAACAGTCTCATGATAAATGTCAATTTTGTGCTAACTGCATTCTGCAAATATTTAAATAGAGATTTGTATAAAAAACAGATCAGCAAAACTTTTGTTAAAATTGAGGCTGTACCTTGGCCAAGCAAGCACAACATTAAAGCTGTGACCCATACGTTAACATTCAGTCTAGACAGAGTTAGGAAAAGATATTTTTGCACACCCTTCAAATGTGTCAAAAAAAAGAAACCTGTCTACAAGTGGAATGCTTAAAACATGAAGCTATGTGATACTACAAAATAATTACCCTTGGAACTTGGGAACAATATTAATAGACAGATGGTCTCCACTTCCTACCCTGAAAAGGAAAAAAAAAAAAAAAAAGATGGCAATGATACTGATCTCTAAACAGCAAACTATTTTGAAGTTCCATACCTTTGTGATGTTTTAAAGAATAATCTGCTCAAATGAGATACACACAGAAAACAAGAATGTTGTAGAATTTTTCTGCAGATGTTGGTTTAAGTTAAAATAACCATTATCTGATACTGGTACAACTGGAAAACTTTTCTTTCATGAAGTGTGGTACCAGCACTGCAGTCTGATCAGAACAGTAGTGGCTACTAAATTATATATTTTTTATCTGAGTTACACCACTAGGGAAAATACGAAATATACAACCATGAGACAAACGTGATTCTTTTTTAAAACGATCGAATTATTCCATTACTATGTTCAAAATCTCAGAACTGAATAAATACCTACTATGCTTGCCCATTCCCTGAAGTTACCAGACTTTTTATAGTTATGTTGTTACAATGTACGCAGCAGGGCACAGGCAGGTGATAGGATAAGAATCTCCTTTTTTGTCTAAATTGGAATCAAAACTGGAAATGAAACTTCTCAGCTGGCTGGGCTGTGGGTTAGAACTGAGTTTCAGTTCAATTTCTCCACAGACAAAAATAATAATAACAACAACAACAAAGATACCTTGGTTGTCAGTCTTCGCTCAGCACAAGGCAGGCCAGGAGATGTTCTCTGCCTCCATCACAAGACATCCTTGAATTTATTCTCGAAATAAGCAAGCCTACCAAATATTACCCAAGTAGTACTCTGAGCATTTTAACCTTTCCCGTATTCATTATCCTCTTTACAAAGTCATTAAACCTCTGGTTTTTGTTCTGTGTATTTGTGCTGTATTTAAGAAAATCAGAGTCAAGTAGAGCAAATGTTGCACATGGAAATTTCCAGCTTTGTAGCCAACCAAAAGGTGCCACCCCAGCAGTAGGCAGTCAGTGCTGCTGGGAGAAGGGCATCTCTCAGGAGTCAGGACAAACCTACTGAAGATGCAAATACTGAGTTTCTCTCACTTGTGAAAGACTGTCAAATTATTATGACATTGTATACACAGCTGTACATAAACATTTAGCAATGATGCTGGCAATCACTGAACATTAATGGTGCTGCCCACCAGCAGCCTTCCAGGGGTTTCCGTGTCCCCTCGCACCCCGGGATGAAAAGCCATCTCGACACTGTGCTCTGCTTCGAGATGCGAGGATCTGATGTATTATACAATCCAAACTGTCCAAACTGTCCAACAGCTTGAATAATGAAAAAGAGAAGATTGGATTTTTTAATGGACACAGGGAAATTTAGTACAGGAAACCCGTTATTCAATTAACAAGTTAATGTATTCCAGGATCCTTTAAAAGGGATGGTGAATTATTTACCATGGACAGACAATGCAAAATCTTCCAAAGTTACAGCATGGGAAGGTCAGTTACAGCAATTCAGACACAGGTGTATTTACCCTTGGTCTCAAATGCTGATTGCTGAAACCTACTGATTCCATGAGTTTCAAAAAAGCTCCAGGCTAATCTCTCATATGATTTACACTTAGAAAATACTATCAATGAAATTTAAATGACAGAGTCTAATTAGTACCTTATATTTAAACCTTTACCCTGGTAAGACACTTAACAATTTTATACTTAAAGACCACGTGTTTACCTAGCACATAGTAACATTCTACAAAATACAACTTCAACAGAAATTACATCCCAACCCATGTTTCATCCACATGTACTTGTAAACTACAACAAAGAGCAAGAGCCTGGCACAATGCAGCAAAGCGTTCCAGGCTTCTTTCTCCCTGCCGCATCAGAGCACGCTTCTGACCTCACAGGCCGCTTTGTTCATCTTGCTTTTACTCTAGTTATGAGACCACCTCTTGGCTGAAACTGAAAATTGCTTCAGCAGATTCCGGCAAAGGAGTATTCTAGGCACTATTCTAGGCATAAGTTCTCAAGTAAATCATGCCTGAGTAAAGCTGAAATCGTGTTGTGGAGTCACACAACAGACCCAGGAAAAACAACAGCAGGCTGGGTGGGATGTCTGTGCTCTCCTCACATGGAGCAGGCAGGTCAAATCTAGTTGAAAGAATTTTACGCTTTCTTCCTCAGCCTGCTTTGTTATCCTTCTATTTGTCAGTTTAGGTATTTTCTGTTTGCACTGACCAAGTTAGAGCTGATCCCAAATGTCAATCAAGAAGACTTTCCTGAGAAAAGGTACATCCAAACTAAATTGATCCCCTTCTCAGATCTAAAGTTTCATTTTTGAAAAGCAACAATGGATACGGTTTCCACAATACCATTTTGCTTTAGACAGAAATTTGGGCTGGGCAGAACCAAAGCACATGTCGAGAAATGTCTGACATCTTTAGTGGCAAACAGGAGTAGTTTGTGGGATTCTGTGCCATTAATGAACATAATACTTTCATTGATGAGCTGGAACTAAGCATTATAATCACTTTATAAAGCTTGCTGATGAGTGGAGTTGGTTAAATTGTTAGATATGAAGGGAACAAGTAGAAAGATTGATTATAATTACTTTCCTAGGTAAAAATGTGTTTTATAACAAGCAAAAGATGAGTAATTCATTAAAAAAAAAAAAAAATTCTCACCTTCCCCAGAGAATGGAGAATGTATTTTGGAAAAACTGTGATAGAGGGCTTTAGGGGTCATGGTTAGACATCTCAGTAGGTGAGAGGGATATGCGGTGGCAGGAAGAGCTAATATAAACACCTTGGATGTAAGAAGAGAATAAAAAACACTGCAGAAAATTCTGTTTTGGTGGAAGGCTTTGAGAAACATTCTTGATATTTAAATATTGCTTACAGAAATCAAACTCAAAAGGGGTCATTGAAAGGGCTGGGAAAAAAAAAAAAAAAAACAAGTGAAGAATAATAGAAATTAAACTGATGAAAATGCCTCTGTATGACCTGTCTGATTAAAACACTTTGTTTGATCAGTTAATCAAGGAGACTGAGAGGTTCTCTGATTACAACATATGTGAAACTATTTCTCCCAGTCAAGGCACTAGAGTTTTCTTCGAGCACAGAAAGCATAACTAGAGAGCATTACAACAGCAAAACGTTCTTCCAAAAATCTGGCATAAATATTCATAAAGGCAGCTAACCACTAGGGCTACAACTACAAAGAGCACTGACAGACCCTCCATTAACCAGGAGTGTGAATTTCTCTGGAAATTACGTTGAGGTAAACACATTACTCAAATCCATATAGGCTGGCTGAACTGAAATGGCTGAAGAGATGCGAGAGGTCAGACCCGAGAACTTAAAGGGTCATTTCTGCCCATGAAACCTGTAAATACTGCACCCAACGGATACTGGCTATCAGGGAAAACGCAGTCTACTCACGCTCAAAGTTTAATAGTTATGAAGGAAAACAGTGGCAAAGGTTAGATGCAATTTTATTGCACCTGACATTTATTAAATAGCTTTTTGGAGTTCAGTGTCTATAATGTTCTGATGGGCTGGGCCTAGACTTCATTCTGCTTCTCTCCTGCACCTCCCCGACCACCAGAGTTCTTTCCTGCTCTAAAATCCAACAGCCTGCAACATGACCTGTGGGTAGGTCCTGCAGAGACAGTTGAATGCACAGCACAATGCCCGAGCACTCCACGAATGCCCAAACAAGCCAGACCCGGTGTGTAAAAAGGTCAGTTTCTGCCCTACCAATTATTAAAATAATATTAAGGCAGGTGGAAGAGGAGGCTAAGAGGTGGGAAAGGAATAAAAAGGGACACCAAGAAGAGGCCTGTCTTTCAGTCCTATGTGACACTCTTCCAGTTCTCCCTGCCAGCCTTTTCTGTAGCCGCTCCAGAATGCTTCGGATTTATTCAGTGACCACAACACAATACAAGGAAATCACCAGAGTCATATAACTTCTGCAGCCCCACAAAAATGCAGAATATACCTGAGCTGACAACTAGAGGAGCTGAAAACTAGACTTTGGGCCTTAGCAAACAGCTTGTCCTATCCCTCCACAAAGAGTGTTATGCAAACATTTGTAAAGGACAAAAGTACAACAATGCATATGTTGGAATAATTTACGTCTTTTCCGTACTTGCGTAAGAGGTTTAGACTATTTCTATCGAGTTTTCTTAATTCTCAGACAGATAAAGAATGAATAAATGTTTTTAGCTGCTAAGGGAAATCAGGAAATAATGATCAAGTGAGGTGCTGAAATGCAAAGCTGCAGATTAAGTGTCTGTTCTTCATTTCAGATTTCACTTAAAGCATTATTATAATCACAAACATGTATGTATGCTCTTCCATGTAGCTCATGGAATTGGCTGGATGATTACAAAGACTTAAAGATGAAGTGCACTACAGTGGATTATTCTAATACTTGACTGGTTTCAGAAAGCTGCAGGGCTTTGACAGCTGATACTTGGCAGATGTGCTTCCATTTTAATACTGTTTATCTCCAAGTGATCTACTTCAAGGCATTTGGTCTTTTATTTGGAATGTGTGATTGTCTCCGGTAGGATCAGGCTAACGCCATGCAACCACTAGACTCAAGGCTCTGAACCAGAGCTGTTAACTGTGTGAAAACTGCAGACAGCTTGTAAAACCTTCAAAACTCGATTTGCAAGGATAATTAATCTTACGACATCTGGCTCCAGTGCCAATGCTTAATATTTTAAAGGTTTTGATTTTCTTTTTCCTTCTTGAGATTTGTGTGCTGTCACATGAGCATTCTTTTCTGTGATGTCTTCCTCTGAGAGTAACTGCTAGCTTCCTGCTTCGTCCTCTTCCCTTCTTAGAAAAAATAGTATAGGTGGGCAAAGGCAATTAACATTCCTCCTCATAAGCTTTGTGCTCACACTGCATCTGCTCTCCCGAGCAACTAAAATAATGTCTTGATTAATTTATTCTTACAACCTATATAAAGCTAGGCACACTTGTGGGTAATGGCCACATCTCTGTGCTGCTCTGGACTTCATTAAAATATGTGTTTGCCTAAGTTATAATAATTATTATTATTATTTTTTTCCCCTCGAGGGCAAGAAAAGGTACATAGAAAATATTCTGAAAGCTGAACCACTCAGGTTTGACCTCGGCAGTGGTGAAAGACCACATTGACAGCTCTGGTGTTGATGATTTCAGTCAAAAAAAAAAAAAAAAAGTTCTGAACAAGAAGTCTGTTATTTTAAACAAATCCCCACATTAAAATTGTAACTACTATTTCAGGAATATGAATATTTTTCAGAGTAAAACTACTTCCAATTCTGTAAGAATCATCGTGAGTTGAGAAAACTGCCTTTACTTGAAGGCAGCCTGGGCTACAACAAAAGAACCACTATTTTCTCTTTCCTAGGATCAGAGCAAGGATAATTAAAACACATCTCCATGTATATTAATATATGTGTTTACCCAAACAAAATGTCACTTTTACAAAACATTGAGTTGACAATAAGATAGAAAAAAAAAGTTTACATTTTAAATGTTGATGCCTCAGTCCTTGAAACCACTGTACTGGATGCACAGATGGGAATACAGGTACCTCTCCAGCTGTCAGAAGAATGTTCCTTGACCTCTTTCCACTCAAATGAGTCCTCAGTTCTGTGTACAGTACAACAGTCATAACAGGAGGTATAAAAATAAATCTCAGCAAAAATAATTAATATGACTGGTCATTAAAAGATTTTCTGAGCAGACTGGGAAAATGGCTTGAACCTGTCTCTTTGACATTCTTTACCTGAAGCGTCAGAAGCCTTTTCTGGTGTCACTTTGAAGATGTGTGGAAGGTACCCAATACATTTTTTAATATACAGGTAAGTGTACAGGCCAGCAGGCTGTAAGTGTACAGAACTGACCTCCTGAAGCTCGCAGTGAAGGACCTGAAATGGGGCTAGATGTGTACAGCTGCATGCTTGTATGCTGTGAATTTAGGCAACTCCCCGTTCAGGATGTCCACTCTTTTGGCTAACACTGAGAAACTCTTAACCTCATGTGGTTTCGCTCCCAGTGACACTACATAACAGACAAGCTGTGTCCATAGTAACCTGCACTCTTGCAGGCTCATGACACTCGAGAAAATCTCTAGACATTACCAAGGACATTCAGCAGATGTCTGAGGGACTTCTAACTCCTCTGCTCTATCTGTCCAAACTAAAATGCCAGAGATGAGATACAGGCCCTCACGTACACAACATTAAAGGAATCAACAAACACATGTTGCAAGCAAATGTACACCCACTAAAAGCTGCAAGTCCTTCCAAGGTCTTACAATAACTTACGCTGACTTGGACTTACAGTATGTTTCTGGACACTGAGAATTACAAAGAATCTGTTTTAACATGCTTCAAGCATTTCTGACAAATATAGAAGCCAAAATTCCATTTTTACTGCGCAAAAATTCTACCCAACCTCAAAGATTTTATCAGAGTTGTAGGATTTGACCCTTAGCTAGCAGCTGTCAAAAGAGATCTATGCACATTTTTTCAGCATAGGAAAGAAGACAGGTAAGTCCACGACAGCTAGACAGAGCAAAATAAACAGATCGTCCTTCGGAAGTATTTCTAGAAGCAAAATGGAACATGAGCCAAAATTTTTTGCTTTACACTCCAGGTTAATCAAATTTCACCTCAGGTCGTGACCACTACATAATCAGGAAGCACAGGTTTTGTCTCAGATGTGTGTGCTCTTTCATCATGACAGCAGTTCTTGCATCAGCTTCTTATTGCTTTAAGGCTCCATGTGACTGCAGTGTTCAGACATCAGAGGAAGACTGGTCATCCGATTGTATCAAACATTACTATGAGAAGAGTCAGTGCATTCGCCTTGATTATTTTAAGTCAGTATTTTGGTGTTAATATGTACATTTTGGACAACACATTCATTTTCTAGCTAAAATTCCTTTACAGACTGATGCTGTTCCACTTTTACTTCATTTCCTACTGTGGTAGCCGTGGTACTTACATTTAAAACTTTAGTAAAGTATTCAAAAGAAGACTACAACATTCTTTTGCAATTGGCAGATGAACGAGATTTTTTCTGAAGCATAAATGCATACATAAGGTGTATGGTGATCTCAGCCTTCAGCACACAAATATCCAAAGGTCCTGCACTTGAGAAGGAGGATTAAAAAGCGCACTGAGTTTTCAAATCTCCTGTTGAATGCGTTTGTGATTATAGATGCTTGAATGCATGTAATCAATATTTAATTCCATTCCTCTTTAGTGCTTTGTACTATACATTCACCTGATGCTCAGTTACATTTTTTTCTACCAAAAGGATGCCCACTGCAAGTGATTCAAAGCTTAAAGCAATTGCTAGTGCTTCTGTCACTTCTGTCAAAAATTGAAAATTGAAAGTTGTTACATGTGTTCCATACAAACAGGTAGGAAAGTTACGATTTTAGTTAATTTTTAAGTTAAAATTAAGGAGGAAAAAAAAAAAAAAGTTTCTAAATCTTAGTTTTCTCATAAAAAGACCTGAGATAGAAAGCTTGACTGATTAATTGGCAAGGATTTTGCTTCTCTCCCTTCTAACAGGAGAGTGGCCTAGCATTCCTGTACCTCCATTTCCTGGAAAGCCATTCTTCTCCCAAACTACTTGAAGTACTTTTTCTGTCATCATAGAATCATAGAATCATAGAATGGCTTTGGTTGGAAGGGACCTCAGAGACCATCTAGTTCCAACCCCCCTGCTGTGGACAGGGCTGCCAGCCACTAGCTCACTAGATCAAACTGCCCAGGAACCCATCCAGCCCAGCCTTGAACACAGCCAGGGATGGGGCAGCCACAACTTCTCTGGGCAGCCTGTGCCAGCGCCTCACCACTCTCTCAGGGAAGAATTTCTTCCTGATGTCCAACCTAAACCTCCCCTCTTTCAGTTTCAGCCCATTCCCCCTTGTCCTACCATTATCCACCTGTGTAAAAAGTCGGTCCCCCTCCTGCCTGTAAGCTCCTTTCAAGTCTTGGAAGGCCGCAATGAGGTCTCCCCGGAGCCTTCTCTTTTCCA